>LPNX010727601.1:739379-1008526 GCA_001517045.1 Pseudotsuga menziesii
AAGGGATGGTGACTCAAGCACAAGTTGTAGCAATAATGGACTATAGTTTCTTTGCTCTCAATTCTCTTATATGCCTTCAATGAATAAAAGAGTTCCTTATATAGCTTTTCAAATGGGTAATGAAAGGTCGAATCCAAGCGATCTCAAGGCATATGGAAGGATGGGAGTCAAGTGAGTTGGATTCATGTCAAGGAAAACACCAAAAGGATTTGGATTTTGCACACATCCCGATGTACGCAGTTTTAGGAGTCAAACCCACATATGTACGTGATTAGGGGTTTAAAAGTCACGTATATTAATTTTCACATGTTTATAGGGATGGTCAAGGAAACATAAAAGGACAAAAAATGGTCCAAGGGGTCTAAGGAGTCTACAGAGGGACAGGGGAAGGCCATACAAGTGTGATTCACCTGGAGTGGTAAAATTAGCTATAACAGATGTCCCCTAATGTGTGAGGTCAGAGGGGTCATACGATGGCCGAAATACATTATAAGTCCATCCTAGAAGTGGAGTGATGAAGGATCCCAAATGGAAGACCAGCCACCCAATTTGCATAGTACATTGATACAAATTTGCACATAACTACAAATACATATAGCAGTCTTGGATACATAAGAGTACAATGGCCATGAATAGGCATGATACAAAATATCACATAAGTGGTCATCGCCATGTACAATATACGTAGATCAGAATATCCATGATGAAGATATACAAAGGACCATGATCTACATAATGGCTGAAGATATATAAGGGATCAAGATCTCCATAATAGCTAGAAATGTCTAACATATACTGGAATCAAGTCATGAGATCTGAAATATCATGAACACTAGCACGATCAAGGAGGTAGCCTATAAGAGATGCCACCAATATGGAAGGTCTTATACACAAACTGCTACGAGTACATGTCCTACTATATGAATAGAGGTGTCGAGGTCGAACATAGTAGTCCATCGTCTGATTACCCGTCATTGATGTATACCATTAATAGATGCAAGATCACCCATCAATAATGAAAATGGGAATCAAGGTACTAGAGTGCAAACTAACAAGTGTGAATAAATGTGTTGAGGTCAAACACTTGAGAGGATCCATCGATCAGGGGGCATTGATGTATTCCCAAACTGTCGATGGCGAGAGAACCTGCCACTGATGACTACAAGTCTTAAGGCACTAAAAAATGACTCTAGATTCCAATCCCAGAATAAATTATCTGAAGTCGATGGGATGAAATCCACTGGTAGGAGGGCATTAAGGCATCCCCCATCATCTAGCATGAGGTACTTAGAAAAGATGTATAATGTGGAAGGACTCGATCATAATGTCCATGAACCAGTAACTGTACCGGGAATGGCTGACATGCAAAGTCAAGATAACCGGGAAATGGCTGACTCAGGTTTCAAATTTCTTCAAACAAGAGCATAAAATCGAATGGTGACTGAATAAAGGCAGCATAGACTCGATATACAAAACTGGGACATCTTTACGACACAGGAGGCATCGACAGAGGCTCCATGGGGACTGGAAGCTTAACCAGTCGGTGGAGATAGACTTAGATAAATGAGTAGAGCTCCTAAAGTCAAACAATAAACCCAACCAACGGATTTGATATACAGTGCTTTGTTCGAAGGAGACACGACTTGACAGATACCAAAAGATAACATCTTTCCTTGTCTGTCTTTTTGGTTTTTTTATTTTTTTGGACTTTTTCAAATATTTAAAAAGCTTGAAAAATAATAAAACTGCTTTATAGTTACAAACTAGAAGGAGATGAGTGTCATATAGGAAAACAAACTAGTTTTAAGTAGTGGAACATACCTATGCTCAATGCAACGATACATGTGTAGGATAGTGACACTCAGGGGAAAATCCCCTCCTGGTAAAAATAGGGAATCGAGCTGCAAAGGATATATGAAATGGCTCTACATGGATAGACATGAGACAAGCTCGGGCTATATGGCTGAAACTCAATGTCAGGGAATTCGGCATAAGGCTCAATAGGGTAGGCAAAGCTCATGATAATGCAATTACAACTTGACATAAGGGAGTCCTAAGGGAAATAAGCCAGCAAAATATCAAGAGGAGTATGAGGCTCTTGCGAAATGTCATGGAAATACTATATAGTGGACTCCCACACCCTAAGGAACAAAACGTCAGCATGGGCACCAAATGCAAATAAGGCACTAACTAGGGTACCCATGTAAGGTAAAGCTCTACCACTCATATCCTGCCACTTCTAAAACAACAAGAAGGTTTCATGACATAATTGAGTGGGTTCATACCTAAGGCTATAATGAAATGGTCATAAGGTCATGCAAAATGCAAACGATGATGAAACCTAACCTATATGCTAGTTTAGACATGATACCTAAAATCGAGATGAACGGGTCAATCCAACAACTGAAACGACACTCAAAAAGGTCTCCTACATCATAAGTTAGTCCAAAAACAGTCCAAACTATAGGAAAGGGGGTAAAAATTTTCAAAAATTTGAAAATTTTATATAAATAGTAAAAAATTCAAAATATTATAAAACATTTGAAATTTTTACCCATTTGAGCTCAGAACTTCAACAGCGAATTCCAGGAGATCTAGTCAGCGGAATCCACTATCATTTTTTCCAGGTACTTACGCATGTTCCACTCTTTCATTTTGATGCAAATTTTGTCAAATTCCATGGTGTATGTGATTTTCTAGGCCATTCCAAAATAAGCGCTATGGCCCACGCAAAAATTGAGGGTTTTTCCGCGTATAGGGCTGGACATACACGAAAAATGCCCTCACAGTCGCGTATGCAGTCGCGCTTAAGATTTTTCAAGTGTTCTAATGGAAAAACTTCAAATTTTTTGTGCAGGATGGTCCTAGAATGGAGAGAACGTGAACATGGTGATGTAGAAGAGGCAGTGAGGGCCGATATAATGGCTCAACAAGCGTTACATGCATGTGGGATTTACAAATTTTGGTGTCTTGTTGGCTTAAGGGCCAAACCAGGACTATTGCAGATGTTAGTGGACTACTGGGATCTAGACTGAGAGTCATTCCAGATAGACAAGATGTCCCTCACCATAGAAGTGGAGGACATAAACTTTATTACTGGACTTTCCCGATGGGGGGAAATGGTGAACCTACGTTCTCACAGGCCTGGAGGTGGCCTGACTATAGATGAGTACATTGTGGTGTACTGCTATCCAGACACAGAGAAGTTGGGGAGTCAGATCCCAACTAACTCCATACAAGTGCTGGGCGTAAAGGCCATCCCACTGACACTGAGCAGGATAGCAGGCTTGGCTTCACTCCACCAGGCACGGCCTCTGATGTTCTATGCAGTGGAGTGCATGAGACCCACGGTATACGATTGGAGCACTACACTACTGGGCAACATGAAACACCAACTCAGTGAGTGTAAGATGGGTAGAGTGCGAAACTTTGGTTTCAGCAGCATACTAAGCACGTTTTTATTCGATCGTGTTCCAGGATTGAGCCCTAGAGTTGACGTTCCTCTACATGGGGTTTGAGATCTGGCCCAATGATGTTGGGAGGATGCGATGCGTAGACTGGGTGGAGGTAGGGTGTCCAACCCCTATCCAGCTGATTTATTTCCATGGTGGTGACGACAGATAGTTTCCATTGATGACTACCCCTATGGGGGATAGATTTATGTGGAGACCCAGACATGCCGCTACCACCAGGATCAGCATACGGTGACATAGGTAACGAATCTCGACCCTCTCTTTAAAATTTTTGAGTTATTTAATTTTTTTATGTTTTCTGATTATATGGAACCAAAAAACATGTTTTTGGGTGCCAATACATAGTGGAATCTACCATATGCATGCAGATGTGGGACCACAATGGCTTGAAGGCTTCCCTTGTCATAGACAGAGGGGAAGAGGAGATGATATCATGGGTGTGGATGCGGAGCAGATGCTCCAAATCATTCATACCAACTTCATGAGGCTGACACATAGAGTACCCATGGCGCAAGTCGAGGACTTGCCTGAGGCCATGCAGCGCCAGGTGGTGGGTGTACCATGAGCATGGGTACGGCTATTTCGATAGCTAGCTAGAGCCATGGTGACATTCCACGATCACAACCCCCCTCCTCCTCCACAGGCTTAGATAGCTAGGAGCGATACATTTTGTATTACCATGTATTATATCTTGGTGGCTCGAGAGCCCCATTTTTGTATTATGACACTATGTATTACAACATTTTGGATGTTTATAAAAACTTTTATGATCATCAGTTTATTTATTTACATGTGTAAAAATTTGTGTTTATGATGAGTTTATTGTGTATGAAACAAATGCCAATCTAACACGTAGTTAGCATATGAGTCAGCAACTTGATTATTAATTCTTGGAATATGTATGTATGTTATATTGTCAAATTGTCATTCTAATAATCTCACATGTAAGAACCTTCTTAATAATGTCAGATCTCTAACATGGTACAAACCATTAAGATGTGACACTACTAAATCCAAATTAATAAGTACCTCAAGAGAGAGAATGCCATGTAGAATGGCATCCCGTAGAAGCTCAATAACGACACTATATTCAGTAACATTGTTTGAAGATGGTTGTAAACATACACCTCTTGAAGACAATACCTGAACCATAGGAGTATAAATCACCCAAGTAACAGAGGTTGAGTGTTGAGTGTGACGGCTCGCACCATCCGTGAATCCTATGAAGGTGGAAGATTCCATTGACATCTGCCAAAAGAAATGGAAACTAATCACAAACCCGATCACTATAAGAAAAATAACTACCTGTGCAAAACTGTACAATAATATACAATAACCAGCCTTGGCCAAAAATCATGCATAGTATTTTTTGAGATAGAGCCCATTTATAGGCTCTGCCAAGGCCATTCCCTCATAATACACTAACTCATAAACACCCTTCTCTAACACACGTTTGACGACGTAAGGACCATGCCACATGGGGTTAAACTTTCCTGCCCCCAAGGGTTCTTTCAGTTGATCCCACAAAAGGACCAAGGATCCCTCACTAAACCTCCTTGGATGGACAGACTTATCATACTAGACCTTTATGCGACGCATATTTAATTCTAGAGCCACCAAGGCATCTCGACGCTACTCATCAAGTTGCTCAAGGTGGACCAAATGCTCCTCCAATAGGGAAGTGTCTGGTAAGAGCTCTATGGATAGCTTTAAAGAAGGAATCTCACACTCAACTGAAAACACCGAATCCACTCCATGTACAAGTTGATATGGAGAAAAAACCGTGGAAGTCTTAACAGCAGTTCTATACGCCCACAAAGTAGGATATAACATAATGTTCCAATTACTCTTGCTTTGTGTGATGGTTCATTGGAGAAAGGATTTGAGTGATTTGTTCACTGCTTTTACCTTTCCATTCTCTTGAGGGTAGTAAGAGGAGGAATTCTCTTGTTTGTACCCTAACTTTGATGCCAACTCTTCCATCATACGATTCTGAAAGTGCGAGCCATGGTCAGTGACAAGCTCTTTCGGAATCCCAAACTGAGTAATAATCTGGTTGAATACGAAGTGCATGGCTATCTCACCATCATATTTAACTGTAGGCATAGCCTCAGTCCATTTTGTGAAGTAGTCAATAGCCACTATTATATGATGATTCCCCCCAGCTGAAGCTGGGTTGCAATCCATAAAATCAAGCCCCCACTTAGTGAAGGGACCGGCGGTGATGATGGAATGTAACAGGGTAGGTTTCGAGCACATATTATGTGCAAACACTTGGCAAGGGTGGCACCTCTTGAACGCATCTACAAAATACTTAAAGATCGACGGACAAAAATAACCTGCTCTTAAGATTTTTTGGGTTGTAGAAATCCCAGATAAATGACCACCACACACTCCTCCATGGCAATCATTCAGCACTACCTCAACCTCTTCATGAGTTAAACAATGTTGTAAAATGAAATCTACCCCACGATGGTACAAAGTATTATCCACTATGAGGTAATTCTTAGACACGTGACGTAATCGTCGTCGTTCATCCCGTGAGAGTTGAGTAGGGACCTTGAATGTTTGTAGATATATAATGGTATCCCCATACCATGGGTCTAAGGCTGAGATTAATAATATGTGTTCATCGATAAACGTATCTTCACAAACCAACTCCTTGGCCTCGCTTGGGAAATCCGATATAAGCTCTGCAAAAATTAACAATTTCTTCGATTTTGCCGGAACAAACTTGAGATTGAATTCTTGCAGGATGACAATCCATTTATTATATTCCCCCCCAATCATCCTTTGAGTGAGGATGAATTGAAATGGATTACCATGGGCTACAACCAAGGTCTGGCGAAGGAGAATATAATGTCTCAACCGTTGAACCGCATGTACGGTAGCTAAGGCAATCTTATCAACATGAGAATGATAGATCTCCATGTCAATAAGGTTCTATCTTAGATAGTATATGACATTCTCTTGGAGCTCCTCATCCTCTTGAACCAAAACCATACCAATCGTCTCCATGGACGTGGCCACATAAAGTAGAAAATCATGGCTATAGTCTAGGGGACTAATCACTGGGGCCAATGCTAGGGATTGCTTGAGTGCATCAAAGGAATCCTGGGCTCACTCATCCTAACAAAAGGTGGTGTCCTTCAAAAGACACATGAAGCCTCTAGTCAAACTGGAAAAATTGACAACGAATCTCTGTAAGAAGTTTTCCATGCCTTGCAAACATTGAAGATTCCGAATATTTTTTGGGGGAGACAACTAAAGTATTGCCTCAACCTTCAAAGGTTTGACTCTTATACCCTCTTTAGAAACAATGAATCCTAGGATAAGCGACCATCCTTCACACAAAAGATGCACTTGTGAGGATTTAAACTGACCAAATAATGGTGGCACCTTTTGAATACCAATCTCAAATGATAGGGATGATGCATTCTAATACGAGAATGAGCAACAAGGTCATCCAAAAATACTTTGATAATCGATTTGACATCATGGAAGATCAAGGTCATGGCCCGCTAAAAAGTAGCTCCAGCATTCTTAAGGAAAAAAGGCATTTTCTGATATGAAAAAGTTCCCCAAGGACAAATAAATGTAGTATTATGTTGGTCCTTAGGTTTAATTTGTATCTGATTATATCTGAGAAAGCCGTCCATAAAGGAAAAAACCTCACTACCCACACACTCATCCAAAATCTGATCAATAAATAGTGTGCATAAATTGTCCTTAGGACAGGCATGATTCAAATTACGGAAATCAGTACATATGCGGATCGCTCCCTGCTTCTTGTCAACTAGAACGAGGTTTGAAACCCACTCCATCAAGGGAATGGGATAGATAAAACTAGCTTTCAACAGTTTCTCTATCTCTGCCTTAATCATGGGTGCTTTCCTAGGATTCACTGCATGCAAGCGTTGTTAAATAGGCTTAGCATTGGGATAATTCTTAATCTCATGTTCAATAATGCGAGGGTTGATACCTATAATTTCATCATAAGACCAAGCAAATATGTCATGAAATTATCTAAACATCTCGGTGTATTCTTGAATCTCAGCATGGGAACATTCTGCCCCAATATAGACATTCTCTATCCTACCAGGATCGTGAGAGATTTTGATGGGAATTGTTGGAGATATATTTTCCATGTTTCCATCAGCCATCGGACTAGGAGATCTTAATGGAACCATAGGACTACCAATTCTCTCACTAAGAACCTCCCTAAAGTCCTCACGCTCCAAGTAGTCAAGCTCAGGAAGAAAGTAAGATCTATGATGGAGCTCTTCCCATGGTGGCTTAACTCCCGACATGGCCTCAATAATCGCTTCGCCTAAAGGAAAAACACTATCAAGGTAGTCATGCACATGAGAAGACTGTACTGCACATGCAGGAAGCACATAAGGGTCCTCCTCCTCCATCTGCGAAGAGGAAGTACTGGGATTTGCAACACACCCTACATTAGCTTGATAAGCTACCATAGTCGCAGGCAATGGCACGTTCATCATGATGGGCTCACTCGAAGGATTCGGTGTACGAATAATCCAAGGATCTTCCATATGACTCATGTGAAAAGACACTGATATCATAGATGTCGAAGCCTCACTAAAAATAGACCCTATCATAAATATAGGTGCATGACAACTAAAACTTCCCATGAGGGATGGATACATGCCCACACCCACACTCCTAGTTGCCAACTGAGAGTGCTCTACAATTGTGATCGAAGCTCCTGAAGATGCGGTAACAATTGGATTCTTGAATGACGCTTGATCAATCGTAACTATCTTGCCATTAAATGGAAAGCATACAACGTGAAATAGGGAAGAAGCTACGGCTTGCATACTATACAACCAATTCCTACCCAGCAAGAGATTGTAGTCAAGGGGCGCATCAACCACCCCAACCTCTATTAGAACGGTCTTTCATCCCAAATAGAACTTAAGGGAAGGAAGGATCCTGTGCGGCCTAAATGATCTCCCATCAAACACAGTTAACATGGTCTCTGATTTAGACAACTCAGGGGAACCTAAACCCTTCCAATGTGATAAAGACATCAGAGAAGCATTAGCACCTTTGTCAATCACAGTGCACTTGACGGTCATGTTAAGACATTCTACGTGAATCAAAAGAGACACATAGTAAGGAAAGCAAGGATGAATTAAATTTAATCACGGAGGAAGAATTATCATCATTCACACCAAGGGTAAAAAGCAAAGCATTCCTTTGCAAAGGACAACTCTGAAGTACTTCTAGTGCAGACATCACACAAGGAGTGTGGCCCAAATCCTCAACAACATAATAGTTCTGGGAGGCTTGGGCATTAAGATTGTGCCCCGAACACTTAAGGACTCCCTTAGGAATGTGAGCTATAGATTCAGGTTTATCCATAGGTATTTCAATATGCAAAGGAGTTTGTGGTGGATCAGGTTCTTTTCCTGCGTTGGGTCTTGACAAACCATAGTCTTTCACATGGGTCACAAATTTCGCAGCATGTACCATGTTAATGCAACCATGAACAATACCCTTCGGTGGATCTTGATCAACAATAGACTGATCATGGGTCCTTAAGTTCATATTTTGATTGTGAGGTAAAGGGTTAGTTAGCACAACTGGGCCCTGTGCTAAGAATCTCGAGGCTTCATCGATACGAGGGCACAAGTAAGTGAGGTGATCTTCCTTACACAACTTGCAAGGAAATTTAACCTTATGTTTAGCTTTCTTATCCCCCCCAGCATTATGGGAATTCTTTTCATTATTATTAGCATTTTCATTCCTATTCCCACCCTTATGATTATTCTTACCCTTCTTTTTATTCCATCCGGGCTACTGGTTACCCTTCTGGTCCGATGATTGCACTAAAAGCACACTCATCATTTGGGTGGGTTGAGATGAATTTGTTGCTTTTCCCAAATTATATTGGTTGATTGACAATTGACTAACTTGTTTTGCAACCGAATCTGCAAGTTTAGCACTTGCACAACCAACAACGCCATCGCCATGTGGTCTAGGTTTAACTTTGGGGTCGAAACTAGAATGCAGAGCATTGGGAATGATCTCATATAACAAACTAGATTGAGCATAAATCAAATCCAGTTCCTGCACCCTAAAAATATTCATTTTTCACTCCGGATCTAGAAACATCCTTCGCTATATAAGGTAATAACGACTTAAGGAACCATTCGAGGAGGAATTCTTGTGGTATAAAGGATTTAATCAACCTCTTCCGTCTATGTCACTCTTGGATATGATCCGAGATATGTGTGTCTTTATCCTACCAAAATATCGACAAGAGATCTGTACCAATGTCATAATGCACTGGTAGCTGGAAGTGGTTAATAAAAGTCATCTCTAGGTCATCGAACAAGGAGAATTCCCCCCTAGGTAGCTCTATATACAATTTCGCGACAGGCGCTGTAAGGGTCCATTGAAACAACCTTAAATGGATTGAGTCCTAGTGTAAGGAATTTGAAGAGCACCATAGGTGAAAGGTAGTAACATGTTTGCTCAGATCCTCTCTTGGTTTGTCCTTGAATTTGGGTATGTCCGAGGGAATCTTAGTAGGGATAGCTGGCCAAGCCGGGTCATGAGCTATAGGATCATTCGTCAATCTTGACAAGTCAGGAAGATTCAGCATTGTGAGGAAAGGGAGCCTAGGATGAGTAGGTTGATGGATCGCTCCCTGATAGTTCTGATTCACATAGGTCTGATTACCATAACCACCATGGCCTTGGCCATAGTGGCCTCCTCCCGCTTGACCCATATAGGGTGGCATGAAAGAACCATAGTGTGGTGTACCTTGAATATTTGGATCTAAAAATCCCTAATTTGGAGAGTAAGTAGGTTTTTGATACCCACACCCATAAGGTGAATAACCCTGTCCATACTATGTCCCATAATAGGGTCCATAAGTCATCGCATGAGATGTCCCATAAGACACTGCGTAAGTAGGAATATATGGTCTAGAAGTAGGAATATACATTCCATAAGTAGGAATATATGCTCAATAAGTAGTAATATGACCTCTAGAAGTATGAACATGACCTCCCAAAACAATGGGCAGTACTTGAACCCGTGACACAACTGGTCGAGTAACTGCAGTACGGACATGACTCGTAGCAACGTTTCGGCCCGAAGGACCATGTGAATGAGGTGGAGGGTGAAGATTTAAAAAAATAGGGACAGAGGACAAAGGGACATGTGTAATTTTGTACGTGTTATTCCCTATAGTCACTAGTCTCAGATCTGGTATCCTAATAGGATCACTAACCCTAGACTTAGGAGGAATATGTGATGTAGCTTCCACCGCTGTGATGGAGGGTGCAATTTGAATTTTTCTCCCAAACCTCTCCACATGGTAAGGAATGAGAGTGCCCCCAGGCATAGTGTTAGGCTCAAACTTCAACTCGACATGAAATGCCAAATCATGTGTGGGAAAACTAGACATACCATAACTACCATAACTGGTGCTCACGGGTTCAAAATGAGTCTCATCATCTTTCGACATTCCATACCGGCAATGCGTAAATGGGGGATCAACACTAGAGTAAGTAGGTCTATCATGAAAATTACCTATCTTAGAAATTAGAGGACAAAACTTAGTCAAATCAGGTGAAGGATCATAGTTAGGAGTAAACTCCCCATCTTCCACTTGAATGGGAGAAGGTGGTTCAGGAATACCTTCTACATGGTCTCCCATCATGTGTGAATCAATGTGTGAAGTAGTCCTCCTGGACTGTCTATTTCTATATCCCAAAGAAGGAGGAGATGTAGAAGGTGGAAGTCCTGCTAAATGAAGATAACGGCGAGGAGATGCACCCAAATCCACAATGACTCAAAAAATATAAAAGACTCTCTATGTACACAAACCCTAGGAAAGCTAACATGCACAGAGCAATCACCAAGAAAATCTAAAGCCAAACACAAGCAATCAAGGGTAGGATAAGGGAGCTCCCAAATGAAGCAGGTATGTCTTGCCTAGGAGAGGCTTGAGACTCCCATACACAACAAGTGGAGGTACGTAACCAATCATTGTGGCCCTCAGCTTCAATGCATAAAGTGACTGTGTTGTCTAACCCTAACCTGGCCCGGACACCCACAGAATAACCCCTGCAAAGTAACCCCTCGATATCCTAGGTAAGGTCACTAAGGTCACCTCAATATAATCAATGCTTAGGCAGACAGTCGTAGGCAGGATTGACTATATGGGCAGGGTAGCAAAGCCCAAAACTCTCGAAAGAGCCCCCAGATACGAATAAAATCCTAGAAATATCTCCGGTGCTACTCAGTTATGACTAGGGGTCATCCCAATCAATAACCGCTCACACTGCCTCATGCTTAACTCCCTCTTGAGAGGAGGATCATGAGAAACACTGGTTATACCAAGGAATTTCACACACTCACCTAGACAGACACATACATGTTGTTGTTTAGTGGTCTTGGATAATTTACTCACAATGAACTCTTCCAAGACCCTAAAACCTAATCTTGTTGGTGAACCCTATCAAATAAAATAGTGTAGTTCATTTTAATTAAGTGTTGATTTTAATTGGCTTTATTACTCAAAAGAGGTATATGGCCATGAAACTAATGGCGTTATGACACAACATGAAGCAAAATGCACACCTAACAATAAATGCAAATGCATTGTGTCCTCGAAAAATAGGGTATGCTACTAAGTGAAATGCATAATTTTCTTCAAAAGATATATGCAAGCCTTCCTATATGAAATCCTGACTAATACTCCAAAGCAACTCTAGTGCAAGTACTATACAAAATGCAAGATGCAATGCATGATGATAAGCAAATATTTTTGGATTTTTTCAAATAAAAATGAGATATTAAAGCAAAAGAATGGCTCTACCACCCCCAGACTCTCCAAGAACACTCAAGCAGTACTCATGCAAAGTAATAAGGTAAAAGAAATCTAATGCACTAATCCCAAAACAAAAAATCGAAAATTCCATGACAAGAACATTCTTTCAAAAAAGAAATTTTACCCTAAAAAAAATGTCTCTGGTCAGAAATAGAGGTGTATACAGACTCTAGCAGTATCAAAGGAGACTCAGTAATTATCAAAATTCACCCAGCAACCATTCAAATTCCTCTAGAAGGACAAACTAAGGGCATACGCGACTGTTTGCAGTAAACCCGCATGTGTACGCTGAAATAGCAGTTAAACCTGCATATATATGCGACCGTGAGTTAAAAACTCACATATAGGAAGAAAGGTGCATAAAAATAAAGGAAAATAGACAAGCTGAGACAAACTTCACACCAATCAAACAATACCAGGGAAAAATGCCCCCAGACCCGACACAGAAACAAGAGAAAAAGAGCAATTCAAATTCATTGAATGCCGATAGAAAACCCCCAAAGAAAAACTACTAGGAACTCCCCAGTGGAGTCGCCAATTCTGTTATAGAGAGAAATTCCTATGGCTTGGGGTACCACAACAGATAGCTTGACTCCAGAAATCAATCCTTTGCAATATGCAATAGAAATCAAATATCTAACACTAAAGGATCATACCTCGTACCTTATTCCAGACGGTTGAAGTAGATCCCCGTTGAGCTTTCCAACTTCAGGTTGAATTGATCAATCACTTCCTCAACAACAAGTAAACAAGACAAGCATACTATATATATTGGTGTTAGATCTATTCTAGCATATATAATAAACAATTTATAAGCATTTGAAATCATCCATGGATAAAATATTTATTCAAACATAAATTATTGGACAGGAAAAGATATTTCTATTAATATAAAATTAGATATTACAATGGATACAACCTCTGTCACCATGTCTACAAATTAAAGAAATTGAATCCCCCACTTGGGCCTCCACCACCTCAATCCTCCATCTCTCAATAGCAAGCTCACAAGCAAAAGGCAAGCTTGGGAAGAACACAAAAGTGCTCCAAGGGACAAAGGGATGCACACTCAAGCACAAGTTCCGGCAACAATGGACTATAGTTTCTTTGCTCTCAATTCTCTTATATGCTTTCAATGTATCAAAGAGTTCCTTATATATCTTTTCAAAGGGGTAATGAAAGGTTGAATCCGAGCGATCTCAAGGCATATGGAAGGCCAAGAGTCAAGTGAGTTGGATTCATGTCAAGGAAAACTCCAAAAGGATTTGGATTTTTCACACATCCCGATGTACGCGGTTTTAGGGGTCAAACCCGCATATGTACACGATTAGGGGTTTAAAAGTCTCGTATATTAACTTTCACATGTTTGTAGGGATGGTCAAGGAAACATCAAAGGACAAAAAAATGGTCCAAGGGGTCTAAGGAGTTTGCAGAGGGACAGGGGAAGGCCATACAAGTGTGATTCACCTGGAGGGGGGAAATCAGCTATAATAGGTGGCGATGGTGATGATGATGGTTATGATGATGATGATGATGATGACGATGATGCTGTTGATGATGCTGTTGATGATGATGGTGATGATGATGGTGACAATGGTGATGATGATGTTGATGATGTTGATGTTGATGTTGTTGATGATGATGATGATGATGATGAAGATGAAGATGAATATGATGATGATGATGATGATGATGAAGATGATGATGATCATCATGGCGATGTTGATGATGATCATCATGGCGATGTTGATGATGATCATCATGGTGATGTTGATGATGATGATCGATGATCAATAATCATGGTGATGATGATGGTGATGATGAGGATGAGGATGGTGATGATGGTGAGGATGATGATGAGGAGGAGGAGGAGGATGAGGATGGTGACGATGGTGATGATGATGGTGATGATGATGATGAGGATGATGATGATGATGTTGATGATGATGTTGATGTTGATGATGATGATGACGACGATGGTGATGATGATGTTCATGATGTTGATGGTGATGATGATGATGAGGAGGAGGAGGAGGAGGATGAATGTGATGATGATGATGAGGATGATGATGATGATGATGATGTTGATGATGATTAGGTCCCATTTTTCCTTGTTTCTGTGTTTCACTTTTAAATGAGATTCCTTGACAAGTAGATTTAGAAAGTAGGGCATCCAAGAGCCAGTTGGTTCATGATAGAAAGGAAGTTATGCTACGAGGAATATCCAGTCTCTTTACCAAGATGGTGCTAGTATATTGATTGCTCGGATTGAACCATTAAACTAGAGGAATTGGGGAGTACAACTGCAGGTCGGGGAGTATAGATGTTGAGGGAACTCATTGGGGAAGTACGATACAATATTACATGGCAGGAGTGAAAGAAACCTCCAATTAAATACAATTAGAATATAGATTTTATATGCATGGCTTACACCCAACTAGGAATGGGATAGTAGATATAATAATTGGCTGTGCAGTCTACCCCATACCAATTGCCTTTTCCCAGTATACCATACTACTAGAAGACCAACCATTATAACAAGCCTACCATACACATAGGATTACTACCTTCCCCATAGTCTTTACCTAGTTCCACATCCCACCTCTCTACTAGACATTACTACTTACCTAATTCATTGTTCGTTTAACCTAGTCCACACAATAAAACAAAAAATATTAAAACAGAACAATTTTTCTTTATATAATAAAATAATTAAAAAAAAGCAAAACAAATATATATAACTTATATAAACAAATAATAAAAATAAAACAAACCAAACCAATAAACATAATTTATGAAAAAAATAATAAATATATATATATATATATGAAAAAAAACTATTTTCCAAATAAAATAATAAAAATAAAAAATATATATATATGAAGAAACACATAAAATTTATTTTCATGGGCAAGTCGACCCAACTAGTTTACCAAAGAGTGACCCAACCTCTATGACATTCGGAAACAACATTCATGGCCGATGGCTGATTTTCTTAACCACCATCCTTCAATTCCGACAATTTTGATTGCTGCTCAACCTACTAGTTCTTGTCAAATAGCCTAAGCGTTGGCACCAAACATTGGAGGGTTTGGTGGGTTTTGGATATGGATATTGGTCATACCTGTTGAGGAGTTTGGGATCTTTATTAACCACTATTGAGAGTTTACAATTTTTCTATTTAATTGCCATAGTTGCCATGGATAAAGGAACATTGGAGAGAACCTGGATACTTTTGAAGAGGCGGGCCACAAATTCTGCACCTCTGGTGTCAACACCACCTTATTTTCTTACAAAATCCCTGGTAAGTTTATCGATTTAGTGTGACCTGATAAATTTTTAGTGAATTTTGGATAAAAACCCTCTCCATGTGCCTGATCTTAATGTTTCAGTGAAAATCTTACCCACTGTGGGCTTCCAACTGATCCTCTACCTTGAACACTGGAGTTGTTTCTTCATTTTCCATATCTCCATCTCTTTGTTGGAATGTTTCTTCCTCCATAGCCACATTTTCCATATCTACATCATTTTAGGCCATATTTTGTGAAGCTTTTGAGTCAAGAATGTATGGAGTAAATTTTTTTGAAAGTGCATACATGCAATGACCAATTTTTTTTAGTGTGGCAACTTATTTGTTACACTCCTCATCTTCCTTTTATTCAAAAAAATATTTTATACATGTAATACTCTTATTTATGTGGTCCTTTATTGTATAAAGGACACCATGTATGCTGTTATTCGGTAATTTCGTCATTGGAGTTGAAGTCTTCATGAAAAAACCTTGTTCTTTTATCCATTTTCCCTTGTATGGGGGTTTTTTCTTACTTGCACCCATGTTCTCCTCACTTATTGTAAGTGCATTCTCCTTTAAGGAATTTTGAAGGCCCATTTGTGATATCTTATGTTTCTCTTGAATAAGAGAGGAAAAAATACATCTAATGTAGGCAGTGTGAAGGAGGCTCCAAGAGCCAATATAGTACAATGAAAAGATAACATAAAGATACTATAATCATGACCCAATTTGGAGAGAATAGAGAGCACCATTTCTGTGCCATTCCTATTTATATTACACATATTGAGATGCATGATAACTAATTTGATCTTGGTGAAAAATTCTTGAATAGAGTCAAAATCACTTGGTGCCAACTGCATTAGTTCCACCTCTAATTGATGTCCCATCAATTATCATTTCATCTTATGTTTTTAAGAGGGTGGACAGTATGATACGTACTTCATTTGGAATATTATTGTTTGAAATTTGATAGAGTACATATCAAGAAATAGAATAGAAAAGTAACCTAAATGTGCCATCCATTCTATTCAAGTATTTATATTTTTCAACAATTGAATTTGGTTCTACCTTGGTGTCCATTATGATATGGTAGATCCATTTTATCCTCAAGAGTATCTATACTCTTGATTTATGTTCATAATAATTTAATGGGATTATAATTTTTTGGGAATATAGTTCCATTACCACAAATGAGATCTATGATGGTTGAAAATGAGATTCTTTAAATTGCAATAGCTTCATCCCTAAAAACAAACACTATAATACTTACTAGTATAGCACCCCTGCAGCTCTAATACCATGTAAAATTTGAGAATATGGATATAGATACTAAAAAAAGAGAGGTATATAGTGAAAGAGATCAATAATAAAAAAAAAAAAATGTATTAGCATTAATTATTACACAAAAGAGATGGACCAAATAGCAACAAAGAATGTTGTATTACATTAGTCTTGAAAGAATGATGGAGATGTAATATGCATGAAAAGCAATTATAATAGGTCAAGGAGGCAATTTGAATTGCTCATGCAATGAATGAGGTGTTGGTTGGGATTAAATAGAGACAAACACCCTTAGTTAGGCATACACACTCCCAACTTTTGAGGTAAACTAACTTAAGAATTCCTAACGAATAATTCTAACTGAAGGATGTAAATGGAACTGATATCATGCACATGCACAATCCTAAAAGGATCAGCTTAGGTTCTAGTCACTAAATATATACATTAGTGGTAAGTTATGACCTCATTTAGTGGAGCACATATACTCGGTAAATTACCTTGGACTCAAACACTCCTAAAATTAGGCTAAAGTTCCCTAGATCTAGGAAGGGACACTTAAATCAAGGAGTTTACCTAGGTCATCCAAAAACAGACATTAGGGTTTGCTAAAAATAGCACAAAAGGAAGTTTAAAACCCTTAGAGTTAGAAGTAATCTATAGGGTGACTCAATTGGTCAAATTGAATGGGGTTTGGCCCACAAAAGTCATGAAGTCATGGTTTAAGTAACTATATAGGAGAATGGTGCTATGGAGAGGATTATTTTCTCTAAAAGTTATGTTAATTTGGTATATGAACACATAATATTAATTTGGAGAACATTGAGGATATGCGATAAAATAATTCCAAACATGCCATTATGACAATCGTTGAACTAATAGTGTGGTGCATAATGTATATAAAATGGAGAATCAATTAACCATTTCATGGTACAATTTTCAATTGCAAGTAAGATTTTAGTGAGAACAATAAAATTGGCATCTTTGGATTCATTATTTAGACATAAAAATTGAAAAATAATATTTATTAAAATTAAGTATCATACTTGTGAAATTGTAACCCTTGCTTTTGAAACTGAAAACTACATTCATGAAATTAGGTCACACTTTAATAAAAAGTGTGACCTCTGAGCAACATGGTTCATTGTTTGTGGTCAATTCCTCCTCAGTCATGGATTGCAAGCCTGCAGAAAACAAGTATGTTGAGTATGTTCCCATGATTGGGGCCTGTTCCAGTAATGGTACCTCACCATTATTCTAAGAGTTTTCCCTGTATAAAAGACAACTGTTAGAATTGACCCTGACTGAACTAGCTTAAATTTTGTTTCATATAAAACCCCCCCAAAAATAAAAACAATACTAAGTTTAAACTTGTAATACCTTACTCTCATGCAGAAGGTGTTGATGTCCTTGTCAAAGGTATCGAGAAGCCTAATAGCCTATATAACCATGGTATCCACTCTATTGACATTGAATTTCATGTTGTCTCTACTATAGCTGTGCCCAAGACCCAATTGATCCTTCTCCAAGTCTATGTGATTCAAGATACGTGATTAAATTACAACTGAAATAAACATTATTTCATTTCAATAAACAAGTATCTATCTGATTAGAGTCTGTACCCATGGAAGCTTTAGCAGCTTCTATGATATCCTTGGCTTTGTCTTGATCTCTAGTTATTTCTATTAATTTAGGTAAAGAGTCAGTTGATAAAGTGGACTTATCCTTCACAAAATTTGCCACCTGTGCATATATATAATTGTCATTAATAATATTAACCAACTCAGGAAAATTCCATGAATACCATTCCCTGCAAATAAATTACTAATTAATTAATGTTGAATCTATAGAATCATCAAATATGGAATGCAACAAGAAAACACATTACACTCTAGTCTGTACCCTATTTTTGGACAATTACTAGTCCTAGAATGTTGGTTATCAAGATTTTACCCCACATGGTTTCAGCCTAGAATCTGACCACATGTTTGGACCAGACATTGGTGAGTTTACAAGTAGCTCAGATGATCGAGTAGAGGTTAATATGTGGAGTGTGTCAAAGGGCTCAAAGAGAGTCTTTACATTCAAAATTGTTAGACATTTTGGGAGATGAATTTGAGAATACAAGTGAGAACAAACCTGAGTTTGAGAATACAGCCAAGAAGAATTAGCAAGTTTCTGAATAGTCAGTGATGGATTTGAGAGAAAACACTAAAGAGCTGCCAATTTTGTCAAATTTCTCTGAGCACCATGGTTCATGGTCAATTCCTCCTCATTCATGGATTGTAGGCCTATAGAAAACAAGTATGTTGAGTATGTTCCCATGATTGGGGCCTGTTCCTATCCTTATAACCTAGCACTCAATTACTAGTCTTAGAATGTCGGTTATCAAGATTTTACCCCCACATGGTTTCAGCCTAGAATCTTACCACTGAAGGAAACTTGTTTGGACCAGACATTGGTGAGTTGACAAGAAACTCAGATGATCGAGAAAAGGTTAATATGTGGAGTGTCTCAAAGGGCCTAGTTTTATAGTGGCCTATTTTTACTCAAATGGCCTAGTTTTACTCAGATGATTGAAATTTTATGCTTATCTGATAATGTCTATAAAATCTATTGACTCCCCAGGCATAAAAGAATGCAAAGATGCACTACACAAATGCCTAAAGTCAGTGATGCTAATGATGTGTCTGGAGGGATTTTGGAGAAGTTCCCAAAGCGCCTAAATGCTACTCCTCCTATAGTTCTCAGTAGTTCATTATCAGGTGTTACTACTAAGACATATAATGCTGATACACAGTTGTGGAGAAAGCACGTGAAAGGCTACAAAATAATGAACACATATATTGGGGAGAGTAGATATCGCAATGTTATGGACATGAATGCAGGTCTTGGTGGCTTTGTAGCAACACTTACATCCAACAAAGTTTGGGTTATGAATTTTGTCCCAACCATTGCAAAAAGGAATACACTTGGTGTGATATATGAAAGAGGCCTTATTGGAATTTATCATGACTGGTATTGTTACCCTTCATTTCTCTTTTAATTTTTGCAAGGCTTTAATTTCTGTAAGGATTATTTTCCTTGTGCATTTTTAGTAGTTTTATCAGTTTTTCTTTCTAAATCTAGTCCCATAACATTTGAAACATTATCATCCATTTATGTCGTTTACCTTTCTGTTAGTACATTTGGACACCCAACAATTTTTGTTACATTTTTTATTTAGATTTTTCAAATTTCATTGGAATAGGACTCAAAATTCATGCTTTGAAAGGCTTGGGAAAAATAGTCAATTCTTTGCATGAGTTTGTCATTTTTAGAGGTTATTATATAAAAAGTTTAATTATTTGGTGTATGGGATGAGTTAGTGCATGTGTAGATTAATCAACCAAGTTGGCTCGAATGGTATGCTGTAGAATGTGGATTTTGGGGAAGGGTGAAGTGGCTGAAATGAATGAAAGGGGAATAGACATTAAGTATAATAGCTGAATAAGAGGATGCAAGCTACACTTGTTCATACGTACAGCCAAGTCTTCTGACCTTCAGTGAGATTTTCTATTCTAGATCAAAATATTAGGTTCATTGTTCATGCTCATTGGTGAAGATGAGAAAATGAGGATTTCACAAACATAGTAAAATGTTGACCAAAATTAGCTCTTTTTACATATAAAATAATGGCTACTAAAAATCAGGATGTCTGCTGTGATGATAGGCCTTGTTAAGTTTATAGACATTTCTACTCATTGTGTACCGAAAAGATTTTTAAAAACTATTGGTTCATCCTATTTTAACCCTAAGTTTTAACTTGATCACAGTTGATAAGCGAGGCAAATGTAGGAAAATTAACTAATTTCTAATCAACCAAAAGTACCTCAGCAAAATGCTAGAACTACTATTCTAGAAACTAAGAAAATAAATGCAGTAGAGAAAGTTGCAAAACTCTTCCAAAACACAACTTTAACAATAAAAGGACTCTTCAATAGTACACAAGACGATAAATAACTTTCATGAGAAGGTATGGACGTTGTGATTTTCAAAGAGTTAAGCCTTTCAAGACTCCTACAACTAAACATTCCTCTTTCGAGGCATTTGGGCCTATTTATAATTTATTAATTTCCTCTCCCTGTTAGCCATTTGTTCATTGTACATGGAATCAATGGCTTTCCATGCATGCATTTTCTTTAACATTTTTCGACCTAGAAAGATTCTCATTGCCACTTGTAGGTTTATTTTAGAATCTCACTAACCAATAAGATTCTTATTGCTGTTTGTAGATCATTTCCTTTTTGTAACTTACTCAATACTTGTCATGGCTATAAATGCCCCACGAATTGTGACAACATCAAATTTTGACAACTAACATAAAAATAGGACATTGCCACTTGTGGTTTGATTTTAGAATCTGACTACACAATAAGATTCTTATTATTACTTGTAGATCATTTCTTTTTGTAAGCTAGCCACTTAACTTGTGGCTAGTGGCTTATCGACATTCACCGGCCACTTAAGTGGTTGTGCTAGTAATTATGTTTAGAATGAGATTAGATATACAAAATAAGGTTACAAACATGTTGAGAGGTCACCGGAGGTTTGATTGACTCATATGTTTTTTAGAACAAGTCTTATTCATAAAGAATTCATTTTTGATGTTTATTAGAACAAGGCTAATGCATTCAAACAAACAAATATACCAAGTAATTTTTAGGGCTATCTGTTTGTCAATATCAGTGTTTGGAAGGACATATGCAAATTTCCATGGGCAAGCCCAGTGCTTCCTGAATGAAAGCAATAAATCTCAAAACATGTCATTTTCTTGAGAGGATCTACCCATATTACAAATTCGTGCTTTCACATGCAAAACTTCCTCGCACAAATCATGACTACCTTTCACTTCTTTTTTCTCATCCAACATAAAATCTGACACTGAACAAAGTGCCTAAGTTACTAAATTGTTGCAGTCAACCTATGTCACATGCATCTCTACATAATTTACATCAATCACCAACTCCAACATCCTGTGAATATTTACAAATGCAATATCTTCATGTGCAGTTGCTCCAGCATACTCACTTCTTTCATCTAGTAGGTTATCTAAACCTCCTCTCATTTCTGCCTTTTGAACACTCTCCAGGGACTCCTCTTTGACATGCTTCATAGCAGAACCTGACACCCAATGGCTTTCTGTATGTCCCAAAACATCTATCACTTCATGAGAAGATCCAGTCACAGTGTTATTCTCTCTTTCCCCCTCAACTAACCTATCCATGTTTGTTGAAAACTCACACATTTGATCTTCTTTGTTGTCACTTGCATCCATATTATTAAGGAATCCTACAAAGGTGATTTGTTTCTCCCCATCTACTAATTGGTCTAGCACTCCTTGCATTTTTGCTACTAAATGATCCTGCTGAGAAGGCACTTTGGCATGCATTGTTGTCTGATATTTCTTGCTTACATCAAATATCAAATCTGGTGTTACTGCTGAGACATATAATGCTGATACACAGTTGTGGAGAAAGCACGTGAAAGGATACAAAAGAATGAACAAATATATTGAGGAGAGTAGATATTGCAATGTTATGGACATGAATGCAAGTCTTGGTGGCTTTGCAGCAGCACTTACATCTGACAAAGTTTGGGTTATGAATGTTGTCCCAACCATTGCAAAATAGAATAGACTTGGTGTGATATATGAAAGAGGCCTTATTGGAATTTATCATGACTGGTATTGTTACCCTTCATTTCTCTTTTAATTTTTGCAAGGCTTTAATTTCTGTAAGGATTATTTGCCTTGTGCATTTTTAGTAGTTTTATCAGGTTTGCTTTCTAAATCTAGTCCCATAACATTTGAAACATTATCATCCATTTATGTCATTTACCTTTTTGTTAGTACATTTGGACACCCAACAATTTTTTTTACATTTTTTATTTAGATTTTTCAAATTTCACTTGAATAGGACTCAAAATTCATGCTTTGAAAGGTTTGGGAAAAACAGTCAATTCTTTGCATGAGTTTGTCATTTTTAGAGGTTATTATATAAAAAGTTTAAATATTTGGTGTATGGGATGAGTAAGGGCATGTGTAGATTAATCAACCAAGTTGGCTCGGATGGTATGTTGTAGATTGTGGATTTTAGGGAAGGGTGAAGAGGCTGAAATGAATGAAAGGGAAATAGACATAAAGTATAATAGCTGAATAAGAGGATGTAGGCTACACTTGTTCATATGTACAGCCAAGTCTCCTGACCTTCAGTGAGATTTTCTATTTTAGATCAAAATATTAGGTTCATTGTTCATGCTCATTGGTGAAGATGAGAAAATGAGGATTTCACAAACATAGTAAAATGTTGACCAAAATTAACTCTTTTTACATATAAAATAATGGTTGATAAAAATCTAGATGTCTGTTGTGATGATAATCCTTGTTAAGTTTATAGACATTTCTACTCATTATGTACCAAAAAGAGTTTTAAAAACTGTTGGTTCATCCTGTTTTAAGCTTAGGTTTTAAGTTGATCATAGCTGATAAGCGAGGCCAATGTAGGAAAATTAACTAATTTCTAATCAACCAAAAGTACCTCAGCAAAATGCCAGAACTACTATTCTAGAAACTAGGAAAATAAATGCAGTAGAGAAAGTTGTAAAACTCTTCCAAAACACAACTTTACACTAGAAGGACTCTTCAATAGTACAAAAGACAATAAATAAACTTTCCTGAGAAGGTATGGACATTTCAATTTTCAAAGAGTTAAGCCTTTGAAGAATCCTACAACTAAACATTCCTCTTCCGAGGCATTTGGGCCTATTTATAATTTATTAATTTCCTCTCCCTCTTAGCCATTTGTTCATTGCTCGTGGAATCAATGGATTTCCATGCATGCATTTTATTTAACATTTTCCACCTAGAAAGATTCTCATTGCCACTTGTAGGTTGATTTTAGTATCTCACTAACCAATAAGATTCTTATTTATGTTTGTAGATCATTTCCTTTTTGTAACTTACTCAATACGTCTCCTGGCTATAAATGCCCCATGAATTGTGACAACATCAAATTTTGACAACTAACATAAAACTAGGACATTGCCACTTGTGGTTTGATTTTAGAATCCAACTACACAATAAGATTCTTATTAGTACTTGTAGATCATTTCTTTTTGTAAGCTAGCCACGTAACTTGTGGCTAGTGGCCTATCGACAATCACCATCCACTTAAGTGGTTGTGCTAGTAATTCTATTTAGAGTGAGATTAGATATACAAAATAAGGTTACAGACATGTTGAGAGGTCACCAGAGGTTTGATTGACTCATATGTTTTTCAGAACAAGTCTTATTCATAAAGAATTCTTTTCTGATGCTTATTAGAACAAGGCTAATGCATTCAAACAAACAAATATGCCAAGCAATTTTTAGGGCTATCTATTTTTCAATATCAATGTTTGGAAGGACATATACAAAGTTCCATGGGCAAGCCCGGTGCTTCCTGAATAAAAACAATAAACATCAAAACATATCATTTTCTCGAGAGGATCTACCCATATTACAAATCCGTGCTTCCACATTCAGAAAATCCCCAGTTATTATATACTTTGTAGTCTTCTCCTTCTCTTCATCCCCTACCTCACACAAATAATGACTTCCTTTCACTTCTTTTTTCTAATCCAACATAAAATCCGACACTGAACAAACTGCCTCAGTTACTAGATTGTTGCAATCAACCTGTGTCACATGCATCTCTACATCTTTTACATCAATCACCAACTCCAACATCCTGTGAATATTTACAAATGCAATATCTTCATGTGCAGTTACTCTAGCATACTCACTTCT
This sequence comes from Pseudotsuga menziesii, assembly GCA_001517045.1. Taxonomy (NCBI): domain Eukaryota; kingdom Viridiplantae; phylum Streptophyta; class Pinopsida; order Pinales; family Pinaceae; genus Pseudotsuga; species Pseudotsuga menziesii. Next base: position 764,123 of record LPNX010727601.1, read on the forward strand.
TTCATCTAGTAGGTTATCTAAACCTCCTCTCATTTCTTCCTTTTGAACACTCTCAAGGGACTCCTCTTTGACATGCTTCACAACAAAACCTGACACCCAATGGATTTATGTATGTCCCAAAACATATATCACTTCATGAGAAGATACATTCATAGTGTTATTCTCTCTTGCCCCCTCAACTGACCTATCCCTGTTTCTTGAAAACTCACACATTTTATCTTCTATGTTATCACTTGCATCCAGATTATTAAGGAAACCTACAAAGGTGCACTGTTTCTCCCCATCTACTAATTGGTCTAGCACTCCTTGCATTTTGGCTGCTAAATGATCCTACTGAGAAGGCACTTTGGCATACATTGTTGTCTGATATTCCTTTCTTACATTAAATATCAAATCTGGTGTTACTGCTGAGACATATAATGCTGATACACAGTTGTGGAGAAAGCACATGAAAGGCTACAAAAGAATGAACAAATATATTGGGGAGAGTAGATATCGCAATGTTATGGACATGAATGCAGGTCTTGGTGGCTTTGCAACAACACTTACATCCAACAAAGTTTGGGTTATGAATGTTGTCCCAACCATTGCAAAAAAGAATACGCTTGGTGTGATATATGAAAGAGGCCTTATTGCAATTTATCATGACTGGTATAGTTACCTTTCATTTTTCTTTTAATTTTTGTAAGGATTTAATTTCTGTAAGATTATTTACCTTGTGCATGTTTAGTAATTTAATCAGTTTTTCTTTCTAAATCTAGTCCCATAACATTTGAAACATTATCATCCATTAATGTCATTTACCTTTCTGTTAGTACATTTGGACACCCAGCAATTTTTTTTACATTTTTTATTATATTTTTCAAATTTCATTTGAATAGGACTCAAAATTCATGCTTTGAAAGGATTGGGAAAAACAATTAATTCTTTGCATGAGTTTGTCACTTTTAGAGGTTATTATATAAAAAGTTTAAATATTTGGTGTATGGGATGAGTTAGTGCATGTGTATATTAATCAACCAAGTTGGCTTGGATGGTATGTTGTAGAATGTGGATTTTGGGGAAGGGTGAAGAGGCTGAAATGAATGAAAGGGGAATAGGCATAAAGTATAATAGCTGAATAAGAGGATGTAGGCTACACTTGTTCATACATACAGCCAATTCTTCTGACCTTCAGTGAGATTTTATATTCTAGATCAAAATATTAGGTTCATTGTTCATGCTCATTGGTGAAGATGAGAAAATGAGGATTTCATAAACATAGTAAAATGTTGGCCAAAATTAGCTCTTTCTACATATAAAATAATGGCTGCTAAAAATCTGGATGTCTGCTGTGACGATAGGACCTGTTAAGTTTATATACATTTCTACTCATTGTGTACCGAAAGGAGTTTTAAAAACTATTGGTTCAACCTGTTTTAACCTTGAGTTTTAAATTGATCACATCTGATAAGGAAGGAAAATGTAGGAAAATTAACTAATTTCTAATCAACCAAAAGTACTTCAACAAAATGACAGAACTACTATTCTAGAAACTACGAAAATAAGTGCAGTAGAGAAAGTTTGTTGTAATCTCACAGATCACATAAGGTTACCAATAATACATACTAAAACATATATATCTATAAATCAGAGACAGGAGACAAGAACAGATAGGAAAACATATTATATTATTGCAATGATTTCATACAAGGCAGAGAACTGAACTAAGTTCTCGTTTGGCTCAACAGCCTAATATATACAATTTACAAACAGTTACAAAATAACTACCTGTCGGTTCGGTGAACCGACGTGACTTTTAGTTAGCCGACTTAATCTTCTAGTTTAGTCGGCCTACCGACTTAGTCGGCTGATCGACTAAGTCGGCCCATTGACTTAGTCGGTTGATCGACTAAGTCGGTCTTCGTTCAAGTCGAATTTGTTGACTTGCTCCTTTCTACATCTCCCCCATAAACAAAACGTTTCTTCATCCCGAAGAAACAGGGAGGTACAAAATGATGTTTGTCGAAGGATATTTGGCATTCCTCTGTCCACTTGAACTCTTGATCTTCTTTTAGTAGTTCTTCCAGAGGGTAGGTCATATATGAATAGTGTCTTATGAATTTTCTATAGTAGCCTGTATGGCCAAGTAAAACCCTGACTTGTTTGGGGTTTGCTGGTGGTTTCAAGTCAAGGATAATTTTAATTTTTGCAAAGTCGACCTTGATACCATTTTTACAGACAATATGCCCTAAGAGTATGCCTATGGGAGTCATAAAGATACATTTCTTAATGTTCAGGGAGAGTTGAATCTGTCGACATGTCTCCAGCATAAGTCGGAGCCATTTGAAGTGATCTTTTAAGGTGGAGTATATGGTCCAGTCGTCGAAGTATACTGCCATGGTCTTATATATGTATTCTTGGAATGTCTTAACAACAATTCGGGAAAATAATGCAGGGGCATTCTTTAGCCCAAAAGGCATAACTCTGTAAGCAAAGGAACCAAATTCACAGACAAATGTTGTCTTCTTTTGATCTTCCTTTGCTATTGGGACTTGGTTATAGCCTGAGAAGCCATCTATAAATGAATAACATTCATGGCCTACAACTTCATTCAAGATTTCATTAGCATAGGGGGTGGGGAATGGATCTGTCAATGTTACTTTGTTAAGCTCCCTAAATTCGACACAAATTCATAACCTTGTCGGGTCATGTTTCTTGGGCTGTACGACCATGGGACTTGCCCATTCAGAATGGTCGATAGGGTAAATGATCCCTGCTGCTAACATGTTGTCGATTTCCTTTTTAACTATTTTCTTGTACTTGTGAGCTAGTTTATAAGGTCGTTTATTAACAGGTCAGACATTAGGTTTAGTATCTATTTTAATTTCTCCCATTTCCTATACTAATCCTTTTAAGTCTTTATAGTCCCTTGCAAAGACATCTTGGAATTCTCTAAGTAAGTTCACTATTTCGGTGGTCTGTTGTTTGTTCCAGTACTCACCAATCTTGGCTATTTTTGATTGGTCGTCATTTGAAATGTCAACCTATTTAGTTTTCACTGTGGCATCTAGCCACTCTGGTGCTCTAGCTTCGTTGATCGGCCGACTTCCTTCTTTGAACTGTGAGAATGTAGCAGGAAAGTCGCCTGCAGTCATTCTCTTAAGATTTGGTTTGTCGGTGGTCTCGACTTTCAGGATTGAATGGATAGGTTGTGTTGTTTCAATATGGTCATTTTTCCATCTAAAGCTCTTTCCTTCTATGTGTTCATTTTCTAAGTGTAAACGGGTCGCCTGTGGTCTGGATTCGGTTTGTATATTGTTATAGTCCTTGATGTGTCGGTGGTTCTGGGAGGGTTTTTTTTCGATTGGTTGGAGAAATTGTTTGATTTGCTGTGCTGCCTCGGCCATTTTTTCATTTTGAGGTATGAACTAGAAGTCTTTGATAAAAATTTCCTTGAGTTCATGCCAAAATAAGGTTTCTCCTCTAGCTTCCTCCATCTTATACCATTTATTGGGTAAATAATCTAGGGTTGAAGGGAACAAATGGGGCCAGGATCGCTCGTCTTTGTAGCCAAGTCTTCTCCACTCCGTTTCACAAGTCTTAATGTGTTCTTCTGGGTTTTGACCTTGGGTAAAGATAGGGATTTGGGCTTCCTGGGTTAACTTTTTTCCACCAAATCGTTCGACAAAGAAAGTCGAAGCAGTTGTCCAGGACTGTAGTTTTGTCTGATGGGTATCCCACCATCTAGCTGCTTGACCTGTAAATGTTTCCACTAAGCTTTGAAGTCAACAATGTTCTACAATATTTTTAGATACTTGTTCAATGTGCATGACTGGGGATTCCCTCTCCTTATACCTGGGTAGTTGTGTAGTGTTTAATTTGGTTGGTTGTAAGGTAGGGCATTCCCTTACATTCTTTTCAAATATTTTGGGGATAATGGATACTTTGAAGCACTGTCGGGTGGGTTTTTTCTATACTTTTTGTATATTCTAGCACCCTCTTGCTTGTGTTTCATAATTTTCCATCTCCCAGTCATACAGTTCAGCATCTGAGTTATAACCAATTGAGTCTTGGTTACCTAAGTAAAGTTCTCCATGGATGTTCGGCTCTGTGTAGTCTGTATTGTTGTGGATCTGGTAAAGTTGTCTGACATCGACTTCCTCATCAATAGGTTTTGTCCAAGGTTCTCCTTGGGATGGATGAATGGGTATAATGAATTTTTGACCATTTCCTTTTATCTTGATTCGTTCCTTGTCTAAGGATATGGAGTCTTTCATCTTCCGTCCCCAAGGTCGACCGACTAGCGTGGAGAATGAACTAGATCCCTCTTTTGGGTCAATAATTTCAAAATCAACCTTGGTTGAAATTCCTTTAATGGTCGTGTCGACATTTTTCCAAACCCCAATGGGTTCGATGAGGCCTTGGTCTGTGAGTTTTAGGTAAATACCTGACTCGTAGAGTCGAGGTCTTCCCATCTTTTCCCATGTATCCCGGGTCATGATATTTACCTGAGACCCGAAGTCAAGCACTACTTGTCGGACGTGGTAACCTTCGATTTCCAGGTCGACAAGTGGGTCGAAATCATTTTTGTCTTTTTGGTTTAGGCTGCAGATGTTCTTAGTTTTTTTTTTGAGGTTAGTACTTTTTATTTGATGCAATAAATCAATGAACTGGGCTATGGATTTGTCTGTTTGAGTGAGATGGATTAATTGTTGTATTGTGTTAGTGCGACTGCTAACGAGGTCTTCTTGTTGTGCAATGTCATGAAATATGTTAGTTGCCTCTTGATATGTGTGTTTTTGCTTTATAGGGTCAGGATAAACATTTGTGTCTTTCATCTTGCTAATTTGGGGGTTATCAAGCCCTATTTTTGTGCCTTTTCATGTAATAATATGTAAATTCTTAGTAGTTAGTACATCATGCTTTTGTACACAAGACAAGACATTAACATTTTTCTTCGTATTGATTTTCTCTAACATAGTAGGACAATCCTCAAGGGAGTGATCACCTACTCCACTGTGTGTACAGCATTTAAGATCAGTTATGTCCTTGTACGTACAATCTGCGTATTGGTGACCTTCTTTGTAGCATGTGAAGCACTGGGTGGGTCGACGCGTTCGTATGTCGTGATTCCCAGGGAATCACCCTCTTCCTCCATAACCCTGATGTCAGTTGTCATACTGGTGCTCATATCGTCGGCCGCTGTATCTTTGTTTGTTCTGGTTGTTTGTATTATTTTTCTCGTTGTTTTGCGCTATTGCATTCGTTTGGTATACTTCCTGATAGTTCTGTCGGTTCTTCAGGTTTAACTGACAGTCGACCATGTTGTGACTTTTGGTCTCACAGATGGTGCACCAGGAATCCTTTCCATTCTTCATGTTAAATGGACAATCTTTCGTAGAATGATCTCCATGTTCCTGGAAAATGTCGCAAAATGATTTGGTTTGTACAAAGCAGACGTCTTGTCGGCTATATTCGTGTCGACAATTATCTTTCGAATGACCGACCATCGAGCAGTTGGTACACCAGATTTCTTGATTCTTGAGGGTTAGTTCCTTCAAAGACTTCTACACATTCTTGAGTTGTTCCTCTAATCTGTGGTCCGTCGGGTAAGCAGGTATGTCTTCGTCCATCTCAACCTGTAGAGATTTTGTTAGTGCGTCTTCATACATTTTTAACGTCTCCAGACTGATATGTCAGTGTAATTTCCGTGATAATCCTGCAAGGAACCATTGAATTAGTAACTGTTCATCAATAACATAATCTAGCTGGCTTAGTACGTCCTTCCAACATTTGTCATAGTCGTGGACTATCTCCCCTAGCTTTTGTGACGTCGTTTTAAGATTTTTGGTGGCCAGGTGCTTGGCATCTAGGGTTTTGAAGAACGATAAGAACTGCGCCTTAATATCGGCTTTCATCACTCTCGGTTTCATTTCCGAAAAGTTCATGTACCATGTCAAGGCCTTTTTCCTTAAGGCTCTGGTGAACTATGCCATTTGTTGGTCTTCATCTGTTACCTGGTTTGCTTCCCAGGTCGACTCGCAGGTGAACCAATGTCGTCTGGGGTCTTCATCTCCCTCATAGAGAGGAATGTGAGCCGATCTCTGACCCATGTCTGAAACACTTTCACTACTCTCAGAAGTTGGCGGAGGTGGAGGAGGGGGTGGTGGTGAAAGTGGTGGGGTTATTGATGTAGTCGGGCCTATGGAAATATGGTCGACGAATCTTGAGCTCCCGTCGGTCGTCGAGTCATCGTCGACTTGCAGTCAGTTGATGTTGACTTCGGCTATCGATGGTCCACTGCAAGTTTGTGTTCGTAGGTCTGCTTGTTCGATTTCTTCTAAAGTTGTACTTGGTGGGGGGGTGCTCCTTCATGTGTCGATAAGAGCAAGTGGATACTCCGGAGGGAGGGTGTCGCTTGAAACATCACCTAGTTTCCTTCGAGTGATCAACGTATAATAAGGTGTTGACGCGTGTACATTTCATCACCTAGTGGGCTCCATATACTGAATTCACCAGCTCGTAGTCGGAGGTCATCTTCGACAATAGTCTATATTCTAGTATGCGGATTTTTTGGGGAAAGGGTTATCCCGTTATTGGGAGCTATTATTTGGAGAGCTTCTAGCTGCTCTATCCACACTTCTTCCTCCTTAGGGGATACCTCTTGCTCTACACCCTCTTCCTGTCGGTCGTGACCCGAATCTGGTGGATTATCTTCGTGGTCGTTCTCCCTAGGGTTTTGTCCACTGTGCATCCCTGTGGCTCTTTCGCGTCTTGCTTCCCTTCTCTGTTGTCGTTCATCCCTTTCTTGTTTTTGAATGTCCGACATACTTTCATACAATACTATTTTCTTGAGGTCCTCTTCGGTCGACTTTTCATTACTAGTGACGGTTATCCGGTTTAGGACGGCTAGGATCCACTATACTCTACCTTCAACACATGACCAGCTACCCCCCCATAGCCTACCCAACGCTTTTAGAGAGCATGGGTAGTTCAATTTATTTGCTTAGGAAGTATTCCCACTCCCTTTCTGCAATGAATTTCTCCCACTTCCTTTGCTTCTCTTCCCAGTTGGTATTTGATGGCTGTTCGCACAGCGGTGGACGAGGTTCCATGATGTGGCCTACTCCGTTCTCTATCAAGAATTTGAACAGCAAGGTCGGTAGGGAACACAAAAATTGTTCGGTGAAATCTGTGTAAAATTTTTCTTTGACCATTTCCACAGAAGTTCTGTCTTCGACTGCTTTCTCCTCACAGAAGTTGTCGGCGATTTTCTCAAACCACTCCAAAAAATTTGTTCGGCCTCCTCGGATCAATTTTTATAGCAACTGTTGTTCTTTAGTCATGTCTATATTTCTCATCCAGAAGTTGGTTCAAGAGTTGTGGCACTGATTCGACAAATTTTTCATGCGTCTCTGTGAAAAATCTTGCTTTGGCTTCAACGACTGTTAATCTGTTCCTTCTTGCATAATTTTGCAAGTAGTTCACAATTTTACGGTCCCACCAGTCCTTAATCTCCTGTTCTGGTATCATATGTGAGCATATATTTCAGACATGTACTACCAACAACGGAACCAATGTTGTAATCTCACAGATCACGTAAGGTTACGAATAATACATACTAAAACATATATATCTATAAATCAGAGACAAGAGACAAGAACAGATAGGAAAACAGATTATATTATTACAATGAGTTCATACAAGGAAGAGAACTGAACTGAGTTCTCGTTTGGATCAACAGCCTAATATATACAATTTACAAACAGTTACAAAATAACTACCCGTCGATTCGGTGAACTGACATGACTTTTAGTTAGCCGACTTAATCTTCTAGTTTAGTCGACCGACCGACTTAGTCAGCTGATCGACTAAGTCGTCCCATCGACTTAGTTAGTCAATCGACTAAGTCGGTCTTCGTTCAAGTCGACTTTGTCAACTTGCTCCTTTCTACAAAGTTACAAAACTCTTCTGAAACACAACTTTAACAATAAAAGGACTTTTCAATAGTACACAAGACATTAAATAACTTTCCTAAGAAGGTATGGACATTGCGATTTTCAAAGAGTTAATCCTTTCAAGACTCCTACAACTAAACATTCCTCTTCCGAAGCATTTGGGCTTATTTATAATTTATTAATTTCCTCTCCCTCTTAGCCATTTGTTCATTCCACGTGGAATCAATGGCTTTCCATGCATGCATTTTCTTTAACATTTTTTGACCTAGAAAGATTCTCATTGCCACTTGTAGGTTGATTTTAGAATCTCACTAACCAATAATATTCTTATTGTTGTTTGTATATCATTTCCTTTTTGTAACTTGCTCAATATGTGTCTTGGCTATAAATACCCCACGAGTTGTGACAACATCAAATTTTGACAACTAACATAAAAATAGGACATTGCCACTTGTGGTTTGATTTTAAAATCTGACTACATAATAAGATTCTTATTATTACTTATAGATAATTTCTTTTTGTAAGCTAGCCACTTAACTTGTGGCTAGTGGCCTATCAACATTCACCGGCCACTTAAGTGATTGTGCTAGTAATTCTATTTAGAATCAGATTGGATATACAAAATAAGCTTACAAACATGTTGAGAGGTCCCCAGAGGTTTGATTGACTCATATGTTTTTCAGAACAAGTCTTATTCATAAAGCATTCCTTTCTGATGTTTATTAGAACAAGGCTAATGCATTCAAACAAACAAATATACCAAGCAATTTTTAGGGCTATCTATTTGTCTATATCAGTGTTTGGAAGGACATATGCAAAGTTCCATGGGCAAGCCCAGTGCTTCCTAAATAAAAACAATAAATCTCAAAACATATCATTTTCTTGAGAGGATCTACCCATATTACAAATTCATGCTTCCACATTCAGAAAATCCCCAGTTATTAGATACTTAGTAATCTTATCCTTCTCTTCATCCCCTGCCTCACACAAATCATGACTGCCTTTCACTTCTTTTTTCTCATCCAACATAAAATCCAATACTGAACAAATTGCCTCAGTTACTGGATTCTTGCAGTCAACCTGTGTCACATGCATCTCTACATCATTTACATCAATCACCAACTCCAACATCCTATGAATATTTACAAATGCAATATCTTCATGTGTAGTTACTCCAACATACTCACTTCTTTCGTCTAATAGGTTATCTAAGACTCCTCTTGTTTCTGCCATTTGAACACTCTCAAGGGAATCCTCTTTGACATGCTTCATAGCAGAACCTAACATCCAATGGCTTTCTGTATGTCCCAAAACATCTATCACTTCATGAGAAGATCCATTCACAGTGTTATTCTCTCTTGCCCCCTCGACTGACCTATCTCTGTTTCTTGAAAAATCACACATTTTATCTTCTGTGTTATCACTTGCATCCAAATTATTAAGGTAGCCTACAAAGGTGCACTATTTCTCCCCATATACTAATTGGTCTAGCACTCCTTGCATTTTGGTTGCTAAATGATCCTGCTGAGAAGGCACTTTGGCATGCATTTTTTTCTAATATTCCTTGCTTACATCAAATATCAAATCTGGGATTTCCTCGATGTCTGCCAGAACAATATGCTCAGGTGAAACAACTGAATGTATCTGCTTACTCTCATCTAACAAAGATTCTGGGGTTCCTCTCATTTCCACTCCTACAATATCCTCCTAGGCACCTTTTCCTGAGACTCCACTTAATTCCTCCACAACAACACAATCCTCATAAGGCTCAAGGAATTGTTCCTCCACATTTTCTTTCTTATTTTCATGTAATAAAAAATATGACATCCCTTGAATCTGAGTGTGTTTAAAATATTTTCTCTCTTGTGTGTAAATTGAACCCAGGTGTTAGAACAATTACACTCACAACAATTGCCAATTACACATGCAAATTACTCACAAAAAAAGACTGAATATGAAGCAGAACACTAATCTGTATTGAATAAGTGTACAATAGCCAAACCTGTGAATTCATAGGCTGCCACAATAAATAATTACATGATATATTGGAATTCATAAGGATTCCATTCGAATTTGGTCAAAAGCAGGCTTACTAAATCTAAGCAAATCCCCCATAGGTGCATAAAGCACTTTCCAAATCTGTCTAGGAGCTCACGAATTGGAAAAATCAATTAGGCAATATAATAGATGGTGGAAGGAAAACTCATACATGCTTTTCATAGGAGAAAAGAGTGGAGGATGATGAGGACAAAAAACAAGTTAACTTCACCTAGTCAAACTTTCCCAATTGCCTTAAAACTCAGAAAAAGCAGGCAATAAAGCAGAAAAAATAGACATGTGCTAGGGAGGCCAGGAATAAATCAGATTTGATTCCAAGAGGTTTCTGAAGTGCTCCATGACTCAAATTTATCAAGTTTTACCACTATGGATGTGTGGAGGACAACTTGTATAAGGTGGAATATGGAAACTAGGCAAATAAGACGAAAATTGGATTAATTAATGTCTAAGGTAGCTAACTATGGGTTGATTATTCTAACACCCCCCCTTAAGCCTAACTTATGAGTAAAATATCAGAAAATTATAGGGCCTAGCAACAATTCTTAGTCACCTTTTACATACTGCATGTCCATTTAACCAAGGAAAGAGGCAAAAACCTAGTGGGAAAAATCCTCCCTTAAACATGGACAGTAAAACAAAATTTGGAAATCTTGTCATCACTCATGCTTCACAGCATGATCAACAATCCCTAGCAGTGATTTGATATTGCTGAATGTCTTCTCACAAAAAACTTTGGTGAATATATCCGCTACTTGTTCTCAAGATGAACAGAAGAGTAGGTGAATGGTGCCATCATGCACAAGCTGTCTGATGTAGTGCATATGGATCTCAATGTGTTTGGTTCTCTGCTTCTGAACTAGATCATTGCAGATTCGAATGGTACTCTGATTATCAAAATAGATAGTAGTTGAGTATTCTGATTCAAATCCACACTCTCCAAGTAACCCCTGCAACCATAAACATTGAGTTGCTTCATTTACAACTCCTCTATACTCTACTTCTGTAGATGAGAGTGCAATGGCACTCTGTTTCTTGCTTGACTAGATAATTGGCCCTTCTGCAAGCATGAACACATATCTTGATGTTGACTTTTGATCTGTGTTGTCACTTGCCCAATCACTGTTAGTAAACCCAATCAAATCAAGATCATATTTAGCTTTGTAGAAGATCCCATGAGTCCTTGTTCCCTGAACAAAGTTAAGGATCCTTTTGGCTGCTCTCCAATGGATATCATGAGGATGATCCATGTATCTTGAAGCCACACTTACTACATAAGAAATATCAGGTCTAGTATGTGTAATATACAACAAACATCCAATCAATTGCCTATATAGTGTATTGTTTACCATAGGTGAAGAATCAGCTTCTTCAAGCTTAACTCCTTAAAGGAAAGGAGTCTTGCTTGGCTTGAAATCCTTCATATTGAATTTTTTCATAAAATACAAGGAATACTTGGAATGATGTAATTTGATTCCTTCTTTGTTTTGAGCAATCTCGAGCCCCAAGAATTGGCTCAATAAGCCCAAATCTGTCATTGAGAAGGCATGGTTCATTGCATCCTTCAAGGAGGAAATTTCATCCTTTGAGCTTCCTGTAATGAGAAGGTCATCAACATACAAAAAAATGATCATTAATGAACCATGAATCAGCTTCAAATATACATTTGGATCTGACTTACATCGAACAAAATTCAGTGATAGCAGAAAGATATCAATCTTGGCATACCAAGCCCTGGGGGCTTGCTTAAGCCCATACAATGACTTCTTTAGCCTGTACACAAGAGATGGGTTAGTACAAAATACTTGATGCTGCTGCATGTAAATCTCTTCAGTGATATTTCCATTCAGGAAATCACACTTCACATCCATGTGGTGTACCTTCCACTGCTTTGAAGCTGCAATGGCTAAGGCTAGCCTGATGGAGTCCATCTTTGCCATTGGTGCAAAGGTATCATTAGAGTCTATGCCATGTAAGTGTGAGTATCCCTTGGCTACCAATCTGGCCTTGTACTTCAGAGGTCAACCATCAGCAGAAAATTTGGTTTTGTACACCCACTTACACTGAACTAGCTTCCTCCCTCGGGGAAGATCAACCAACTCCCAAGTGTTGCTCTTCTGGAGTGAGCTGAACTCTTCTTTCATGGGTTCTTGCCATATTGGATCATTTGTTGCATCTTAATATGTATATGGGTCTGATTCAACCATAATATATAATTTCTCTGCAAACATAGGATCTTTCATGCACAGAGCACTCTCAAACTGAGATCTAGTCCTCCTAGGATCATTAGGATTTCCAGCTAGTTCTCCAGTTGCATGAATGGTATTGGATGCCCATTTTGGTCTTGTAGGACTGCTAGGATCTGCAATTAAATCATCATTATCAGACATATCATAATCAGCATGTTCAACTATCTCTTCACTTACATTAAGAGGTTCTGGTGGTGAAGAGGATTCTCCAACTTCCACTGCTGCTAGGGGTTCTTCTTTAAACTGAACGCACATTTCAATGAAGGCTTTGTTTGTGCTCAAATTGATCAGCTTGTACCCTTTTGAATCTTTAGAGTACCCAAAAAATAGATACTCTTTGCTTTGGGGCTGCAAATCCTTCCTCTTTTCTGTTGGAATTCTATCCCAAGCCCTTGAGCCAAAAATCCTGAAATGGGTCACATCTGGTTTGTGCCCACTCCATGCTTCAAAAGGAGTCATACCATCAATATTTTTATGAGGAACCATATTCTAGATATAGGCTGCACAGTTTATAGCTTCAGCCCAAAACTTTGGTGGCAAAGTCTTAGCCTCCATAATGCAGGTTGCCATCTCTTTTAGTGATTTGTTCTTCCTCTCAGCAACACCATTCTGTTGTGGTGTGTAAGGGATAGAATGCTGCATCTGAATACTTACATCTACACAATATTGAATGAACTCAGACTTGACATACTTACCACCATTGTCATATCTGAGGACCTTGATTTTCCTCCCATACTGGTTTTCAACCAAAGCCTTAAAGACTTTGAAGAGGCCAAAAACTTCAGACTTGTGTTTTAGGAAGTAAACCCAGCAATACCTGGAAAAGTCATCTATGAATGTTAATGCATATTTGGCCTGACTCATTGACATATGAGGAAATGGGCCAGTAACATAAGTATGGATCAAATCAAGAGGTGTAGAGGTTCTCTCATGACTAGCTTTCTCAAATTTATGCTGTGGGTGTTTTCCTAAGATGCAACCTTGACAGACTCCTTTGGAAAAATTAATCTTTGGTAACCCTATGACCATTTATTTTTCACTAAGATAAAAAAGATACTTGTAATTGAGGTGGCCAAATATTTCATGCCAAATATTGCTTGCCTCATTAGCATGAATCAGAAGAGCAGAGAGGTTTGAGTAGGGTAGGAAGTGTGAGAACATGTATAACTTCGAAGTGTGATTTGCAACTCCTTTTGCAATGACTTTACCACTTGAGATATCTGTGATCTCAACTTCATCAAGGGAGAATATGACCTTCTTTGGAGACCCTATGTGGGTCATCTGATACACTAATAAGAGGTTAGAGGCAAGACCTAGAACATACAACACATTGCTGAACTTACCATGGTCAAGATCAATCCTCCCTTTCCCCAAAATTTCAGTGAGAGAGTAATCTCCTAGTAAAATTGGTGGACCTTTCGACATGTCAAGTGAGGTGAATGCCTCCTTAGTTGAAACCATATGTCTTGAAGCTCTAGAATCAATGATGAAACTAGGTGAGCTTGATGTGCCAACAACCAATGCATGAAATCTCTCTTTGTCTTCTGAATTTAATCCTCCTTCCCTCTTCTTTGAGCTGTCTGGAAGGGAGATGCCATTCTTCTCCATGAGTTGGGTCAACATTTCTATTTTCTTCTTCATGCAGGAGCTTTCAGAATGATTTCCCTTACTATAATATGTGCACTTGCTCATTTCTCCTTTGTTCTTCTTCTTTTGGAGGTTCTTCTTGGAACCTTGAGGCTCCTCTGGAGACTTGTTCTTGTCTCTATTTTGCTCAGGTGTATTTTTAGCTTTGTTCTTACTTTTTAAATCCACCCTTGAATCTCCAGGAACCAAATCTTGGTCTTTGGATGGTTTGATGGTGCCCATCATCACCAATTTATCTTGTTCTTGTGTGAGAGATTCCATGAAATCTGCAAGGCTAGGAATTTTCCAGGCTCGAGCTTTCAACTTTGTGGCATAGAAGGTTGATACAAACACTGAATAGTCGGGGCCAAGCTTCAAGAGTATGGACAAAACCATTTGTTCATACTTCTTTTCAATCCCACATTGTTTTAGCTGCAAAACAAGTGCTTTGAACTTGGAAAAATAGAGTTGCAGGGATTCAAAGCTATTTGAACTCATGGAGATCAATCCATTTTCAATTTGATGTCCCCTAATCTCATATGTCTTACAAAAAATATCAACAAGCTTCTCCCATACTTCATTCAGTGATGTCAATCCATCAAGATGGAAAAGGAGGTCTCTGGATATGCTCAGACACAGGAGACCATAGGCCTCATCCCTCCTATTGTGCCATTTAATCTTCTCTGCAGCTGCATTGGGATCTTCTTCTATTTCCATAGTCACTCTACAGAGGTCTTTCACTCTCAACAGTATCTCCATCTCTGCTTTCCATTCAAAGAAGTTAAATGGAGTCAAGATGATCTTCTGAGATTGATCCATAGCTCAGAAATTGTCCCTTCAGTCAGCAGAATGCTCCCAGTCAATGATGTCAAACCTACAATACAAATTGGAAGGATATTAATTGATATACAAAGGCTCTAATACCATGTGGAAATTGAACCCAGGTGTTAGAACAATTACACTCACAACAATTGCCAATTACACATGCAAATTACTCACAAAAGGAGATTGAATATGGAGCAGAACACTAATCTGTATTGAATAAGTGTACAATATCCAACCCTGTGAAGTCATAGGCTACCACAATAAATTATTACATGAGAGATTCAAATGCATAAGGATTCCATTCGAATTTGGTCAAAAGCAGGCTTACTAAATCTAAGCAAATCCCCCATAAGTGCATAAAGCACTTTCCAGATCTGTCTAGGAGCTCATGGATTGGAAAAATCAATTAGGAAAGCTAATAGATGGTGGAAGGACAAATCATACATCCTTTTCATAGGATAAAATAGTGGATTATTATGAGGACAAAAAACAAGTTAACTTCACCTAGTCAAACTTTCCCAATTTCCTTAAAACTCAGAAAAAGCAGGCAATAAAGCAGAAAAAGCAGACCTACGCTAGGGAGGCCAGGAATAAAGAATATTTGATTCAAATAGGTTTCCCAAGTGCTCCATGACTCAAATTTAGCAATTTTGACCACTATGGATGTGTGGAGGACAACTTACATAAGGTGGAATATGGAAAGTAGGCAAATAAGACAAAAATTGGATTAATTAATGTCTAAGGTAGCTAACTATGGGTTGATTATTCTAACATATTGATGAGAAGATACATCCAAGGTGGAATTGTCCATCATATTTTCAATCCTCATGAATGGACACAAATCTCCTCCTCATTTATTCCTTGCCTCCATCCAGTTCTTGCTGTTAATAGACATTTTTTCTTCCTTCTCATTTGATGTTCAATATTCTGTTATTTTTATATTCAGAATCATAAAACCATAATGGGAATCCTCTTACACATTGTTCTCATCTCTTTTAAATGAGCATAACTCTTATAGTCCTTGCATTTCTGGAGAAAGAATATATTCTTGTGAAACCCTGTCCAACTGCTTCTCTTTGCTACCACCATCACCTTCGTCCCATACAGAATCTGACATTTGAGTAGCAATGCTTGCTTCATTCTAAGATTGAACAAAAGGATCAAAATCTCTCCTTTTAGGGGTCATTATCATCGTGCTTTTATGCTTTCCTCTTTTCCCTTCTCTTCTATCCCGGGACTCCAAAAAGTTGCCAGTGCTCATCCTTTCTTTCTCCTCAGCCCACAGAGAGTTCAATAGCATTTCATCCTCAGACTTTTCTGCTCCTTCAGTTTGAAAACCCAAACCTTCATTTCTACTATTTTTGTTTCCAGCATTTACTTGTGGTATTGAATATTTATTTGGTGTTAGGTTATAAGGATAGGAATAGGCCCCAATCATGGGAACATATTTAACATACTTGTTTTCTGCAGGCTTGCAATCCATGACTGAGGAGGAATTGACCACAAACAATGAACCATGTTTCTTAGATAAATTTGACAAACTTGGCAGCTCTTTAGTGTTTTCTCTCAAATCCATCACCGACTATTCAGAAACTTGCTGATTCTTCTTGCCTGTATTCTCAAACTCAGGTTTGTTCTCACTTGTATTCTCAAACTCATCTACCAAAATGTCTAACAATTTTGAATGTAAAGACTCTCTATTTGAGCCCTTTGACACACTCCACATATTAACCTCTGCTTGATCATCGGAGCTGCTTGTAAACTCACCAATGTCTGGTCCAAACAAGTTTCCTTCAGTGGTCAGATTCTAGGCTGAAACCACGTGGGGGTAAAATATTGATAACCGACATTCTAGGACTAGTAATTGTCCAAAAACAGGGTACAGACTAGAGTGTAATGTGTAGTCATGTGCATCTCCATGAGATAGATCACTTTAGTTATTTTAACCAATTACATAGTTAAACCAAAATTTTCTCCGTATCTTTATTTATGTAAAGAGTCTTCATTTTTTTAGGGTTATGTTTGTTTTTCTCTTATTGTAATCCATTCAGTGTAGACATTCATAAAAAGGGTTCGTATAATTGTATCCAATGGCCAGGAATGTATGGTTATTTTTGTCATATGGAGCTTTCATAATAGGGACCCAAGAAAATTGTATTTGTTGCTTGCAGGCCAGTAGGATAAGGTGTTTCTTTGGTCAATATAGATACTATGGATGGATGCCGCTAAGTGGAGTTTAGACCTCAAGCCCCAAGCCATGAGGCAATAAGTGTAGCTATTAAAAATTTAGTCCAATTAGGTGCAGTTGTTTGTGGCCAGTAAGGCCTAAAAAAATTAATTGAATCTGGTTTGAATCTCATCAAGCTGGGTGTAGAACCTCGATTAGGGATTTTGAATTTTATGGGTGGAGAGTTGTTGGGTCGACAACTGCTGCAAATGCAAATAGATTTTTTTGTTTTTTATATATGTTTTGAGGTTGACAGTATTGATCTATGACCTTGTGGTCTATATTTGTCTCACTCTACCCTACAACTACCTATCTCTCTCTCTCTCTCAGGTATGTCCATTGTTTCATTAGTGACTTGTCTCCTAAGAGACAAAGCGAGATCATATTATAAATCTGAGTATAGAAATTAAGGAAGGTCTAAACCACATTTTTTTCTTCTATTTGTCCATTTATAATATTTTTGCATGTGCTTGACTAATTTTGTTCATACACATCCTAGGTAACTGTAATTGATGGATGTACGTAGTGCTGATATGTAGTAATCATGGCTTGGTTTGGAGCAAAATGGGTCATAGCATGAACTGAATGGATATTTAGTTTTGACATTGAGGAATCATGAAAAAAAGAGTAAATAGAGCTCTGTAATTGAATCACATAGAATTGGAGAAGGCTCAACTGGGTCTTGGGCACAGCTACAGCATAGCCAACGTGAAATTATATGTCAATAGAGTGGATAACATGGTTATACAGGCTATTAGTCTTCTCGATACCTTGGACAAGGACATTAACACCTTCTGCATGAGAGTAAGGTATTGCAAGTTTAAACTTAGTATTGTTTTTACTTTTTGGGGGGTTTTATATGAAACAACATTTAAGATAGTTCAGTCAAGGTCAATTCTAACAGCTTTCAAGTTGAGGTCAATTTCCCATAAGTGTCTTTTAATTCTTTAGTTAGGACTCATGAATCATATTTATACTGAAAGGTTAAAGGAACTGTTTATTAACTTATATTTATATCAGATCCATGATTTCTTTGTTCTCTGAGATGTGTTTTAAAATCACTATATTTGATATTCCCAAGGAATAAATAAAAATATACATTTGACTAGTCCTACGAGGACTCAAGTGTGTTGGATACTGTTTTGTTGTTCATCATTCAAAAACAAAGAAATTTAAGAAAACTATTAAAAGTATTCCTTATGTATTCTCTAGTATACTCAATTTGTCATCAATACAGAATCATCAAAAGAGTCCAAATATATAAACCAGCAATACAACAAGATGAGCATAACTAGTATCTACATCCCTCAGCTATGGCTCCAAGCTAATCTACCATTAAGTGGTTATTAGTACAAGTATTTTTTGAATCAGATAGGAAGTGACTTTTCTAAATTTTTGTTTGGTTTTGATACCCTTCTGTAACAACAAAGTATATTTAGAAAGCTTGTCTGCCACTGAGTTGAAATCACATATCTTGAATCACATAGACTTGGAGAAGGCTCAATTGGGTCTTGGGCATAGCTACAATAGAGCCCACATGAAATTCAATGTCAATAGAGTGGATAACATGGTTATATAGGCTATTAGTCTTCTCGATACTTGGACAAGGACATCAACACCTTTAGCATGAGAGTAAGGTATTGCAAGTTTAAACTTAGTATTGCTTTTTTTTTGTGGTTTTATATGAAACAACATTTAAGATAGTTCAGTCAGGGTCAATTCTAATAGTTGTCTTTTATATAGGGAAAAATCTCAGAATAATGGTGAGGTACCATTACTGGAACAGGCCGCAATCATGGGAACATACTCAACATACTTGTTTTCTGCATGTCTGCAATCCATGACTGAGGAAGAATTGACCGCAAACAATGAACCATGTTGCTTAGAGAAATTTGACAAAATTGGCAGCTCTTTAGTGTTTTCTCTGAAATCCATCACTGACTGTTCAGAAACTTGTTGATTCTTCTTTCCTGTATTCTCAAACTTAGTTTTGTTCTCACTTGTATTCTCAAACTCATCTTCGAAAATGTCTGACAATTTTGAATGTAAAGACTCTCTCTTTGATCCCTTTGACACACACCACATATTAATCTCTACTCGGTCATCTGAGCTACTTGTCAACTCACCAATGTCTAGTCCAAACAAGTTTCCTTCAATGGTCAAATTCTAGGCTAAAACCATGTGGGGGTAAAATCTTGATAATCGGAATTCTAGGACTAGTAATTGAGTGCTAGGTTATAAGGATAGGAATAGGCCCCAATCATGGGAACATACTCAACATACTTGTTTTCTGTAGGCCTGCAATCCATGAATGAGGATGAATTGACCACAAACAATGAACCATGTTGCTCAAAGAAATTTGACAAAATTGGCAGCTCTTTAGTGTTTTCTCTCAAATCCATCACTGACTATTTAGAAACTTGTTGATTCTTCTTTCTTATATTCTCAAACTCAGGTTTGTTCTCACTTGTATTCTAAAAATCATCTCCCAAAATGTCTGACAATTTTGAATGTAAAGACTCTCTCTTTGAGCCCTTTGACAAACTCCACATATTAACATGTGCTCAATCATCTGAGCTGCTTGCCAACTCACCAATGTTAGGTCCAAAAAAGTTTCCTTCAATGGTCAGATTGGCTTCATCTTGCTTGGTCCAAACAAGTTTCCAAAATTGTTTTAAAAAATATTTCACATTTAGCTTTTATGATTTATGATTTTCTATGTCCCATTTTTCTAGCAGCAAAACTCAGGAGTTCTATGATGTTACAAATCCTTCAGAGAAACACTGGGGACTTTGTTTACCTCCACCAGTGGCAGAGGTTTCCTTGCTTGGATCATCTTCTTCAATTAAATTGAGCAAATCACTGGCTCCTGCAAGTGACTTTAGGATTTTAGTATATTGTACTTCCATCCAATTAGCTTTAGCATTTGTTATTGATATCTGTGCAGACATCTTTTTCTATGCTTCCATATTAGATTATTTAATAGCTTCTGATTCAGTCCTAAATAATCATTAGTATAGAAGCTAATGTGTATTTTCTTTAGACAACTTATGTTTTACTTTAATGATTGTCTTCTAGATTATTTATACATGGATTCATTTTCATTTCCTAATAATATATACATGTTCATATTTCCATGTGAAACTAGAACACAAGAGGTAATGCTGAGACTTCCCTTGCCAGTGGAGCTACTAGAATATCAGTTGTATTGCCAACTAGTGCATCTTGGTATGCAATTTGTTTCTTATAATGGAATATTTGTTTAGTTTTCCAGCACCCCCTTGGATTTGTGCAGAGTAACATTACACATTAAGTTTAGTGAACATAAGCTTCCATATGATATAGGAGTTTGTGATGGAATATTACATATGTTACTAAACATTTAGACATTAATGGTTGTTGTAGGGGCTCCCATGCTGCACAGGAAAAATCATTTAGTATGAGGATCCTAGTTGTTCAGGGCTCCTCTAATCCTAAAGCAAGTTCATCTCATTCACTTTCAATGTCTCCAACATTAAATCTCCCTTCCTTGGTGGTGGAAGCTGCGGCATCAAGGTTGAGTTCTGATCATGGAAAGTTGTTGGTCAATAAGGGTGGGAAGTCATCAACATTTATACTAAAAAACATATTGATACCAAACCTAATGCAATGAGTGGAACAGATATAAAATTAAATTCATGTGTAAATACCACTGGGGAAGCTTTCCATGTAAAGAATTCCAGTTTACTTGATCCTACTATGAAATGTAGGAGTCATGAAGGTTTTAAAAGTCTATTGAAGAATTCATCCTATGACACACACAAGGGTTCATGTGAGTTGGGCAGTGGGCACATTGAAACAGCAAGAAGTGAAAGAATAGATGCAACTTCAGTGTCATCTGGTATTGTCTGTGTTGGACTTTGTAAAGATATCTTTCCAATCTCTATCCCTCAAAGCAATAATTATGTAGTTTGTAGATTGATATCTATCATAAATTTGTTTGAATATCATCATTGTCAAGCAATAACAACTTCTTAAAGGGTTCTATCTCAATGGTAGAGCTCCTACCTAATTATAGGAAGGAGGTTGGTGGTTCAATTCCTCTGTGCCCTATCATAAATTTGTGACTATAAAAATGAATAAATTCACATATATATGACTATTAGTAGCTAATTTCCTGTATCTTAGTTGTATTTAGCTTATTCATTAATATGTTAACATCTAGTAGTTTATTTAGTCCTATATTTGGTCATTAATGGTTGCAATCAGTGACTAAATCAGTGACTAAATTAGCAACTAAATCAATGACTAACTCAATGACTAAATCAATGACTAAAACAATGACTAAATAAATGACTAAATCATTGACTATCAATGACTAAATCAATGACTAAATCATTGACTATCAATCACTAAAGTATTGTCTATCAATGACTAAATCAATGAATAAATCAATGACTACTAAGTCAAGCTATTAATGACTAGTGAAATACGACTAGCTATAAGATAGTGGAAATTTGCTACTATTAATCACTGACTAAAAAATAGTCGTTTATAGCATGATTTTAGTCATTCTTTTAGTCATTAATTTCTCATTTTCTACTAGTGTCTCCAAGGATGGTATTTAGATTGATCCCTTAAATATTGCTGCAATACTCACTTTACATGCCCCAAGCAACTTACTTGAACTCCAAAGTTTGCAAGGGAAGGAAAACTTTCTTCATCGTTTTGTTTGCAACTTCACTGAGAAAACACATGGTTATATGCATCTCCTTAAGAATGACACTCCATTCTTCTGGGAGGACTAGGCCCAGTGAGACTTCGATAATCTCAAACATGCTCTAACTCATTCACCTGTCATACACCCCCCAAATTACTCAAAGTATTTTCTCTTGTATGTTGCTGCCTCTACTACTACTATCGGAATGGTTTTATCTCAAGAGGACCAGTAAAGCCTAGAAAACATGATTTATTACGCCAGTAAGAATCTTCTGGATTCTAAAACTTGATACTCAAGTGTGGAGAATCTAGAATTGGCTACCGTCATTGCTGTCCAAAAATTTTGTCACTACATCCTTCTTCGCACTACTACTGTACTCGCAGAACAAAACCCTATGTACTACATATTGACTTGTCAGGTGCTAGGGGGCCAATACTCCCAATGGATTCTTATCCTACAGGAGTTTGATCTTGAATTTGCCAAAGCTACTTCAAAGAAGTCATTAGTTTTTTCCAAGCTGATGTGTGATATTCCCTGTTCTTTAACAGATCCTGAGCCCAGTGATTCATTCTCGGATGAATTTCTGTTCCTAATAAGCACAACTGACCCGTGGTATGGATATTTAATCATTTATCTCCAAACACAACATTTTCAACCTACTATATCTCATGAGTATCGTCGCCGCATTTATCACCATGCAAAGTACTATGTTATCCTCAATGATACCTTGTATAGACGTGGTATAGATACCATTCTCTGACGATGCCTCACCCATGACGAGGCTAAACAAGTTCTTAATTACTGCCATTTAAGGGCATGTGGTGGCCATCTTTCTGGGATGGCTATAGCTCAGAAAATCCTGTGTGCTAGCTATTTCTAGCCTTCTATTTTTAAAGGTGGTCATGAGGCTATTAATAAATGCACACCTTGTCAACACTTTTACCTGAAAAAGCACACCCACCTTGCTCTGTTACACCTCATCATTTCCATTGGCTCTTTTTCCAAATGGGGGATAGATTTCATGCATTGTAATCCTACCTCAGCCGGGGGGCATGGTTACATCATAGTATCCATGGATTATTTCACTAAGTGGGTTGAGGCTATGCCTACATATGCAGAGGATGGTAAGACTACTGTCCTATTTATTTTTAACCATGTAATATATAGATTTGGATTTCCTCAATCTATTATCACTAATCATAGATCACATTTCTAGAATCAGATGATGGTAGAGTTAAGTGCTAAGTTGGGTTTTTTCCATGAAAACTCAACCCCTTATTATCTACAAGCTAATGGTCGAGTTGAGGTGATTAAATTTTTTTTTAAAACTATGCTACATTGGATGGTTGGAGATCACAAATCCAACTGGAACCAGACTCTCTTCTCTCCTCTTTGGGCTTATAGAACTTCAGTGAAAACAAAAACTGGTTTTACACCTTTTCAATTAGTATATGGACTCGAAGTCGTCCTACCTATTCAGTGCCATATTCCGTCTTTGAAACTTATCGTTGAAATTATCCCTAATAATTCTACCAAGAAAGAAAGGTTTTTATATTTAACCAACCTTGACGAAACTAGACGAGATGCTACCTTGGTTAACGAGGCACATAAGAAATGCGTCAAGGTGCAATACAATAAATTTGTCGAACCTCGTGTGTTTAATGAAGGTGACCTAGTACTGACTTATGATCAAAGACATGATAATCTAGGAAAAGGGAAGTTTGAATCAATATGGTATGGTCCTTTTATTGTTTCCAAGGTTTTAGAAAAAGGGGACTATGAGCTCATGGATTATGATGGAATCCCCTTCAGGAAACCTCACAATGGGTTTTACCTGAATAGGTACTATGCCTAGATAATTCATGTATGGTACCTTGTATATATGTACATTATTTGGATTTTCAGTGTGTTTTGGTACTTTCAATATGGTTTTGAGTTTAATGTCTAGACTGTTTATACCATGTTTTGGTTATGCAGATCCGATGGCTTTTTATAGCTTCGTCGATGGTGCTTTCCGCTATACCCTGAACCTTGCCTCAACTACTTGGGTTATATACTCCCCTGCACATGATCTAGTGAGTTCAAAAGTAATTTTTATTGGTCTTACTACCAAAAATATTGTCAAGTATGAAGCAATCATATGTCTCTTGACTAAGGCTGCATCCCGGGACGTTCATGACTTGGTAGTGTTCATGGAATCACAATTGGTGGTTTGTCATTTAAACCAGGTTTACACCATCATAAATCCTATATTACTCTATCTCTATCAGAGGGTACATTTATTGGAAAGGTCATTTGAAGTCATTACTTATAGGCATATCCCTAGGGAAGACAATGCAGCTGCATATTCAGTGGCAAATTATATCCTAGACTGGTATATTGCTTATTCGTAGCATGAAAGTTAAACATGGTTCATAACATTGTAAATAAACAGTAAAAACATATAAAACTCATGTAAATATATTTTCCATTTGAAGCATAAACATTGGAGGAAAATGTTTGTATACATATATATATAAGTGCTTTTACAAAAATAGGTCACGAGACCTTATCTGAAGCACTCTGGGTTTCAGGAAGCACAAAATCATACAAAAAATCTGAAGCTATAGAATCTGTATGTGATACATCATGTAAGAGCTAGTGATGCTCATGGTAGCACATAATAGCCCTCGCTACTCCATGTAGAAGATGGCTGAAGTAGCCTGGCACCCCTACTGTGTGCCTCTGATAGCACATTGGGAGATCATTAATGGATGTATTGGGTATGTCCAAAGTTAGCCTCTCTAGGTTCTCCTCTAGCTCTCCCATAGGGTCATCACCTCATTAAAAAAATCTAGATCCCACTCGTCTGTTAGTGGGGATGATCCCCCAAGTCGTGTAGCTTCGACATCTACATGAAAATTTCAGGTCTCGTTACTATACATAAAAATAAAAAACATTAAAAGACAAAAAAAACAAAGAGCTATCTTAGGGTTTATTTCTTACCCATGTCTCCCCACTACTCATCAGGTGGAAGTGGTAGGTCAGGGTTACCCCTGAAAATCAATGTTGCATAAACGGAATCCTCAACCATGAGGATCTAGTCACTAATCCATTGGAACAATGGAGAATTGAACTTCACCCTCCATGTGCCTGCTCCTGTATGGGCCATGATCTTGACCCACCTCAGCATACAAGGGTCTTTCTCCCTCAGCTCAATAAAAACCACTTGGGGTCTTAGCTATGTGATCTGCTCCAAAAAGAAACAAGCTAAGATAGAACCATAGCCAAACTGTTTTAGTTCTCCCTATCGACACTTGCTCAGCTGATCTTTAAAGACTGGTAGCAATGCCTCCGCCCAGTTGAAAACTGTAGGTGCCATAGCCTCTATCGCATACATCATATTTGCCCTAGAATCCTAGTGAGTGATCCAATGGATTATTCATCTTCAAAAATTACACTGATCCAATATGGTACAATAGTTATTAATTTATGGTTCAAAGAACATAACATGTGTTTTTAACTCATATGCTAAACATAGTGCGAGACTAGCCTTAATGCATGTTCGACATAACATCGCATGGTGCGCGGTTCAACATAACATCGCATGGTGCACAATTCGACATAACATCGCATGATGTGCGGTTCGACATAACATTGCATGGTGCGCGGTTCGACATAACATCGTATGGTGCGCGGTTCGACATAACATCGCATGATGTGTGGTTTGACATAACATCTCATGGTTCGAACGGTCAACTCTTATGGTTAAGACTTGGCATCTGGCGATTTGTGCACCATCAAGAGGTAATATAAAATGGTTCGTAACATGCTCGCGCAGCTAGTTGGCGATGTTCTGGCAGTCTTGTGCACGTCAAAGGGGAACCTCGAAGGGTTCATGAAAAGCTCGCGCAGTCAAGTGTATACCCTCTAGCGGTCTTGTGCACATTTAAATGGCACCATTCTGGCAGTTAGATGAGGGTGCGCAGTCACGTTTGTTGCGACAGCGGATCAGCTACATAGCAAAGTTCACATAGGAAACAGTTGTATGCTGCGACATTTGTGAAGTTTAGTTATATGCTACGACAACAGATATAACAGTTGGAACAGCTCTAAATGTGACAGATATCCATTGTAACTGTTGGGAACCGCTGCCACATTTGGCGGAACAAAAATGGATGTAACGTACAACCTTTTGCAACGTTTCAGGGATATGGAACATCATGGTAACATAACGCTGGTGAAGCGATTTGGAAGGATTGCATGATTCGGTTTTAGCATATGGTTGAAACGTCTATGGAATATGAAAAGATGGGTAGCAGACGAGTGGAAACCGTTACTTATTCTCCCACTGAACGCTTAAATAGAGGGGGGTTCAGATTGTTTAGAACGGGAGCATCGAGCATCGCTTTTCTGTTATGAGAAGAACATAGGGTTTTGCTATTAATTTTTATATGTTGTTCGTATGTTCCAGTCGACTGTATTCTCTATTATAATTTGGCTTATTTGCTTTGAATACTAGTTTGTAACTTTAAAGAGAGGAGGTCTTGAAGACTGTTTGTACAGCATTTTGTTTTACAGCTATTGACGTGATTTTGCAGAGAGAGCTTTTTTTTTATGTAAATGTCCAGATACTGTTTGTATATAAAGTCGACTGTACTCTATTATAATTTGTCTTATTTTTCCTTTGAAGTCCAATTTGTAACTGTTAAGAGAGGAGTCTTGAAGGCTTTGGACATTATTTTGTTCTGTTATTGCTGAAGTTGATTCCAAAACCATTTTGTACCATTTTGAAACCATTAATTGGATCGGTACCCATTAGAGAGGGACCCGGAGATGTAGCCCAGTGAAGGGGGTGAACTCCGTTATCAACTTCTGTTTGTGACTTTCATCTTTATTTTTCTATTTCTCTTTCTGTTTCATCTTGGTTTTATTACAGTTTGCATTTCACTTCTGTTTTAAGCATTTAAGTTCTATTAATGCTATTTTATGAAGTAAGAAAACGGATAAATGCATTCTTTATAAACTTTTTAATACACACAAGTTGAGGTCCGATGGATCATATTATGGTATCAGAACAGGTTAACTGCTAGTGCAAGTTTGTGAATGATTACCAGGTCCAGGTTAAAGCTTGGTGAAGGAGAATTAATTGAAGGAGATCCTGAGATTGGCTCAATGAGAACATTCTCAACAACCATGTCTTCTCCACGAGGGGAAGAAGAAGGACATACCGAACAGGAAAAACCTGTTATTTCTGAAACTGAGTTTCTGGAGGCTTTTATCAGCATGAAATCCATGATGGAAATTCTACTCGATGAGTGAGCAGAAAGGAAGAAGAAAGAAGAAGGATCTTCATCCAAAGATGCATAAGTGAAGAAGGAAGAAAAGGGTAAAGGAGTAGGAGGTGATGGTGATCCTCCTGATACTAATCAAACTTTCTCTTCTTCTCATACTTCTCATTCAAATAATGCAATTCCTAATATGCCTTATTTCAAATTGGATGTAAAATTTGAATTACCAATTTATGATGGAGATTTAGATCATTGAAAAGTTAGACAATTGGATCAAGCAGCTTGAAGTATATTGCAGGGTGCAGGGCATTAATGATGACCCTTCCAGGATTCAATTGGACACGTTGAGAATGAGTGGTATAGCTCTTACTTTGTGGGAGAGCAATATTCAGCAAGATCTTTGAAAGAACGGTAAAATTATTTCAGTTTGGAATTAATTCATTGAAGTATTAAGAAAGTAATTTTATCCTTTGGGTCACATGCAGCAATTAATAATGAGCTGGCAAACTTTTAGACAAGCTAAAGGACAAAGCATTCAAGAATATACTCATGAATTTAGAAAGAGGGCTATTGCATTGAATGTTGCATTGGATACGCAAGAAACTCTTAAATATATTGGCGGCATGCATTCTTATTTGCGACATACTTTGTTGATGTTTAACCCTAGTAATTTGGATGATGTATGTGTTCAAGCTACACATTTAGAAGCTAGGGGTAAGCATGATAATGATTCTTTTATGATGAAGTCATCTAAATTTGACAAGAAATATAAAAGCAAAGATAAGGGAAAGAAAACAGCTACCATCACGAAAGAGGGTGAAAAACCCACATGCTCGCATTGTCGAAAGGGACATGATGTCTCTAAGTGTTGGAAACTTCATCCGGAGTTAAGGCCAAAGAAGTATGGAGGAAATAAAAAAAAAGATAAGGATAATCAAGCAGCTATTGCAGCAATAATTCAAGACTTGGGATCTGATTCAGGTGATGAGACTAAGATCACAGCAATAGGGATCCGAGGTAAAGGTAAAGGTATATCTCTTTCCATTGATGCAAGTTCAAGTTCTAATTCATGTGAAAGTACAAGTGCAAATATGCTATCTACTTCTATGCAAAGCGATAAAAGAAGAAGTGAACTGTTTCATGTTCGTGTCATTACAAATCATACAAAGATTGACACATTGTTTGATAGTGGTTCTCAAGTGAATTTGGTATCAGAAGAAGTGGTTAAGAAATTGCATTTAGTTACCATGCCTCATGAAAAACCCTATCCTCTTGGTTGGGTTACTAATGATACACAATTGCAAGTTACAAATAAATGTGTTTTGAAATTTGCAATCACTGAAAAGTTTATGGATGAGGTAGAACTAGATGTAGTACCACTTGACATTTGTGGAATTGTACTTGGGAGTCCATATTTGTATGACCGGAAAGTAGTCTTTAATAGAGAGTAGAACAAATATCATCTCTTTAAAGGTGGTGTGGAATATATTGTTCGTGCACATCATATGAAAACAAATCTGGCATTAGTCACTACAAGTCAAATGAAAATGATAGTGAATGCTAGTAGGAAGTTTGCATTAATGGTTGTTAAATGTGAATCATTGGAAAGTGGTCATCTGGAACATGGAATTAAATTAATTAATAGTGTTCCCGAGTATGGTGCTTTGTTACAGGGACCTGAAAGACTATCATTTACTAGAGATGTACAACCTGAAGTGCAGTTGCAGCAAAGCATGCCTTTTCCAAAATTTGGCATGAATCTGATGATTATTCAAAAGATTGTTCATGATTATTGTGTGATGTACAAATCTATTGATAAAAGGTTGGGATTGTACACACATATTCATGCTTCATCTCGTCCTTGTAAAAATGTTGTAAGGGACTTTGATGGGAGACTACCAATTAGTTTGTGCTTTGAGTATATTGGGGTTCATGTTGGGCTTCCTATGACTATTGTACATGTTTGGCACTTCCGAATATTGGGGAAATTTTGGTCATTTTTATGGAGTCTTAGGGACACTAATTTTGAAAGGAGCACAATGTATTATCCACATTTTATTGGGAAAACATGGGTAGTCAGTAGAACAGTCATTCAATTTCTCTAGACTTATTGTGATGAACATCCTAAGGATTGGGATGAATAGTTGCAGCACATGCAGTGCATTAAATCTCCTTTTGAGGCTTGTTTTTGTTATCTGTTGAAGTCACATATGGACTTTTCTTTCGACACAAAAAATGTGAGAGGTGGACATCATGATGCAAAGAAAACAATGCAGTAGATAGTGCAAGAACAACAGGAGAAGAGTCAGGCAATTTGCAAAGCCAGGCATGAAAATCATCATCCGTTTGAGGTTGAAAACCAAGTTTGGTTGTAGATCACCAAGGGAAGATTGAAAGGTAAAAAGCTCAGTTTTGTTTATGATCATTTTGATATCTTTGAAAAGAAGTGTAAAAATTCTTTCTGTTTGAGCTTATCTCCAATGAATATAGCTGTATATGCAAAGAATTTTAAATGGTATAAGCCTCCTTTGGTCATGGACAAGGAGACTAATATGCGTATTCTAAGCAAAGTAGGATGTATAGAGATTGGAAAGGTGAGGGAGCTGTACCCTCACTTACCTACAGAGTGACTTAGGATTTTGGTGGTCCCAAAGCTCTCCAATGGGGAGGAATGATCTGGTGGATTATTCATCTTCAAAAATTACTCTGATCCAATACGGTACAATAGTTATTAATTTATGGTTCAAAGAACATAACATGTGTTTTTAACTTATATGCTAAACATAGTGCAAGACTAGCCTTAATGTATGTTCGACATAACATCGCATGGTGCGTGGTTCGACATAACATCGCATGATGCGTGGTTGGACATAACATCTCATGGTTCGAACGGTCAAGTCTTACGGTTAAGACTTGGCATCTGGAAATTTGTGCACCATTAAGAGGTAATATAAAATGGTTCATAACATGCTTGCGCAGTTAATTGGAAACGTTCTGGCAGTCTTGCACACCGTCAAGGGGGAACCTCGAAGGGTTCATGAAAATCTCGCGCGGTCAAGTGTATACCCTCTAGCGGTCTTGTGCACATTTAAATGGCACCATTCTGGCAGTTAGATGAGGGTGCGTGGTCACATTTGCTGCGACAGTGGATCAGCTACATAGCGAAGTTCACATAGGAAACAGTTGTATGCTGTGACATTTGTGGAGTTTAGTTATATGCTGTGACATCGGATATAACAATTGGAATAGCTATAAATGTGACAAATATCCATTGCAACCATTGGGAACCGCTGCCACATTTGGCGGAACAGAATTGGATGTAACGTACAACCTTTTGCAACGTTTCGAGGATATGGAACGTCGTGGTAACATAACGCTGGTGCAACGATTCGGCAGGATTGCATGATTCAGTTTTAGCATATGGTTGAAACATATATGGAATATGAAAATATGGGTAGCAGACGAGTTGAAACTATTACTTATTCTCCCACTGAACACTTAAATAGAGGGGGGTTCAGATTGTTTAGAACGGGAGCACTGAGCATCGCTTTTCTGTTATGAGAAGCACAGAGGGTTTTGCTGTTAATTTTTAGATGTTGTTTGTATGTTCCAGTCGACTGTATTCCCTGTTATAATTTGGATTATTTGCTTTGAAGACCAGTTTGTAACTTTAAAGAGAGGAGGTCTTGAAGACTGTTTGTACAGCATTCTGTTTTACAGCTACTGAGTTGATTTTGGAGAGAGAGTTTTTTTTATGTAAATGTCTAGATACTGTTTGTATATAAAGTCAACTGTACTCTGTTATAATTTGGCTTCTTTGTCCTTTGAAGTCCAATTTGTAACTGTTAAGAGAGGAGTATTGAAGGATTTGGACATTATTCTATTTTGCTATTGCTAAAATTGATTCCAGAACCATTTTGTACCATTTTGAAACCATTAATTGGATCGGTACCCATTGGAGAGGGACCCGGAGACGTAGCCTAGTGAAGGGGGTGAAATCCGTTATCAACTTCTGTTTGTGACTCTCATCTTCATTTTTCTGTTTCTCTTTCTGTTTCAGCTTGGTTTTATTACAGTTTTCATTTCACTTATGTTTTAAGCATTTAATTTCTGTTAATGCTATTTTATGAAGTAAGCAAACTGATAAACGCATTCTTTATAAACTTTTTAATGCACACAAGTTGAGGTCCAATGGATTATTGAGGTCCTTGGCTCCCAGCCAGCCTCTGCATGGAAAAAAGAAGAATGCAAAGAGGCAGATCCACTACTTCCTTAATGGGAAGCATCTTCCCTGAAGTTCTAGTACCGGGAAGGCAGTAGTGGTCAATCAACTCTTGAGTAGTCATGTCCCCTCCACAGGAACTAGTTAATGAAATAGGGGCACCCCGTCTCAATAATCCAGTCTAGAATTAGATGTCTTCTACCTCAATGGTCAACACATGTGCCCCCACCTCGAATTATTGTTGTTTCAGGTTCCACGTATGGAGTATGTACTACAACAATCTCTCATGAGACACCATACTAGGTGTGCAAAATAACTTGAGGAGGCTGCATTTCCTTAATGTGGCTATACATCCCACATTTCTTTAAGCATGGGAATCATCATCATGATGCTGCCGTTCCTTCCATATCACCATTTTCGACCACTACAAACTTACCAAAAACCATTAATGGACTAGTTAAAAACATATCCAATCATCAAAATCAATTAAAAGCTTGTGTTTTTGCCTATCCATGCATTTTTCCCAACTCACGACCAACACCGCCTGAGCTCTATCTGCATAGAGCAGTGGCACTGCTTGAGCACAGTGTTATAAGTGCGGTTCTCATGGTGCACCACCTGTCCCGTAAGGGGCAGAAGCGGTGCCTGCTTTTTAAGTTTAGGGCCTGCCTAAAATGGCCAAAAACCCTCCTAATATAAAAAATAAATACTTAAAAGTAAAAGCTTAGGGTTTTGTCTTTTACTTGGCTCTGACGGCAGTCAAATCGGATGATCGGATCTCCCAGAATCAGCAGCTAAAGATCTCGTTCAAAGTTGCTCCAAAATTATCTTGACTAGTGGTAAATAGTGAAATGTTTTGATTTTTATTATTTCAAATGACTTTTATAGCTATTTTAGGTTTTTTTAATGTCATTTGAATATTTTAAAATCATTATCATTATAAAATCCATCCATATGACTCATTAAAAGTCATTTTTTGAGAAATTAACATTGCTATTGAGTTTTCCAGGAGTATAAATGAAAACAGTAAAAATCTATGGGAATTTTGTTTTTGAATTTTTCGTACTACCTTAAAACAGAAAAATTCCCTGAGCATTTGTTTCGATACTTTGGTCATGCTCTCAGAACTCATTATCAAAGTTCCGAGTCTTTTTTTTCTGATTCTTTTTAGGCTCTTAAAACTATTCATCGTTAAAAAGAGACCTAATGGAGTCTCCTTTAAGCTCTTTTCAGACTCCCTAAATATGAAAATATTTTCGAGTACTTGTCTTCTTCATACTCATAAAATTATTTGAAGATTCATCTCTCTGACGGTAGGTTATCTCTTTTTTGGTTTGGATAGACTAGTTTACGAAAAAGGACCCATTGGAGTTTTCTTTTGTCTTCGTTCAGTCTCTCTAAATATGAACGATGCTGAGTTTTCTTTCATTGCACTCATTAAATTAAACACTGAGAGACCCTTTTTTTGGAACAAACCCCTCCTTTCTTAGGTTCATGAAATATATGGGAATGGACTTGTCTTCAGATAAGATCAAACGAGTGTTTATTACCCTCTTTGGACTCATAAAAACGAAAAGGAGGCACTCATCAATCATGATGGGGGAATTAAGGGAAGGGAATAATTTTGCAAATCCAATGGCAGTTGTTTGTCACCTTTGAACATGGCACTTGTCTACATATCATTCAGTCAATTGGGTATTCAACTGACCTACAAGTTGATCCAATTTCATGATTCTGTTGGGGCGCGGTCCTTAATTATGGTAACTCCATGGTTTTTGTGGAAGCTTGTATGCGGAGTTGCGACTCAAAATAGTCTTAGGGGTGTCAGGGTTGAGTCAAAACCTTCGTTTTGTAATTAACCCATGGTTTAAGTCCAGGGTTTAGGGTTCGAGGTGCCCATGGTTTAATCCCATGGTTTTGTAATAAGTGCACTTGTATAAATAAGCACTTTTGTAAAAGAGTCAGGTTAGGCTTTTGATGTAAGATGATTTTATGCAAAGCTAAGGCTAGTTTTGTAAGAAAGGTTAAGTCCCAACTGTGTGTGTGGATGACCTCTGCAGCTGTGTGCGCAGAGGGTTTTTGGGTAATTAAGAAGATCTATAGCTGTGTGCACAGATATCTACAGCTAAGTGCGCAACTTGAGGAATTGAAGGGATCTGCAGCTGAGTGCGCAGATCAGAACTGTGGTTTTTGTAAAGAGTTGAATAAAACATAGTTCTGTGGACGTAGCCCCTAAACTNTGTTGTGGTTATTTTGTGTGGTTTCTGTCATGTTCTTTTATGCATTGATAAGTAAATAACTGATAAGTAAGATCATTGCTAAATACTAACTTCGCTGTGAATTCCCAGTTAAGGGTTAAGCAAGACACTGTTTGTTTATCTAACTACGAAGATATATAAGTGAATGTAAAGAATCTGTATTGTATGATTATTATTTGTTAAAGGCTAAAGGTACAGTAAGATCCCTCTTTTGCTTGCAGAAACCTGATTCTGCGGCACCCCATAGTTGTTTCGGGTGAGACTGCAACCTATTCACAGTTGTTGCCGAAAGGGCCAACACTGTGGGTCTTTTGTTGGTGCGAAGACAAAAGTATAGAACCCGGGTCTGCCCTAAGCCCAACAAATTGGTTTCGTTTTCGATTGAACTCAGTATCTACTCAAGAGGGGTTTACGTCGTACCTCGAGGGCTATGTTTTGGAGGCCCTCATTGAAATAAATCGATGATTGGATTGAAGAGACTTATCTGAAATTTGCTGAACAAGAGAACAAAGATCCACGTCGCAGTTTAGATGACTTTTTACAAAGGTACATTTTTTCTGATGTTTATGAAATTTTCTTTGGTAGTATCCACATAGAGTTGCACCAGTGGTTATCCAGGTTGACAGAGTGAAAGATGAACTTCCAAGAAGGTCATTTTTCTGATTGGACCACCACAAGAATTAGTATATTGAAAAGAGTGAACAACGAGATATCCTGAGCTGTTGATTTTTGGACAACGCGAACCCTTGAAGCATTTGTGACGGAGTTCACCATCGACACAAGTACTTCCTTCAGCGAAGCCGAGCGACATTTTTTCAAAGGACCAACGGGTAAGTACTTGAATTCATTTAATTTGAAAATTAAAATGCTATTGGCTAAAAAAGGTATATTGCTCATTGAATCAGACTGTTAGATTTAGTAGTACTACCTTATGTTTGGAAGTGAAAGTGACTTCAACGAGCAAAGTGGTTTGCTGCGAAGTGGTAAAAGATACAAGAGGAATTTTGAATCCTATACCCTAGGTCAGAATACCGAGTCTCCCACTGTAAGTCTAGCAGACCCGATGCCTGATGAAACCCCTTTTGTTGGAAACCCTCCGGTAACCCCGCAGTGAAGACCTATTAACCCTGAGAACCCATCGCAGTTTGAAAGTAACCCTAGCCTGAGTATTCCTGTCGCAGGTCAGTCTACCCCAGTAAGTTCCCCCCTGCCTACTACTAGTCCCCCTTCCTCCCCCCTAGATCTGCGATGGCCCATATGAATGATGAAATTAAGCTCCCAGTTTTTAAAGGAACTGAATCAGAGGATCCATAATAGTTTTGGTTCTTATGTGAAGCCATGTGGACTGCTAAGACCATTACGGATCAAGATACAAGAAGAGCGCAGCTGGTTACTTCTTTTAGAGACCATGCTTTGACCTGGTTCATGAAGTTTTCCAGTACTCAGAACCATGTCTTGGTTGACATAAAAGAAGAAATGATAAAGGAATTTAAGAAGCCTAAATCAGAGTCGTAGTGTATCACTGAACTAAAGGAAATTCAGTAGAGGTGAGGAGAATCAGTGTGGGACTTTGATCAGAGGTTCAAAGTCCTGCTAGATCAAGTCAGTTTCACTATTGGACCAATGCAGCATAAGGAATGGTTCATTGCAACTTTGTTACCGCATATCAAGAATCCACTCATGCAATAGAAGGTTGTTGATCAGTAGGAGGCTTTGGAAATTGCTATGAAGCTTGAAACAACTCCTGTCGAAAATAATTCTGGTATAGTTCAAATACAAGCACAGTTAGCACAAATGGCCTTGGAGTTGTGCGACATGAAGAAAGGAAAAGATGTTCATGAAGAGGTTTGGTGTACACGATGTTGGAAAGAGGGTCATGACAAGGAACGGTGTCCTGCGGTAAGAAATTACCTGAATTCTGGTGTGCCAAACCCATTCAACCCTAGTGTTGTATATTGTGAGATCTGTAGGACAACTAGTCAGCATCGACCTGAAGACTGCTATCTGCTGCAGAGATACATGCAAGTACCTAAGAACCCCTATTACAAATTCTGTAAGTCAGTTGGACACAAAGAAGATGGATGTCGCAGTTTTGAACTCATGAGAGAACGAACCTATGACGTCTATAGGGTACAAAATGATGGACAAGGCAATGAGGGATATGGTTACCATGGTAGTACATCAGGTAGAGGTACTTTTGGAGGTCATGGTCATGGTGCTATGCCTGGAAGAGGTCGAGGCCAGGTGGTGTGCTATAACTGTAATCAGGCAGGACATCTAGCTAGAGACTGTCGAAACCCAACTACGACATGTCGATATTGCAGAGCAGTCGACCATGTGATTGAGCAATGCTCATAGCTAATATCCAAGATACAAGAACGAAATAGTGCTCCTACTTAGAATATTCAGATGATTGTTGTAGAGCAAAGAACTGTCCCAGCCATTAATGTTGTTACAAGGAGTGGTTCTATGACACAAATACAAAATAAGGAGAAACAACCTGACGAGGATTGGGTTCATAAGGCCTCAGAGAAAATTCCAGCCTTCGATGTGGGAAGAGAAAAAGAGACATTTATGGAGGCCAAAAAAGACTTCGTTGATCCGAGCACACCAGTAGCACATACGCAACAGCATCAGCAGCAGTCACAGTCTCAAGAAGCTTTGATGGATAAAGTAAGTAGACTGTCTTCATTTTTACAGAGGTGCATGAAGCTCCTAAGAAATCAGAATGATTTAAATGAGTTACAGAAAGTTATTGCTTCTTGCGAACCTCAGCGAAGCTTTGGCAAGGAAAAAATTGTTAATAGAGTCAGAAGAAATGGAAGAGAAATGAGATTTCATGCTCAGATAGGTGAATATGACATGACTGATGTTATTCTGGACCTAGGATCAGAAGTCAATGTCCTAACTAAACAAACATGGGAACAAATGGGAAATCCTACCCTTGAATGGTCTCCTATACAGTTGAGATTAGCCAATCAGCAGAAGATTGTGCCCCTAGGAAGATTCCCTAGTGTCCCAGTAGATATTGATGGGGTCAATACTTTAGCAGACTTTGAAGTCATTGAGATAATTGATGATAGCAACCCCTACCCAGCTTTGCTAGGAATTGAGTGGGCAATAGACAATGCTGCAGTCATTAACCTTAAGAAGAGACAGATGACTTTCGAAAGGAAAGGTTTGAGAGTCATAGTGCCATTGGACCCTTCTCAAGGAGAAAGGTACATAGAACCACTCAGAGATGAAGATCAGGATGTCTTGGACCATATCTACAACATCACAGCTAAGGAAGAAGATTATGTTGATCCTACTGCCGAAGGTATCATGGATTGGCAGTGTGACAACTCCTACATGACAGATTCAGATGACGGTATAGAGAATTGGCAGAATAGACTTTATGAACTACATGGACATTAATGTGCAAGAATTACCAAGTCTCTTAGATGGCTTGGTTCACAGATAAGGGAATTTCCTACCTTTGATGGCTTGACAGACCCAACATATTTTATTATACAGTTCTCACAGCAGGTACCAGATTCACAGAAAATGGAGAGTCTCGATTCAGCATTCAGAGCCACAGTAGCCAGATGGTGGAATGGTCATAAAAAGTACATTCATAGTTGGGAAGCATGCTAGAAGTCCCTTTGCGTAAGATTCAGGGATCAACCTCAGGAGGTGTGAAGCAGGTTTAATGGTAAGACTAGTCCTCAGGGACATTTGGAGCAATGCTACGAAGCATGGAAGCATGTAACTCATGAAGAATGGGTACATAGGTTTGTGCACACCCTGGAACCTATAGCAAAGAACTGGTATGTAGAGCTTGAGCTTCACCATGGTACTGCAAGTTGGGATAGTCTTGTTGATAGTTTTGTGTTGACATTTTCTATTAATGAGGTTTTCCCTGCTTTGGATGTAGCTGTTAGTTTGATCCATACTAAAGTGTTTGATGATCAAGAAATAGTAGAATACCAACCTGATTGGAAGGGACAAGAATCTAATGCAGTAGAATGTTATAACCTCGCAATTGACGAGGATGATGATCCGCGCAACATTAACATTCCTGAGTTAGAAGGACACTACGAAGTACATGGACCAGCAGTTGAAGCACCTGAAGTGACTCAGCCCTTGAATACGTGGATAGTAAACATTGGATCAGAAGGAAAGCCTAAGTATGCTATCATTAGAGATTATTGGGATGAAGAAATGGTGAGCAAAGTGACCCAACTTCTCCATGAGTATCAGGACCTATTTCTGACGAAGTTCTCAGAACTAAAATGAATCATTGAGGCGGTGGAAGACATTATGTCGTGGCTTGAAGTTCAAAGCCATGTCGAAGATGGTATCAGGAAGTGTCGAATGTCCCCATTATGGTGCAGCCAGAGTTACTACTTGTGCTGAAGAAGGAAAGATCTGTCAGAGCTTAAAATACGACCGTTGGAGGAAACAAAATTTGGTGGCACCGGTACGTTACATGTATTAAATACCTATATTAATGAGATCTTGACAAGCCTGCCACCATTTGGACAAGATATCTATCAGATTTGGTGTCTTCAATGCATAGTTATGACAGATTTTGTTGATGGATTTTATAAGAAGACACCCACACCCGTGAAGTTCACATTACATAGTTTCTTGAGTTTTACAATTGAGCCGATGACACCTGATCGCGAGCTTCAGGATTTAGTGAGAGAATTTGAACAAGGGGGTATTCCGAACCTTTTCAGCCATCCACCTGCACCTACACCTTGCGAAGAGACTTTCCCAGCACCACCTCAACCAATGCAGAAACAATCTACCAGGAAGAAATTTAAAACAGAAGTACGATCTAAGTGGAACGAAGAGAGACACAAGCAATTAGGGCAAACACCAGAGGATCCAAAGATGAATCCATCTGGTTCAGTGGAGATCCCATCTAAAGGGGATGAGAACATTGCACCACAGCACCCACCATATCTTTAGCCTGTTTGACTAGGAGTTCAACCACCGCAGTGGAACACTAAGTTCACTTTACACACCCCTTCGCTGCCACAGGGTGTACAGTTGGTCGGAACCATAACAGGGAAAATAGAATGGATTAAGTATGCAGACCATGATATGAATTATCGTGGGAAGTTCCCACAATTCACATCGGGAACATACTTGCACTTCGTCAAATATCCGGAGACTAGAGCGACATTACTGGAAGTGAAACAGTGGGCTGCTGGCTTAGATAAATCTGGTTTGTTGAAGATGCTTGATGTTCCCCACTTTGGCCGTAGCACACAGGTGACCATAGTGGTCAAGCAGCCCTTGGCATTAGTACATGATGGGTACCTATGGATAGGAGACAAAAGAATTCCTATTAATGGTGAGCTCATTCATAGGATCACAGGCTTACCAAAGGAAGGGCCTAATCCGGGGATAGAATTCCCTTCAAAGCACAAAGATACGAAGCTGGCACAAAGCATGAAGGACCACTTCGACCTAAAGAAAGGAAAGCGAGGGTATCAAACCTCGACAATTCAGCATCAAAACATTCGCTTCACAACTGAACTCTTAGCCTGCAAATTGATGAGAAAGTGCAAACCATATGAAGTGCCTGCCCCGATTGTTAGTATTGTTGTGAACTGTGCCGAAGGCTACAGTTACAACTGGGCAGTGTACATGGTGAAGGAATTCCTTGAATATTCCCACGACGTGCAGGAAAAAGGTAGACCTTTTCACTACTCTTGGTTGATAGTCCTTATCGCACTGGTAGGATGGAAAGAACCTACCGAGGCCTAGTTTGTTGTTGTGCCTCCAAACATGCCTGGAGCAGCAAGGTAAGCATCTCTCTGGGTGTCACAGGACAAAGAATCCCAGCAGATGATGAACTATGTGTTTTCCTTTTATATGATGAGTATCTCATATGAGATCGTAAATACCCCGCAGCTTAGTAATGAGCTATTCTCTCAATATGATGGAGTGGCCAACTTCAAGGCCAACATGCATAATGTCTTCATCTAGGCCTGTGCAGATAAGAAAAAGGCATGCTGGAAGTTTCCATACGTGGTGACCAAACAAGACATCCTCGTGGTAGTTCAGCAGTGGCCGCCTAAATGGTTGAAGGATGCTGGGACAACACCCAACATTCCAATCCCTCCAATCACCAATGTGGGCACTGGCCCTAGTCAGACGCAAAAAAATGACCCTCTAAAGGAAAGTGAAGAACAGAGTGCCTCGCAGTAGAGTGACGGCGACCAGGGTGGAGATGACGGAGATGAAGAGGAAGAAGAGGATTTGGTCAAAATAGTCTCAGACCCTAATCGGCCACATAAGCGCAAGTCGCCAGAAGCAGTGGAAGTGACCAAACCTCAGTCCCGAAAGAAAATGAAGGCGTCAAAAGACAAGAATATTGACGAAGAAACCACCCTGACAACTAAGGAGCTTGATCAGGCTTTGACGAAGTCCACAAAAGTTCTCACCAAGAGATGGTCGTAGTTTGTAGCTGCGCACCTTGATGCACTCACCGGCATAGCTCGGGGAATTTCAGAGCTGAAGGAGTTAGTAAAAAAATCAGCAACTGGTGCCGCAGCAAACAACACCCCAGTAAGTGCACAGCTTAATACAAGACAATGGCTAGTTAGAGAAAATAGGGGACAAGTGTCAAGCGCAGCACTCATAATAACTGACATAGCGTCTCGCTCAGAGATGAGCATGATAGTTGGAATAGATTACACCAAGATGTCCATGACGAAGTTGCATCTCTACCAATTAGCAATCATGAAGGAGATCCAACCACGGGACAACTACTCACAGATACAATTGGAAAATACCATGAAGCGGAGTGAGAGCCTCGAAGCGCAGTTGAAGGAAGCAGAGCAGAGGAAGAGCAACGCAGAACGTAAGCAGGTCACATTGGCATGAGTATTGGATGAGGCATGTCGAAGTCTTCCTGACTTCGACATACAGGCTGAGGAAGAGGCAGAGCAAAGAATTGCCAAGCTGAAATACTACACACAGCAGACTCGCAGTGAAATAGGGAATCTCAAAGTAGAATATGAGGCTTAGATTGCGGAGCTTCAACTACGCATCATCCCAAAGATCCCACTAGAGGTCAGGGAGCAACGTCGCAGAGACATTCAAGCTTCAGCAACGAATATCTCTGATCTTGTAGGCAGCACAGCCAAGCTTCTAGAGGAAAGCGTCGATGCCTGGACAACACTGCAGGAAAATCTAGAAGTAGAACAGCTGTAGGAAACCATCAAGCAGCGACAGGCAGAGTTGGATGTAGTAAAAGTGGAAATTAATACCCTGCCTCCTATGCAGAAAATCCTCAAGGTAAAGCAAAGCAAGGAACTCCAGCAGTAAATTGAGTCATACATAAC
The DNA here is from genome assembly GCA_001517045.1 of Pseudotsuga menziesii. NCBI lineage: Eukaryota > Viridiplantae > Streptophyta > Pinopsida > Pinales > Pinaceae > Pseudotsuga > Pseudotsuga menziesii. The sequence continues at coordinate 804,840 of LPNX010727601.1, forward strand.
GAAAGCAACATTGCTGGAAAACTCTATGCAGCCCCTTGTCAATGAGGCTTTGGAGTTGAGTACTGCTGTGGACAGCCAGCTCAAAGTTCTGAAGGAGTATGATGCATTTGCACAGGAAAAGGCTAGCGAAGCGTCAGCAGTAGAATTGCAGGATTTGGTGGAGAAGGAGCAAGAAACCGACAATATCATGCGTGGCCTCAACAAGTAGTTCACTATCTTCGACAACAAAGTGCTCCCACCAGAAAAATAGTAGAGTGTCCCAGGATGGGACACTGGTGAGTCTTAGGGGCCTGTTGGGGCGCGCACCTTCACGGTCCTTAATTATGGTAACTCCACGGTTTTTGTGGAAGCTTGTAAGCGGAGTTACGACTCAAAATAGTCTTAGGGGTGTCGAGGTTGAGTCAAAAACTTCTTTTTGTAATTAACCCATGTTTTAAGTCCAGGGTTTAGGGTTCGGGGTGCCCATGGTTTAAGCCCATGGTTTTGTAATAAGTGCACTTGTATAAATAAGCACTTTTGTAAAAGAGTCAGGTTAGGCTTTTGATGTAAGATGATTTGATGCGAAACTAAGGCTAGTTTTGTAAGAAAGGTTAAGTCCCAGCTTTGTGCGTGTATGACCTCTGTAGCTGTGTGCACAGAGGGATTTTGGGTGATTAAGAAGATCTGCAGCTAAATGCGCAGCTTGAGGAATTGAAGGGATATGCAACTGAGTACCCAGATCAGAACTATGGTTTTTGTAAAGAGTTGAATAAAACACAGTTCTGTGGACGTAGCCCCTAAACTGGGGGTGAACCACGTTATATCTTGTGTTGTGGTTCTTTTGTGTGGTTTCTGTAATGTTCTTTTATGCATTGATAAGTAAATAACTGATAAGTAAGATCACTGCTAAATACTAACTTCGCTGTGAATTCCCAGTTAAGGGTTAAGCAAGACACTGTTTGTTTATCTAACTGCGAAGCTATATAAGTGAATGTCAAGAATCTATATTGTATGATTATTATTTGTTAAAGGATAAAGGTACATTAAGATCCCTCTTCTACTTGCAAAAACTTGATTCTGTGGCACCCCATAGTTGTTTCAGGTGAGACTGCAACCTGTTCGCAGGTTGTTGCCGAAAGGGCCAACACTGTGGGTCTTTTGTTGGTGTGAAGACAAAAGTATAGAACCTGGGTCTGCCCTAATCCCAACAGATTCATGTCACTCCTTTGAGTCTTTCAAAATAATGCATTTCCTGCCATCGTATTGTGTGTCTGCCTGGTCTAGTCATGCTGCCAAGTCTTTTGTCGTGCTGCCCAATGTTCAAAGGAAGAAAGAAGTTTACCTCTACAATTAAAACAACCTTTGTGTCAGTACTTTGAGTTAGTCCCATGATTACATCATATATGATATTCCAAAACTTTGTTCTAAGTTTCGTGTCATCAATGTGGGATTCATCATGGCCCTCCTTCGACAAGACTATTCCTGTTGACATCAACTCACCATCCAGGAAATAGTCTTAGAACCAAATTTAGTACCTTCAGATCTGTATTCCTCAATGACATATTCTCTCGTTATCGACAAATGTTTACATCATTGTCCTTTGATCGAAATACTCTACTGGGTGTTTGACACCAAGACATCTATTCACACTCAGTAGATTGTACTAGGGTGCCTTGGGAATCATTGACATCAATGGTGATTTCCCTTGAACTTGTTAACGGTTCACCTCATTGAACGGTAATCAAGTGGTTTCTACCATGTTCGACTTCAGAACATTCTAATCACATAGATAGAATCATACTTTGTGGAAGATGAGACGAAGACCCTGGGTGTTTGTTAAGCACTCATAGCTTTCTCTGTAGGTTGTGATGGAGTATATTGTATGAAGTAATAGAATGGATCCACATTTGTATGGTTGTGGCTATGCTCAAATTTGCGTATGTATGACATAGATCTACATTATATATCTAGTAGCTATGTCCAAGTTTGTGTCCTCTATCACATGGATCTACCCTATATTCTAGTAGCCATGGTTGTTTATTCCTCTCATGGATCTACCCTGTATTCTAGTATCCATGGTTGTTTATTCCTCTCATGGATCTGTCTTGTATTGGTCTACATCCATGATGAGGTTACATTTATTCATGATTCAAAGTATTTTTGTATTGTATATTCTTTTTCTATGACACTCTTCGATCAAGCTGGCTCTTACCTTGAAGTGATAACTTGCTCTATCAAAGACCTCACCTATCATATCCCTCTAGCCTCATGCTTTTGGGTCATTCTGTTACACTCAAAATATGTTACCAACATGTGATAGGATCCCTAACACAAGACATTTTCCCTCAAATCCCAAACATGAAGAGAATTCTGCTCTAGGTGTTGATTCCAACATACAAAATTGTAGCACCACTCTTTCCCTCAAGCAGATAAGTGGTACCCTATTCATCACTACCCTAGTTGTGTGAGAACTAGGCGGTGCCACCGCCTTTAACCTATGGTGTTGGCATGGTTCCTACCCATCACCACTCTGTCATAAAGGGGTATAAGTGGTACCCTTGGTAAAAAGTGAAAAAAGGAGGTTTTCATGAGGCTTCTAGAAAAAGATCCTCATGTCTAACCTTATCCCTACTCACTTGGGTTGGTTAAGGTTGAGATCCCTCTTTGTAGGAACTTGTGGCCATCTCACCCACCAATATCTCAACCATCCTATCCATTTGAGCCCTATAAATACAATCTCATACTCCATGGTTGAGGGGGAGAAAATAATAGTAAAGTTATGTTGTTGAATCGATACCCTAGCCTAATCCATCTTAGAGAAATTGTGGAGCACGTTGGAGCTATAGGGGACAAGGTGCTAGTCTTGTGAAGGAGTGTATCGACATTAAGGCACATGGTTGTAAGCTCTTTCATTTATTTTCTAATGCAAAGTTGATTTCCTTCCCACATGTTTGTTGCGTTAATCTCACATATATGTTATTGGATTCCTTAGTCACTAATATGGGTGTGTAGATGATTTTATGGTAGCTTTGATGTCTTTGTATGTTTGATATGTTTTACAGGTATACAGGTCTTTCATCAAAGTTACATTCTAGGTGTCTATAACATTCAAGGAAGGTCTTCAACTGATTTATTCACTCATTTTTTCCGAATCTGAACCATTCATACCAGAGGAACAACTTCTTTCTGCAGAAGGTGATATATTCTCTATAACAGAAATAAATCATTCCTAGGAGATAGATGACATGTATTCACTTTAAGGTGCAAGTGGATGCGAACTAGTTAATCTAGTGGGTGAATAATTAATCAAATAATGATTAATTATTTTATCCTAAGTTATGAGTGGGTTTAATATATTATAGCAGCCCCCTATAAGTCTCACTTTATGATGGTATGACAAAAAATGTGGATGCATATAGGGCCCGACAACAAGGCTATAGTCACCCTTTAACAATTATTATGTCTAGAAAAGTGAAGAAAGAGGAAAAACCACATGGGGAAAATCCTCCCTCAATATAGGACAAGGAAAAAATTTGAAATATGTCTTCAACATATCTTCATATTCACTTTAATGAGATGAATGAACTGCTTCTAGATGAAGGACTTGTTGAAGAAATCATGAACTCCATGATCATGCAGTAGAGTGTAGAACCTACAAGAAGGAAGAGGAGAGACTCCTTGTATCTCATCAATTGATGAAGTAGGAGCATTATCTGAATGCTTATTACTTATGTCAAACTCTGATATGAAAACACAAATCTGAAATGGAAAATATATATGTGCATCCTCCTTCCCAAAGAGTACACAATTAAGACAATTTATTTCACACCCAATTCCTTGAATAGTTGCAAAATTGTGATGTGAATCACATGTCAATATTCCAATCTGATGTAGAACCTATATATATCTGATATGAGGCTGATAAAACTATGATATATCATAAACATTAGCATATGGAACAGCAAAGACAAAGGCTTCAGTGGCTTCATGGGGATATAGGGATAGACTAGGAAAATTATGAGAAACTCGGGAAAACTGATAGGTGTAAAAATATGAATGATGGATGGGAATAAGATCTGAACTATAAGTGTTTAGAAAAGATCCAAACATGTTTAATATCAGTCCAAATATTACTAAGGTCATGGATAACTAGCCACTGAAATATAGGAAATAATTCAAACCATGTAAGATAAATATCATTGCGTAAGAAACCAATGAGGAATCAACTAGTGAACTTGGGATTTGTATAATATTAGGATTATTTAGAGGTATGGTAGATGGTATGGATGGTGGTATGATATGTTTATCAACCTACAAATATGATTCTAAATGAGAATCCAAAGGATCACATATAAGCATATTAGTAGACTCATGGGAATACACTGGTAATGAATCCTTTTTATGAAAGGAGGAAAGAATGAGATGTTCACAATCTTCATGGAGGTTCTGAGTATTGATTCCAAGAAAAAAGGAGGATATTATAAAGAATATTAGTTCAATTAAGGTAAGTGGTATGACACAAATAAGGATTGATTTAGCTAAGCAAACATCCTGGAAGTCATTGGGTTGCACACCATCAATGAGAGAGGTATGCACACAGTGTGAAGGATCTGGCACATAGATCTTACAATCTAAGATAGGAGATTTAGAGAACAATGAATGGGTTATAGGATCATAGTTAATATTAATATAATCTCCATATGTTACTTCTTTTTCATCAATAGTATCACAAGAAGAAAAATTGCTTTCAAGATACACAGAAAAAGATGGCTGTTCAATATTTGCTTCTTCATTGAAGGAGGAAGCATTCAAATCAAGGAGAGTAGCAGCAACATGAAAATATTCATCAATATCAACTTCATTAGAGAATTTAGAGGCCAATAAATCTTGAGAGAGAGAATAAGAGGAGATGCTAGGTTCGCTCCATGCTTCATATTCTATTTCCTGTAAACCAAAAGATTTGTCCAAATTCTTCCAAAACTCAAATGGATACTCAGAAGAATATATGAGATGATGTACATTTGGAGACATTTCCAAGCACATGATTCCATAATCTCTATCACAATTATTTATCCAATCAATATTCTCTTCATAAGACTCAGGTTCTCTTAATGCACCAATGGCATGGGGTCCTCACTTAGTGAAACCATGCCATAGCACGTCCATTCATGGCATATGAAACAATACCCCTATTTTCAAAAAATATTGAAAAAAACCCCCCAAAATCGTTTTTTTTAACCCCCTCCGAATATGCCTTCCCAATTTAAAAAAAAACCTATTTTCACTATATATTGCATGTATCCATTTTTTCATTTACATTTTTTATACCTCTTTATATTTCTACCTAGTATATTAACATGATACCTAACATTCATTCTAAAATGTTATGTTTTCTAGACCATGGCAACATATTATGTATTCAAAGAATCCCCTAAACCCCTAGGTAACTTTAACCTTTGCAACCTGTCAAAACTTCTATCTTTGAATGATAGAAACTAAAACTCATACTTTAGAAAATACATAACAGAATTCTCACAAGTCTGTCCCAAATCACGTCACTATTTATTTTTGCAAAAAATTGAATACACTGCTTTAGATAAACCTTACGTCTTCACTCTGAACTGAAGTAAAATACTGATTTCTTAAACACTGCCCTGAGCACTCTTATATAGCACAAGAAGGTCATCTATAGTTTACAATAAAGCAGATCTAGCCCTTGAATCAGTTTCCAACCCTTGGTCTATTTTTGGCCTTGGGATTAGAATCCTCAACTTCCATGAAGAAATTGTCTTTAATGGAGTGCTCCAGCAAGAATAACAACCTCCTTCAAATCTGCACCTGCTCCCTAAGAATAATTTCCCCTCTTGCACTTTATCTAAAGATAGACAAAAGAAACCTAAAAACAGTACTTACATAAATCTGAAAAGTCAACGCAAAAGCAAAAAAGTGACTAATTCTGGAAAAACTACTTTTCCTAAAACTAGGAAAGCAAACTGCTAAATCTATACTACCAAAATTAGAACTGTTAGTCCCTTTATAACACAATATTGTCTTCCATAATCAATGTGTCCTACAGGACTGAAGACTTTTCCCTAAGAGAAGTTGTACTAATTGCAGCTGCAACTGTGATGTACACCCACATCTATAACATGTGTGCCATGGCTAGAGGAAACTTTCGAGGTATAAAAAATAACACCTAGGACTCAGCAAAACTTGTCTGAAGACTTAATGAAATTCAGCAAACAGAAACAAAAGTCAAAATACAAAAAAAATGTGTTGAAAATTAAGTTTACATCCATAAAATCTACAAAATAATAGTTTATCCATCTTATCAAATTAGATAATATAAACTTTGGCACTTGAAATTTGTCTAAAAAACCTGAAACATAAATTAAAACTTCTAATAGTTTGAAATCCATCAAATAATACCAAGTTCAACAATTCAACTATGGTTCAATAAACACTGTCCAATTCTTCTATCAAATTGGCTAGCATAGAGGTGGTTTCTGGAACATATTGGTCAATATGCCTAGATGGTAGTTTCATCCCTAAGTGGGCGTGTCTTGTTACCAAGGGAATACCAAGCAAAGGTTATTAAGAACATATCATTTATAGAATTCCATTCTAAAATGTTGAAAATCCTGAAAAAAATTGTTGAATTTGCTGAATTTCGGATGGGATGTGAAATTATATTTTCTTCATATGAAGTCCAATGAAATTGGAATCCCTCTCAAACATTTTGAAACCATTCATGTTAATATAAAATAAAATAAAAAGTAAAATGGTAAAATGAGAAATATAAAGGAAAATGAAAACTTTTACAGTAACAAGGGTAATGGAGTCTCAAAGCTAAAATTGTGAACCTCAAGGGTAATTGAGTTTACCATAGCATAACATGATAACAAAAACATCCAAAGATAATAAAAAAAAGCACACGATTACTAACTAGGATAGATTTAATATAAGCAAACTAAAAAGATGTAGCTATCATAAAGGCAAGGTTACGTTCAACAATAACATTTCATTTATAGCATTGGCATGGAGTCCTTTAAATGCTTTGATATATCACAACTTCCATATATACCAAAGGCACTGAGTCTTTTTAATTCTTTGAAAAATCATAATTGTCATTTATACCACTGAAAGTGAGTCCTTTTAATGCTTTGAAAAATGACAATCTTAATGTTAAGTAAGGTCATCTGCACCACTGTCACCAAGACCTTTTAATGGTTAGAAGTGTTGCAATGCTCTTGTCATGATTCATGATCTCCAAAATATTTCAAATGTTTTTTCTAGAAGGTAAAATACATGATAAGAGAATGCCACTGACTCCAATCAATGGCCAGAGAACTGAGTGTTTGCAATGAGCAAAAACACGAAAAATAGAAAGCAATATCCTGCAATGCTAACCTAATGAGTTAAAATTTGACCCCTGGTGCATGAAAATTTGAAAATAGTAATGTGAAACCTTTTGCATTCTTTGAGTCAAAATATGGAATTACCATTCTAACCCTAAAAGAAGTTTTAAAGAAAAATATGTTTGAATTGACCAGATATGAGGGAAAAAATCCTAATTTACAATTATCGTGCATGCCAAACAAACAAAATGTGCACTAGATTAGAACTATGTTTGAAATATGCTCAAGGAAGACTGGAATATTTTTGAAATATTGGGGAAGATATTGATCGTTTGTTATGAGAGTATATTTTCTCAGCATGCCTGCATCCTACAAGCCATTTGACTCAAATACTGACATAGAAGTATCAAAACAAAATATTGATAAGAACATCCTAGATAAATGGCCTCATCATAGAGTGAGATTGGATACTTCATCCTCAAAATCCCCATGGAAGTCCAAATAAAAGGGGCAGGGCCACCATAATTCAAAGGTCAATATGGTTATCATCAGCAAGCTTATCAAATACCATATAGTTAACATAAAAAGCATCAGAATAATGCATAAGCTTTATCGAAAAGCTGACAGCAAACTATTAGTAAAAACTGATAGAAACAATTCCGATATCTGGATACTATCTATGACAATAACCATAAGAACGAGTTGAAAATTTTTGTTAGGATCTAAAAGAATTAGGTGTTCATTACCACATCGTTATAGATATAATTGGGTCCATATTGTCCTTCCATAGTTGGATTTGATCAACTCTGCTATGTTACTAGCTTCAGCAGCACACTTGTCCTGCAAGCTCCTGAGAAACTTGGGTCGTTATATTTGTCTACTCCAAATTTTATAATGATATGTTGCATTGTTAAAATGGAGTTATATCAATAGGGTCTTGGTTTTTTGACAATGGTTCACGAGGTTGGGGAAACAAGGTAGATGATATAGCCCTCACCAGGGTTCAAGTTCTATCGAGTAACATGGATGTGCTCCAGTACATGCAACAATAGCAGAAACAATACCCCACTCGTGGGTTTTAAGACAAAATAAAATGAACTAAATGGTGTTAATAGATATATCATAACACCAATAGTGGTTGGGTCCAGGTGCAATTTTTCAGTAACTTTGATGGATTAGATAACCCACTCATGGCTTTTAAGACAAACCCAACAAAATCTAGTGCTACTAGAAATTCTAGGAAATTTTGGTGGAATAGATACCCCACTCATAAATTCAAAGCTGAAGGCAAATGAATTGAACAGTGCAAATGGTTCCACCATAATCCCAATTGGGCTAGGTATAAGTTTTGAGAAACCTTTGTAGAATACATCATACACAATGGCTTCTAAGCCAAAGGAAACCAAATTGAATGGTGCTAATGATTATCCCATAAGGCTATAGACTAGATTCAATGGTTATATTGGTTATAGACTGAATTGAACTATTATAATGGTTATCACTAGCAAGGATGGCTTCATACCACTCGACATATCTTTCAGGTGTGTTGTACACTAAACATCATCGATCTATAGCTGAAAACTTCAAGGAGACAATGAAATTGAATGATAATAATGGTTCTCCCATAATGCTAAAGAATGGATTGATTGGTGTTAATGGTCCTCATTAATGCTAAAGAATGAATTGATTGGTGTTAACAGTCCTCATTAATGCTAAAGAATGGATTGATTGGCGTTACAATGTCTACAACAAATGAAAGCATACTCACATAGGAAATAAATATCTTGACTGTGTAGGTGCCTCTTCTCATGGCACTTTTCTTGATCAAAAGCATATGTTTCTACTGCTAAATATGATGCTCTATGTATATTCTAAATCTGAGTATATTTAATTCCCTTTGTGTCCTTTACCACTCTACTGCTTGATTAACACCCTGAACAAATTATTATACTTCTCTTTACTATCAATCCTTAAGCCGTCCCAATTGACAGACTTAAGATGGAGCCCCAACACACTTTCAGACTTAACTTTCAAACTTAATGTTAGTCAACATACCTCAGATCAAAATGAAATTCTTCAACTGCTAGGATAGATGTCTTTGACCTTTTCCTTGCCTTAGATTTCCATAGTGATTTTCATGATTCTCTGATCCTCTGAGGAATAAAGCTAACTCTGCCCACCAATCCATGCTCATATAAGAAAAATAATCATTTGTATTTGTTGATTTAGGGGGATGATATAAACTCTCGGAACATTCAATCATTTGATGCTTTTCCTCATTACTACTGAATGAAGATATTGAGTGCCCACAATTGATTGATGTTGTTGTAGTACCCCTCTCATGCCTTTAAAATTCTCATAACCACCTTTGGAATGCTCAGAACTCCCAAAAAATGCCTGGAACTACTATTTGGAATCTTAGCTTACTGTCCATGCCTCAGGCTTCAAAAACTCACTGGTTGCAAAGGACCATTTCACTAAAGACACCTTCATGTTTTGCATGATGCTATAGAGGTTAGAATTGCAGTGATAATGTGATATCCTACATCAAAAAGGCATAAACATCCCTCACAGGTGCATCCTTTATCCATCCAATCCATTGATCTACCGAGGATAAAGTCCTAGATTTGTATGAAAGTGAACATCAATTATAGCCCTATTGTTGTTTATCATCACAAGATGTTCAGAACATAGGGTTTACTACCCATATTTTGATGATGCACTTATTTATTTCTATGATGTTGATTTATCCCCAAAACTCTCCAAATTCCACAAGTGACTGTTCTTAACTCAAAGGACTGCCCAAGCCCTGATTGCTCGGAAATTCACCTAGACCCTGATATTTTTGCTTGTTTCTCAAGCCCAAGGTTCTTTGAAAGCCCAGGCCTAATGTAACATTGCCCATAACAACTTGTTGACGGGCCGAATGGGCACATGTGTCAACCGAGGAACAACCCGATCCAAGAGTTTTCGAGATGCTCTCAGTCGTTTGAGTAGCTGTTCCTGATGGGATTGAGGCCCCGTTGCCTTCCCTAAGTTATTCTCCGCTACAGGAGAGGATTACAAAAAAGGGGAAAACTAAAACTACAGTTCATTAATCAGATCTATGCCTATGACTACACAAGTTAATAAATGTTATATATCACAAGATCAATCAGTTAACTTAAAACTGCTTCAAGCAATTAATTTATAATACAAGAATAAAAAATTAACTGAATATTAACAGAGTTGATAAATCACAGAGATATATTATAAACACTTGTACATTAATTACAAGAAAATAATCTGAATGCAATATAAAAATAAAGATATGATTTAAAGGATTTTAAAGAAAATAATTAAAAGAAAAACTACTAATCTACTCTAAGTCCTATCCTGATCAGGAGCGTCAAACATATTAACCTGGAATCAAATCTGCCAATGAGACTACCGCATTAATAATCTTGAAAATATTCCAAAGAAATTCAAAAATTAAACAAGATCACGCAATGGGAACATATATCACATATGTTATGATGTCAATCATCAATTTTACAACATGACATACATCAGCAAATCGAAATCAGCGTAAGTCAACAATTATAGATAATATATTTGCATAACTCATTAAAGAAATCATGGAAAACATTAGTAATATAGAAAAAAACGACAAAACCAAGCGATACCATAAACACATGTGTGAAGTATAAATACTGTAAACATATATAAGTATCACCAGTTCAACATACTGTAGCTGCTGACAATAAAATGCCTTAATTCACAGAAAAATCAAACAGTGCTTTTGACTCCTCCTCCTCAAACTATCCACCTCTTCTCAATACCCACATGTCTCTTTAAATAACCAATTCATAGAGAAATGGTTCTAAACAACCGGAAACCATAAAATCGAAATCATACCCAATTTCGTTAAAAATGACAAGTGAAACATGTCATTTTTAATATACATTAAATGTTTTGAAATTGGATAGACTCAGTTCATAGCACAAAATCATAAAAGTGACAAAGGCACCAATTATACAGTGACACCTGGAAAACAGTCCTCGCCAATCGATTTGTTCCCGATTATGTAGGGATCATCCAGACAATAGACAATCATCAAAATCTGAGAGAGAATATCCAAAACATTACCTACGATACTGCACACAAAAGAAATATAATTAAACACACATAAAAAGAAAATAAAATAAACTAAATAATAAATGAATTAATACAAACCAAATACCTGTAAGGAAATAACTTGATTATCAATCTATCATAACTTCAAAACTGAAACAAATAGTAGGCACACCCCAAAACATTATAAATTCACAGGGGCGTTAATAACCTGAATGTTCACACCACTTGATGGATTCTGCGACGGACCCTTAAATTGCATAAGAGTAACTTGAGCATTAAGCTCCCATACTTTCTCCTCATTCTTATTATTTTCATTCTGCAATTTCAGGATTCTATGGATCAACCTATTCTTATGATTTTTAAGACGCGGCAAGGATTTAATGTCTGAATCTATGTTCTCTTTCAACTTTAAATTCTAGGCCTCCACAATATCACGATGAGCTAACATCTCAGTCACTCTTCCTTCCATCCTATGTATATTATCCAACAAGCAGGTAACGAACATCGGGTGAATCATATCCCCAGCTTGATAAGAACTTGGTAAGTTTGTCTCTACAGTATTTCCCTTAGCTGGAGGATCAACACGAAGATCCTTGCCAAACGCAGGAGGAATGTCTTCTGCAGGGTTCAGGATAGACTCATGCTCAATATCACGACCAACATCAGGCAAAACGAGATTCTACTCTTCATCGTCAAGCACGACAGTTTCAACATGAACACTATTGTTCACAGGAGGCTTAACATTTCGACCCTTAGCAACCATGCTTCGTGTGAACCTACCAACAAGCTTAGCATTCGGCTTTTTACCCGTTTGTTTGCAGATATCAGTGTTGTGTTTCGGCGTCTCAGGAGATAGTATTGAAGACTTCTTCATGCGCTTAAAGGGCACAGGAGTACCGGAACTGCTCACAAAATGAGGCATAGAGTTATTACACACGTCAGGGCTCATACGACAAGTAGGGTTTGACACAGGCTTACACACCGGTGAAGCCGAAACTCGACTGGGTTCCTGGTGCCTTAAACATTCTTCTGGACAGTCAAATTGATAGTGACAAAAGGCTGAGAAGCCATTAGACTCAATAAACTCATCCCATGACCGATCTAATTTCGACAATTACCTCTCTATTAACATTCTGACCAAACCGTGATGAAACAAACTGTGACTGATATTTTTTGGTCCCTTTTTAATAGCTGCGGACATCTTAGACAAACTCTGGACTAGATAATGAGGTAGATTTAGAGAAAATCCAATAAAAACAGTCATTAACCGAAGGTGGTATACATAGGATGAAGAGAGACGACCTTCACAGGTCACATACCTATGGATAAGGTCCAAGACTGGTCGCCACTCCTTCTTAAAGTATTTCCAAGCCACACCAGTTTGGAACGATACATCTTGACAGGGATTTTTCAGTAATTGCCTCCACTCAGTTATGTCCATTTTCTTGTACTCAAACCACTGCTCACCTGTCAATGGCAAACCAATAGCAAGCACAACTGAACGCTCGTCCACTCGAAACTGAAGATCACCTACCTTAACTCGAGAGTCGGCCAAAGACAGCAAACACCCTCATCACTTCAGGGTTTGAATCCGAGAACTTACTGAAAAATGGCAACCATCCGATGGCTTCGACCTTGGTTAAAAGCTCAGGTTTTGAATCAAAGAGCTTCATCTCACAGGGTTTGACTCTCACCACTGGTTCCCTGACTAACTGTGCACATGCATGCAGCCTTACCTAGAAAATATACCAAAGATCAAAACCCGACAGCGAACTAGAGAGTGAGCACTCAGGGTGCAGACCGAGGAGAGACCTAAGCAATGGAGCCCAATACTTTCATAAACCAGCTGCGACATGAATAAATGCAGCCGATAACCCTGAAACTTTAGCATGAAGGGGAATGATAACACTTCAAGGCAATCGAAAATAAGAAATGACGGCAAACAACTCGATATTGAACTGATCTTTCCATTATTTATCCTGGGCTATTGACGTGAGACCACTCATTGCATAGACCATAGGTGTTGAACGAGGATAAAGCCACGACGTTGGTTATGTACTAACCATTGAATGTGATGGACAGATTCGAGTAAAAACACAATGATACCAAATCAACCTTACAGCAGGTGGATCGACTTCGGAGGCAATGGCATGGGTCGAAACAATCCTAAGGATTAAAACCTTTGAATGTTGATGCACAGACCTTAAAGTATAACAACATTACCTTCGAAGGTGGAAAATAAATTACATGGGGCACGTAGCATAACCATCGTGTCAACCTCGACCCCTTTCATGCAATAATATAAGTCACAATACAAATCATATTATATAAGGTCGGGATTAATATTTGCGCTTGGATTATGCAGGACTCAAAGGTTAGAGTACAAGCTTTAGATAGAACGTGTCATAACCATGAAACCCAAAATCAAACCTTCATAGTATGGAGCACATTATAACAATCAACACCAAACATTAATAACATGAGAAAATATGATTTGGATGTTAAAAGATATACCTAGGATAAGACACGTTTGCATAAATCATTAAGCTTTTGATATTCTAGGGCTTATCTAGTTTTCAATAAATCGATAACATATACCCATTAATTAATATTCAAACAAAACCTATAATAAAATTCCAAACCATACTAGGATCAATCATCCAAATTCGCAACCCTATCAATAACTATAATAATAAAATCAAATAGCAAAATCGAGTAATAACTGTTTGGATAAGACTTCAAGATTTTGTCAAATAATTTATAGTTTGCAAAGGTTGCTTAAAAACATAGAATTTCACTGATTCAGTAGCTCACAGAAAGTCATCATTTCAGTAACTAGTGATTCATTGGATTTTTCCTAAGAAATTTGAACATTTCATCAAAACAAAATAGAATTTTGTTTGATCAAATATGTTTTTTAAAGGCTGTTGAGCAAGGGCACCACAGATGGCGACTAACTGGGCGGAATAGTTATCTTTGTTTCTTAACCTGAAACCATGCAATCAAAGAAATTAGATCCTTCATGTATGTCATTATATAGGCATCAATATTCTAATATCTTAAACAGATTCAGGCATTTCACATTTCTCAAAATTACCAGAAATTTCAGTCTTAATTATATATTCGATGAAGAACGAGTTTCTAACAAAAATTAGTCCAAAATAAGTAAAACAATAAATGTCTTGGTTTTAAAGAATAAAATCCCAATACCATAAGCATGGCCCTACTACCAGCAGGCGTCTATAGCCTCGATAGGGTTGCTTCAAAGCCCAAGGAATGCCAGTATCCCATCTGCTAGTTAGAGATATACGATTCTGGTCTGGTTGAACTGTCACCATCATTTTCTCTTTTTTTTTTATATCATATTTCTGAAGATCATGGTTCTGGCTTGGTAACCAGATGGAAACCATGTCAGTCACCAGTCTACACCACAATAAATAAACCGGCTCGTAATGAGACCTTTTATCCCTTAGTGTTTTTCCAAGGGCCATTGTCCAGGCTTGGTGACCGGAAATGACAATGTTACTGAATGCAAACCTGTGATCCTGAGCAGACTGGCTCATTATGAGACCCTCTGTCCTTCAAACTGTTTAAAAGAATATTCATATCCAACCATGGCCAGAATGTAGTTATATTTAATCTGCAATGAGATGGTCTTATCAGATGGGGAGGTAGACCTGATTCTCTTTACGAGAAGGGATGGCGTAAAAGATTTAAAAGATAACTTTTCCAGGTATTTCCCTAATCCTTTTGGAAAAATCTTTGTAGAGACTGATATCATTGATTAACATTAACATGATTTAAGAATTTCTGGTAAAAATCTAGAAAGATGAAAACTTGTTCACTGTTCAAGACATAAAATGATATGACAATTTTCAGGATAGTAAAATCTTTGTGTATGACCTGCAGATTAATCACAGAACTTGATAAAAAGACATCAGCTTGAAGATTGATAAATTAATCAGACTCAAAATGTGCAAATAAAACACAAATAAATATGAGAAAATATCCAATGCAAACAAATCAAATAAACTTACTGACAAATTCCACAAACCAAGCACACCACACCAGATATGTACAGGATAATCCCTCGAGGGGGATCAGCAAAAATATTTCTTAATCAGATGACCATTCACCGGAAGGTTGTCAATGTCACCCTCCAATGTCTGCAACCTGAAAGTGCTAGGACCAAATTTTTCTGTAATAATAAATGGTCCCAGCCACAAGCATTGGAACTTAGTATGTTTTCCTTTGTCTTCATGCTCCTTGTCCCATTTCAGAACTAGGTCACCTACTTCCAAATCCCTACTGGCTGATTTTCTATGGTCAAACCAGCGTTTCACGGTCTGTTGGTGTTGGTGAAACTTTTTTCTTGCTGATTCTCTATCTTCTTCTAGTTTAAGCAAGGTATTGATTCGATGTTCCATGGCAGAACATGGTGTTTCCTGCACTGACTGGGAGAGCTGTAAAGAGGGTAAAAATAAATGAGGAGGAAAAATAGCTTCCTTACCGTATACCAAAAAAAATGGATAATTTCCTATGGCAACTTTGGGAGTCACTCTATCAGCCCACAAGGCATTCGATAAGGCGTTGTGCCAATTCCTATGATGATTAGCCACCGTACATTTCAGAATCTTGATTAAATTTTTATTAGAAGATTCAGCTAACCCGTTACCCTGGGGATAATAATTAGCTGAATATTTTAACTTTATGCCCTTTTCCAATGCATACTCAGTTAATTTAACAGAATAAAAATAAGTTGCATTGTCAAAAATCAATGATTCAGGAACACCAAATCTGGTGATAATAAAAGAATCAAGGAATGATATCACCTGTTCTGAATTAACCACTCGCAAGGGGATGGCTTCAACCCATCTAGTGAAATAATCTGTGGCTGTCAAAATGTACTTATGCTATTGTGAAGAATCTGGCGTGATTGGACCAACAATATCCAAACCCCATTGTTGAAATGGGACTTCAATAATAACTGATTGAAGGAGTAATGCTGCTTTTTTTAGCCTGCCTCCTGCTCTCTAACACTCCTGACACTTCCTAGCAAAGCCAAATGCATCTTTGAACAAAGTAGGCCAGTAGTAACTA
This sequence comes from Pseudotsuga menziesii, assembly GCA_001517045.1. Lineage (NCBI taxonomy): Eukaryota > Viridiplantae > Streptophyta > Pinopsida > Pinales > Pinaceae > Pseudotsuga > Pseudotsuga menziesii. The sequence goes on from LPNX010727601.1 coordinate 821,393, forward strand.
GATTTGAGTACTTTATGTGCGGTGGTTTCTCGGCCAAAGTGTCCCCCAGCTGGTCCTGCATGTAATTGAGACAAAACATCATCAACTTCATTCCTTTCTAGACAACGAAGGAGAATGCCTTCGAAATTATTTCTAAACAAAATGTTATCAATCAGCTGATAAGGGGCATATCTCAATCTCAAAGCCCTTTTTCTGCGTGGGTCTAAATGTTTAGGAGCATTCCCATGCAATAGAAAAAACTTAATATCATCATACCAAGAATTAGGGGAAGCTGATATTGGGCAAACTTCCCTTTCAAACAGAAAATGTTCGTCAAAGAAGTGGAGATCAGATTCAGAAACGTCTGAAGATCTAGCTTCCAACTTACAAAGTCCCCGTACCCTGACAATCTTTAAAGGCTTTATTTCCAGGTCATATTCATAAAGTGTTGTGACCCAATGGGCTCGCTTTTCACCCAGATCCTTTTGTACCAAAAGATTTCTGACTGCTGAATATGGCACAACAACCTTGGTATGAGACTTCGGCAAATAAGGCCAGAAATGTTTCACTGATTTAAAAACTGCAAATGTGTGTTTGTCTACTTCTAGGTAATTCAGCTCTGCACCGTTCAAACCAGAACTTGTAAAAGCGATGGGAGCCTCATTAGTTTCCTGATTTTTCTGTGTTAGAACAGCAGCATATGAAGAATCAGAAGCAAACGTGTACAAGATAAATGGTTTGGAAAAATCTGGGCTTGTTAAAGTAGGAGCTTCAGCAATAGCTTTCAATATAGCGTAAAAAGATTGTTTTTCTTCAACAGACCATTTAAATTCAGCATCTTTCTTAATCATTTTCTGAAGCGGCCTAACAATTTCAGTGAACCGAGGAATAAATATAGAAACAAAATTTATCTTCCCAAGAAATGACTGCACAGATTTCTTCGAGTGAGGCATATAAATCTGGGATATAGCATGGGTACATTATGGGTCAATATTGATACCTTGTTTAGAAACAACAAAACCCAATAGCTTACCTTCTGTCACTGAAAAGACATATTTCTTAGGATTTAGGGAAATCCCATATTTCCTGCAACGCTCAAAAACTCTCCTAAGATGAGTTAAATGATCAACTCTGTTTTTTGAAAAAATAGTAACATCATCAAGATAAATAACGACAAACTTACTGATCAGACCTCTAAATGCGATATCCATTGCTCTTTGAAATGTTGCTCCAGCATTAATTAAACCAAATGGCATTTTCCTGTAGGCATAGGTTCCCCAAGGGGTCCTAAAAGTTGTCTTCAACTGGTCTGCTTTGGATACTAACACTTGGTTGTATCCTGAAAAGCCATCTAAAAGTGAAAACATTTCAGATCCAGAGACCTGTTGTAAGATTTTCTCCATGGGAGGAACAGGATAATTGTCCTTTTCCGAAACCTTATTCATATTTCAAAAATCGACACATAACCTAATATCACCATTTTTCTTTCTGATGGGGACAAGATTTGCCACCCATTGTGCATGCCATACCGGGAAAATTATTCTAGTGGCAAGGAGTTTATTCAGCTCTTTCTTGACAGCTGGCTTTAAGCTAGGATGCATTTTCCTCAATTTCTGTTGAAAGGGTTTAGCCTCTTGTTTCATGGGAATGACATGTTGCATTATATTGGGATCGAATGTCTTAAGATCGTCATACGTCCATGCAAAAATGTCTTTAAACTCATTGAAGAGTTGTATGAAGGTTGTCTTTTCCTGGGGAGTACACGTACTGCCCAGATTGACACATTGAGGTTTGTGCTCAGTGCCTAGATTTACTATTTCTGATTGCATAGTGGAGCTGTTGGTTTTACAGTTCCTTGCAGCTTTAAATTTATCCTTCAAGTCATAGAATTTCTCAAGTTTGATTACAGATCTGGGAAGGGTACTAACCTGATTGAGAGATTCTTGAATTGAATAGGGCTTATGAATTACCGCAAAATTATATAGATCCTCATCGTGACTCATTTCATCGATGATTGCATCTTTAAAAGTATCCTTCAAAGTCAAAAAATCAATCAACTGCTCATCGTTGTCGAAGACCCTCCAATTGGCAACGTTATCAGGGATGGAAGGTCTGAAAAGCAATTCAACAGAGAAAGAATTAGCAAGCATCCCTTCAAACGGAATTAACCTTGAGGCAATGTTAGCTAAAAGATCAGCTTCCTGATTTAAATAATGAGGGATAGAACTTATGTTGAAGGCTTCAAATGATAGTAATAGATTCCATACCTCTGCTTGATAGTTTCTCAGATGCCCAGCAATGCAATGTATAGTGTTACGTACCTGTCTAACAATAATCTCAGAGTCACCTAACACTACCAAAGCTTTGGCTCCCAAGTCAATTGCTTTTTTCAGTCCTTGAATCAGAGCTTCGTATTCAGCCACATTATTGGGGCAATCGAATTCTAACCTGCAAGCAATGAAATACCTTTTACCATAGGGATCTATCAGCAAGCAACCTGCACCAGCCCCTTCTTTTGACTTAGAACCATCAAACTATAGAGACCAGAGACCATTGTTCAGATCTAAATGAACCATGTTTGGAACTGGAACCTCTTCCGGAACTTGAGTAAAATGGAACACTTCTGACTGTTTTATTGAGTTTTGGACCGGTGAAGTTTCAGCTTCAAAATTCCCAAAGAAGGAATCAGCCATATAATTGCCCATTATGGTATCAGTGAATAGGACCGGCTCATTAGAGTCATCCAATTCGGTGACTGTGTGCTTCATATAATGTTCTTGATCAATTCTGATCTTGTTTGGACGACCATTATGAGATATCCATAAATGTGACCAGTCTGTTGCAAAATATCCTTTCAATTTTTCAGACCAATCTCTACTGAGAAATATGCCATATGCTTCTGAGATATATGCGACAATTATATCAATGATAAAATGGAATTGAGGGTTTGAAGCTAACCTTATCAACACATCATTCAACTTTCCTATTACTTTCACGTTTGATCGATCAAGCTACACAATGCTTGTATCACAGGGCATAGGAACTGCATTAAGTTTTTTACACACAGAGTATGGCATAACATTTTTTCAAGCCCCTGAGTCTATCATGCAATTATGCACTTTACGATTGCAGATTTCAAACGTAAGTAAAAAAGGAGGGGTTGAAGAGTCTGATTTCTTACCTATGGATGAGGCATTGACTGAACAATTCGTTGAATTATCTTTAGCATTAGCAGAACTATTTTGATTGGACGGGGTTTTGGCATTTTTACTTGGAGGTACCCCTTGCATCATCTTATCTCGAATCACAGGTAACTTGAGGAGTTCATAAATAGAGATGTTGGCTCTGATTTTCTTTAAATATTCAACCAGATCATATTCTAACTCAAGAGAGGGTGCAGACTTAGTATTTGCAGGTTGATTCTTTGTTTTGACAGTTGAACTATTATCTGTAGCAGTTGTAGAAGGTTCCTCGGGAGACTGGTTTTTCTTGCTTCTAGTGTTATACTGATGCTAATTAACATTCACAACAGCTACATCTTCATTATCAGTCAATTCTGATGTATCCCAGAAGTGACTAATAATTTGAGGAGGTTTCTCTTCATTGTCATTGTCTTTGCCTTGGGAATCTTCAGAAGTCTGACCTGAAGATTGAGTTTCATTTTCAGTTGATGTTTCTAGACCTGAAACTAACAATTTGAAGAAACTATTAATTTCATCAACACTATTAGCTTCAAAAGGTGGATTCTTTTTTGCATCTATATTTGGGAATGGAATTCTGAAAGGTTGTCTAGGTGGTTCTTTATTAGGAGTGTTTTCAGAAGTACCTTTCTTTAAATCAATGATTTCATTGGACAGCTTTTTAATAACTCTTTGGAGGCTGTCTAAGTCTAGTGAATCCTGGCCCTTTTTCTCAGGGTTTGTGTTCTTGGTAGGACTGCCAGTCTTCTTACGAGAAGAAGATGCAGAATCAGTATCTACCCCAGGGTTGGTCTTTATGGCAAACATGTCTTTTTCAACCTTAATTGCTTCTTCAAAGTTTTCAGCAAGGGTAGGTTTGGCTTCTCTTCTAACAAACATGGCCATTGACACAGGCAAGGATGAAGTGTAAAACTCAATAGTGACATCCTCAGTCGGCCTCAAGGTATCAGGAATTCTGTTTCTTAGAGTTAGGAATCATTGGTTAAAATCTTTTACCTTTTCCTTGGTTTCCATGCGAATTCTAGACAATTCTAACACCAAGGCAGCTGGAGTCTTTTCATCTCCGAACTTGTTCATGAAAGCAAGATCGAATTCATTCCAACTGGTTATAGAACCAGCCATAAGTGAAAAATACCATGTCGAAGCTTTACCCTCAAATGTATAAGGGAAAATTCGACAGACTACATCTTCATGTTCCACATCCAAGAGCCGAACTGCTAGCATAAACTTCTTGACATGATCTTCCGCTGGCTCTTTCTGCTCAGGATTGAACTTGGGTAACAACTTCTCAGGATGCTTAGGTAAAGGGTGTTGATTTCCTGGGATAGCCACTGCATCCTGAGCTAACCATGGCATGTTAGCATTAGGGTTTGGGGGGTTTACACCTACCATGTTCCTTGGAGTTGGAGGTGGTGAAGGTGGTGTTTGAGGAATGCGAGGGGGTGAATGAGGTGGTGATGGTGGTTTTCCAGACCCTCCTAAAGCAGGTTGTCCTGAATAAGATGAAGGTTGATTGGCGCCGGTCAGAAGCTGTTGTATCTGAAGATCAGGAAAGGTACCTACATGTTGCTCCTGTTCTCCCGACGCAGGTTCATTATGATGAGTGCGAGGATGTGTGATCTGCGGGAGAGGTAATTCAGTGGGTTGGCGTCCGGTGAGATTCGAATAAGCCCTAGTTAAAATCCTACGAGATTCGTTTATGGCCTATTCGAACTGGTCAAGTTCTACAGGTTGGTGAGTACCGCTAGATTTGAATTGGGAGATAAGGTTTCGAACAGAGTCATTCAGTGGGGCCTCACTCAATCGTGATGATCGGAGAGTACGTGGCTGCGATGATGACTGTATTTGAGGGGTGATAGGCTGATTGGTTTTTTTAACAGGATTGTTTTCATCAGCCATTTAATTAAGCTGGCCCTCCTTCTAGCGCCATTGTTGACGGGCAGAATGGGCACATGTGTCAACCGAGGAACAAACCGATCCAAGAGTTTTCGAGATGCTCTCAGTTGTTTGAGTAGCTATTCCTGACGGGATTGAGGCCCCGTTGCCTTCCCTAAGTTATTCTCCGCTACACGAGAGGATTACAAAAAAGTGGAAAACTAAAACTATAGTTCATTAATCAGATCTATGCCTATGACTACACAAGTTAATAAATGTTATATATCACAAGATCAATCAGTTAACTTAAAACTGCTTCAAGCAATTAATTTATAATACAAGAATAAAAAATTAACTGAATATTAACAGAGTTGATAAATCACAGAGATATATTATAAACACTTGTACATTAATTACAAGAAAATAATCTGAATGCAATATAAAAATAAAGATCTGATCTAAAGGATTTTAAAGAAAATAATTAAAAGGAAAACTACTAATCTACTCTAAGTCCTATCCTGATCAGGAGCGTCAAACATATTAACCTAAAATCAAATCTGCCAATGAGACTACCGCATTAATAATCTTGAAAATATTCCAAAGAAATTCAAAAATTAAACAAGATCATGCAATAGGCACATATATCACATATGTTATGATGTCAATCATCAATTTTACAACATGACATACATCAACAAATCAAAATCAGCGTAAGTCGACAATTATAGGTAATATATTTGCATAACTCATTAAAGAAATCATGGCAAACATTAATAATATAGAAAAAAGCGACAAAACCAAGTGATACCATAAACACATGTGTGAAGTATAAATACTGTAAGCATATATAAGTATCATCAGTTCAACATACTCTAGCTGCCGACAATAAAATGCCTTAAGTCAAAGAAAAATCAAACAGTGGTCTCGACTCCTCCTCAAACTATCCACCTCTTCTCAATACCCACATGTCTCTTTAAATAACCAATTCATAGAGAAATGGTTCTAAACAACCGGAAACCATAAAATCGAAATCATACCCAATTTCGTTAAAAATGACAAGTGAAACATGTCATTTTTAATATACATTAAATTTTTTGAAATTGGATAGACTCAGTTCATAGCACAAAATCATAAATGTGACAAAGGCACTAATTATACAGTGACACCTGAAAAACATTCCTCGCCAATCGATTTGTTCCCGATTATGTAGGGATCATCCAGACAGTAGACAATCATCAAAATCCGAGAGAGAAGATCCAAAACATTACCTGCGATACTGCACACAAAAGAAATATAATTAAACACACATAAAAATAAAATAAAATAAACTAAATAATAAATGAATTAATACAAACCAAATACCTGTAAGGAAATAACTTGATTATCAATCTATCATAACTTCAAAACTGAAACCAATAGTAGGCGCACCCCAAAACATTATAAATTCACAGGGGCGTTAAAAACCTGAATGTTCACACCACTTGATGGATTCTGCAACGGACCCTTAAATTGCATAAGAGTAACTTGAGCATTAAGCTCCCACACTTTCTCCTCATTCTTATTATTTTCATTCTGTAATTTCAGGATTCTACGGATCAACCTATTCTTATGCTTTTTAAGACGTGGGAAGGATTTAATGTCTGAATCTACCTTCTCTTTCAACTTTAAATTCTCGGCCTCCACAATATCACGATGAGCTAACATCTCAGTCACTCTTCCTTCCATCCTGTGTATATTATCCAACAAGCAGGTAACAAACATGGGGTGAATCATATCCCCAGCTTGATAAGAACTTGGTAAGTTTGTCTCTACAATCTTTCCCTTAGCTGGAGGATCAACAACAGGATCAACTCGAAGATCCTTGTCAAACGCAGGAGGACTGTCTTCTGCAGGGTTCGGGATAGACTCATGCTCAATATCACAACCAACATCAGGAAAAATGGGATTTTTCTCTTCGTCATCAAGCACGACAGTTTTAACATGAACACTATTGTTCACAGGAGGCTTAACATTCCGACCCTTAGCAACCATGCTTCGTGTGAACCTACGAACAAGCTTAACATTTAGCTTTTTACCCGTTTGTTTGCAGATATCAGTGTTGCGTTTCGGTGTCTCAGGAGATAGGCTTGAATACTTCTTCATGCGCTTAAAGGGCATAGGAGTACTGGGATTGCTCACAGAAGGAGGCATAGAGTTATTACACACGTCGGGGCTCATACATCCAGTAGGGTTTGACACAGGCTTACACACTGGTGAAGCCGAAACTCGACTGGGTTCATGGTGCCTTAAACATTCTTCCAGACAGTCAAATTGATAGTGACAAAAGGCTAAGAAGCCATTAGACTAAGTAAACTCATCCCATGATCGTTCTAATTTCGACAATTCCCTCTCTATTAACATTCTGACCAGACCGTGATGAAACAAACTGTGACTGATATTTTTTGGTCCCTTTTTAATAGCTACGGACATCTTAGACAAACTCTGGACTAGATAATGAGGCAGATTCAGAGAAAAGCCAATAAAAATAGTCATTAACCAAAGGTGGTATACATAGGCTGAAGAGAGATGACCTTCATAGGTCACATACCTGTGGATAAAGTCCAATACTGGCCGCCACTCCTTCTTAAAGTATTTCCAGGCCACACCAGTTCGGAACGATACGTCTTGACAGGGATTCTTCAGTAATTTCCTCCACTCAATTATGTCCATTTGCTTGTACTTAAACCACCGATCTCCTGTCAATGGCAAACCAGTAGCAAGTGCAACTGAATGCTCGTCCACTCGAAACTGAAGATCACCTACCTTAACCCGAGAGTCAGCCAAAGACAAAGCAAACACCCTCATCACTTCAGGGTTTGAATCCGAGAACTTACTGATAAATGGAAACCATCTGATGGCTTCGACCTTGGTTAAAAGCTCAGGGTTTGAATCAAAGAGCTTCATCTTGCAGGGTTCGACTCTCACCAGTGGCGCCATGACTAACTGTGCACATGCACGCAGCCTTACCCAGAAAAGATACCAAAGATCAAAACTCGACAGCGAACTAGAGAGTGAACACTCAGGGTGCAGACTGAGGAGAGAACCTAAGAAATGGAGCCCGATACTTTCATAAACCAGCTGCGACATGAATAAATGCAGCCGATAACCCTGAAACTTCGGCATGAAGGGGAATGATAACACTACAAGGCAATCGAAAATAAGAAATGACGGCAAACAACTCGAGATTGAACTGATCTTGCCATTATTTATCCTGGGCTATTGACGTGAGACCACTCATTGCATAGACCACAGGTGTTGAACGAGGATAAAGCCATGACGCTGGTTACGTACTTACCATTGAATGTGATGGACAGATTCGAGTACAAACGCAATGATACCAAATCAACCTTATAGCAGGTGGATCTACTTCGAAGGCGATGGCATGGGTCAAAACAATACTAAGGATTAAAACCTTTGAACGTTGATGCACAGACCTTAAAGTATAACAGCATTACCTTCGAAGGTGGCAAATAAGTTACATGGGGCACGTAGCATAACCATCGTGTCAACCTCGACCCCTTTCATGCAATAATATAAGTCACAATACAAATCATATTATATAAGGTCGGGATTAATATTTACGCTTGGATTATGCAGGACTCAAAGGTTAGAGTACAAGATTTAGATAGAACGTGTCATAACCATGAAACCCAAAATCAAACCTTCATAGTATGGAGCACATTATAACAGTCAACACCAAACATTAATAACATGAGCAAATATGATTCAGACGTTAAAAGATATACCTAGGATAAGACATGTTTGCATAAATAATTAAGCTTTTGATATTCTAGGACTTATCTAGTTTTCAATAAACCGATAACATATACCCATTAATTAATATTCAAACGAAACCTATGATAACATGCCAAACCATACTAGGATCAATCATCCAAATTCACAACCCTATCAATAACTATAATAATAAAATCAAATAGCAAAATCAAGTAATAATTGTTTGGATAAGACTTCAAGATTTTGTCAAATAATCTATAGTTTGCAAAGGTAGCTTAAAAACATAGAATTTCAATGATTCAGTAGCTCATATAAAGTCATCATTTCAGTAGCTGGTGATTCATTGGATTTGTCCTAAGAAATTTGAACATTTCATCAAAACAAAATAGAATTTTGTTTGATGAAATATGTTTTTTAAAGGCTGTTGAGCAAGGGCACAACACAACTATAGGGTACTCCCATGTGTATATGGGGTAACACAACATGTTTATTTAATAACCATAGATTTGATAGTTACAAGCAAGCTATGGCGCCTCTGTATCAAGATCGAAGCACCTAATATTACCAAGATTGCAACTGTACATTGGAAACGAGTTGTTTACCCTAGATTTACATCCAGAACATATTGTATGAGTTTTTGGGAACTTCATCAGGAGAGACTACCGCTCGTTTTGTAGTTCTTGTTATCCTGTTGCTCCCACTATGGTCAAGAAAACCCTGACGATTGATCACAAGATACCCAAAATGCACCAAACTGCCCTCCACTTTGCTGGTCTTGAGATTCATTCAAGGTTGCCTAGAAATACCCAAGTACATCTTGAGTATTGATAACTCTTTATTTATGAGAGGACACATGACTGGAGCATTTATAGTTTCAAAATAGGCCTAAGTGCTTCAAATGAGCAGTTTTGAGAACTGCCAAGTGCCAATCCTATTACCATTACTTTTATTATGCCTCAAATATGCTACCCTGAAAACATGGTGTTGTTTTATGTGTGATTAGCTATCTAATGTGCACCCAGAAGTAAAGAGAATTATTCCCTCATTTAGAATGAGAATTGTGACGGATCAGAGTATGCGTTAACACTAGAAAAACAATTCTTATTGCTACTAGACCAAAGGAGAAGAAATTAGAAATTGCTCATGGAAAGAGCCTTAACAAAAAGCTAGATTTTTATGAAAATATCAAATAAAATGAACCTTACATTTATAACTTTGTGCTTGTAAAATAAATTCTGCATCATAAAACACAAATGACACAAAGAAAATTCTGAGAGAGAGAGAATGAATTAAAGAAAAAATTATATCAAAACAATAATCACACCCTGGAGGTCCTGCTACTTGTTCATAGCCCAGAGGGGAAGGATAACTTGATGGAAATAGAGGTCAGAATGAGAGGTGCACCTATGCTTGCTGAAACCATTCAATGCCAAGGCAATTTTTTCCTTTCTCCACTTACTACCCATCACTGAAAATCCAAATGATACTTACAAAAAAGAAACTGTGTACCCAATGAATTCTCACAAAAAAACCTATGAAAACCCAATTAAGTTTCACAAGAAAAAACCATCTACACCAAATGAATCTTCACATGAAAAAAACTTGTATACCCAATAGTTTTTTCACAGAAAATACTTATGTATACCTAGTGACCTTCACAGAGAAAACCTTGTATCCCCAATACATTTTTCAACAATATAGAAGCAAATGATTATTATCTGAGACTATAATTCAATGATTTCTCTCCACTGCATAGATACACAACTATTTTTTGACAGATATCAGATATACCCAATGGGTTTTGCTATATACACCTTCAAACAAACCCTAATGATGTTGTTGACAATAATGGAGGGAATTAGGCATTCATTTTTAGTTATAGGCCATCAAAGAGCCCATGCATTGCAATGACCCCATTCATGCTGTCATAGGCACTATCCCATTATTATCAGCATCACACTACCCAGGTTTTTTTTTATGGCCCGATCCGTTATATGACCATCCAAGAGACTACTAAGCTGAGTGCTCTTCCAAATTAAAGCTCTCAAAAGAAGGCACATCATGGAGATGTCAATAATTCTGTGAGTTTTTTCACTGTTCACAGACCTGGCGATATGGGCAATGGATTTCCATATCTCTCTGGAGTCTATATTGTGCCCTATATCTATGTATTGTTCTATAACAAATATCCAAATCTCTATACTATGCTATGTCACAATAACACCAGAGCCAAGGGAGATCACAGAGGCATTGGTGTTGTGAGGGCACAAACCAGAAGCAAGGATCAAACTGCTGCTAAGACTGCACACATCTTGAAGCATGCCACATATTTTGACATAGAGGGATGACCATAAAACTTGGTTCACATCACCAGTACAAACCCTTCACATCACCTTGTCATCTTTCTCAAGCCCACTATTATTTAATTTTGTTAAACACATTACAAATTTACAAGTTAATCTATTATTTGTTCTTTATTTTTCTTCTAGAATTGTCAATGAGGAAAAATGTCAGATACAGATTGCTGAACCAGTCAAATATATATGTGTGTGTGTGTGTGTGAATTGAACAATACAAAGACTATGATTTTAAAAGAAACATTACACAGTCAAATGTAACTCCCTTGATTGATTGTTTAACAAAGCCTCTATGACATTCCATGCCAATGTAACCTATACTAAAACTCCCTACCAAAGTTAAATGAGTTGCCAGATTCTATGGTGACAATGATATATTTTGTTAAATATATATTTATCAATTGAACATTACAAAGACTATGATTAAAAAAAAAAAATTACACAGTAAAATGTAACTCCCTCGATTTACTGTTTAACAAAGCCTCGATGAGATTCCATGTCAATGTAACCTCTACTAAAAAATCCCTTCCAAAGTTAAATGAGCTTCCATATTCTATGCTAACAACAATAAAGACCATGTCATTGTGCCTACTTTATCTTCTTTCCTCTTCCTAGTTTCCCAGACCTGGAATTAGATTCTTGCTCCCGTAAGAAAGCCATTTCTTTCTTATACTTGTCTACTATCTCCTCCTCTACCAAAACCCTTTCTCTTTCCTTCACTTCCCACAAAAATTAGTTATCCTTGCGCAATTCATGAGCAACACCCTTTGCCTCCTTCTTGATCTAGTGCTCTAGCTTCTTTCTCTATGCCCTTTCTCTATCAGGATCATAATTTTTTCCATGCACAAAGCTGCCACAAAATTCAAAAATAAGTGCTTTGTTTCAGACACCATTCAACAGAAATAGGGAATTACAATAAGTTTAAAAGGTAAATAGAAAAAATATTGATTATTTCTAACAGAGGTAGGTCATCTATTCCATCTTGGAAAACACATGCTTCTTGAGACAAATTTTTTTTGAGAATGTAATAGTTATATAAGCATACAAGCATCAGCACCAGAGAAACCTCCCTCCAAATCCAGAAAAAAACAATGGAGAAAACCCTATGGAGGAAACAGATGGAGGAAACCCTTTGCAGCATCATGTCCAGAAAAAATGATGGACATTCCAGGGATGGAAACTACCATTGTAACTAAGACACAACTAATATTTCTAGAAGATGACATCTTAAGGTAATTGCAATGGCAAGAAAACATAGATATTAAAAATAACATATATCTTGTTTAACTCATAGCTAGTTTGTTTGATAAAACAAGCCATGCAATACAGAACACTAGATAGAGAGTAATGCTTTAGATCAATGCAAGAGTTTTTTTTTTTAATTCTGATTTGTGTAAGTACTTTACAAACACTAAATAAGCTATTCTGAATTTCATGCCTTGAAACTTGATAGAAGCCAAAACAAATTTTCAAGGATAAAGAGTTAGGACACATGGAAATGTATATGTCTTGGAGTAAATTCAAGGATAAAGATGCTATATTATTCAAACGAATGAAATCTAGCTATGGCATAAAATACTAGGACATATAAACTTTGAATTTTTTGTAAAAACCAATAAAAGACAATTAGTGAAAGGACTACCTAATATTTCCAAGCCTATAAAGAGCCTATGCAAATCATATCATCATGGAAAGCAAGCTAGAGTCAGCTTCAAGACTAAAGAACAATCATCAGCAAGACCTCTAGAAATGATACACATGTATCTATGTGGACCGGCCATGGTACAAACTCTTCAAGGTGAAAGGTATTTCATTCTTCTTACTGATGATTTTACTAGAATGATTTGGGTGACATTTCTTAAAGAAAACTCTAAATATTTTGATAAGTTTAAAAGATTCAAGGAATTGGTTGGAAATGATATTGGTCTCAAAATCAAGTGTTTACGATCAAACAATGGAGGAGAATTCATGAAAGATGAATTCAATAAGTTTGTGAAGAGCTTGGGATTGAAAGATAGTTTTTAGTTGCTAAAATTCCTTAGCAAAATGGGGTAGTTAGGATGAAGAATAGAATGGTTCAAGAAACAAAAAGTACTATGTTGATTGAAGGTAAGTTACCTCAGAAATTTTGGGGAGAAGTAGTTGGAGATATCATATATATTTTAAATAGAGCTCAACTAAAAGTTAATTGTGACAAAACACCTTACGAACTATGGAAAGGAAATTTATCTTTGGTCAACCATTTTAGGATATTTGGATTTGTCACATGAAAATAAATTATGACAATCTGGGAAATTTCGATGAAAGAATAAATTAATGCATATAGATGATGATGAGTGATGCCTTTGATAAATTAATTTGCAAAAACATATGCATTTGAGTTGTCATTGTTCCACTGTGTTTGCACTTTTCTGCAATTCACAAGGGGTTAGTCTCTTTGCATCAATTACTATCATAGAAAGTATAGTGAGCAGTAAAAAATGTCATGAAAATATCTAATTACTCAGACTCAAGCACACAACAAAAACTCCAAAATGTCATGAAAATATCTAACTAAATATTGAGTAGTAAAAAAATATGTAAATTTCAAGAAAAAAACATGTATATTCTGGAATGCTTGAGCATTCAAAAATTCCTCATGCTAACATAGACCAAGCAAAATCATAAAATGACCATCTACAAGAAGCACTGAAATGATAGGAAACTCAACATAGATATATCTTACTTTATAGACCAAAGGGGAATCATACTTAGTTTTCATTTAGTATATGCACTGTTGAAATCTCCACTCTACTTGGGTTAAATTTTTTCCAGCAACTTAACTTCCATCCAAACTATGTGCACATTAACATAACTCACTGTTGTTGTACAAGAATAAACACCTTATAACCGAAGGTCTGGGGTTACCAACATACTCATTAAACTTGTAGGAAATCGACTCTAGAGTACAGAAAAGAAAATAAGAGGATAGAAAAGACTCACTCGATACACGACGGTTGATCCTAGCTTTGTCCTCTTCTGCTCTGCTTCTTCTCCAAAGCCTTCAAGGATGCTTCTCCTTCACCTATCAATAGCAAATCCTCCAAGTGCAAGATGATACATGTATATAAAATAGGCTAGATAAATCATATACAGAGTGCTTAATCATAAGTATTCATCAAACCATAATACATGAAAGATATTATGGACACATATGGAAGAAGGATTATCTTTATTAACAATAGTGAATGAGTTCATATTACAAACCAACACCTAAGACAAGGACTCCTCTGCAACCAAAGGATTATGAGTTCTACTGCTCCAAAGACTTCTGAATAGACTCCACCAGCATAACTTTGCTCTCCAAGTATGATTGATTAATACCCTCCCCAAGGCCTTTATTTATACTTAGTGATATAAGGCAGTTTCGAGGTTTGAGGACGTTGAGTCAGTTAAGATAGTTATAGTTAAAGGCTTAACAAATCTCAGATAATCGTGATTTATTATTTTTAATGTCAAAGGAAGGTGTACGCGGGTATTAATACTGGCAACTCATGTATGACACGCGAGTTGCTCTTGTTACCACCTAAGTTGTACTTAGTGGTTTTTTATCAAGTGAGCCTGGTGAATCGGACAGGGTTGACTTGTTTGGACTTCAAAAAGACCTTTGGAAGTACTTCTGGGAAGTGCTTGTTGTGTCATATCACATGTTCATACCCCATGGGGGAATTGTAATAAATGTTCTAGCATGATAGTGTCTATAAAAGACTCAGTATCTTAGACTTCGTTTGTCAATCCGATCAGCCAAAGGTGTTTTTTCCCTTGGTTATTATTGGTTGTTGAATAAACGACTGATAATTTCTGAGTTTTTCACTCCATACCTCCAAAGTTGGGGTGGTCAGCTTGGCATTTAGGCATATTGAGGTTATTAGAGTCTATGTTTCAATGTATAACCATGCTAGACATCATTTTTGAGTCATATGAACATGTCTTAGTCCCCCTAGGTATTTTTCAATTTTTCAATTTTTTAGTTTTTTCGGTGTTTTTTATTAAATTTTAATTTTTCCAAAACTTAGGCTATTTTTTAATAGTTTAATTGGAAAAATTGATTTTGTAATAAAAGTGGCCCAAATAATTAGTTTCAGTCATGTAGGTGCTCATTTTCAAGCTAATAGCACCATGTAAACCCATGGACCCACTATTTCTTAAGTTTTGAGTGATCTTCCATCACTCAGGTTAGAAAGCCCCAAAAATCAATTATTGATTATTTTAATTAATAAATTGATGAATAATGGAGAAAATCCAAAATCAATAAATCAGTGGATTCTCAACCGATTTGACTGAAATCAATCATATTTGGAGCAGATTGACTGGATCTGACAAATCCTTAACTGAAGGAGGGGATCAAATCAGATCCAGAGTTGATCTACAGCTGTCTTCATGGGGAATTGTTCCCTCTCTCTCTCCTCCACACGTGTGGACTCTCCTGGATGCTCTGTGGGCTGATGTGTCGATGTATGGGTTGCTGTGTCAGCTCAATCAAGCCCCCGGTTGACAAGTAGGCTCAGTATAGCTTCAGTTCTGCATTGATGAACTCTCCATCAGTTGATTTCACTTGATTCCATGAGGAGTTGCGCCCCCCCTGGGCTGGATGGCCTGTAAATTGTATATATCATGCTTGAGGCTCCCTCTTCCAAGCTAGTTAGAGCTAGACGGAAGGGATTGCCATTGTAACTCTGTATTTGATCATCATTTGTTAATAAAGAAGCTTTGGAGGCTATACTGTGTAGTGCATTTGATTGTGTGGATTCTCAGTGTTATGCTGCTGATGTGGTAGCTGCAATTTCTTGCCAAACTCTGTGTTGCTTCCGTGTTCTGGCTTCAAGGATTCGACTGAATATAGTAAGGGTATAAACTAGGAAAGCTAGATTACTTGATATTTTTTATCCATATGATGTATGCTAAAAAATATCAGGTATATGCTTAAATAAGGTTATTTCTACATAATCTCTCATTTTTGTTGTTTTATGCATCTATATCCAGATCTCATGAGGTGTGTGCAGGCTTGTGTTATTTAGTTGCAGGTTCCTAATTGGATGAAGGTGTTGATATAGATTGAATCCATTTCTATCCAATAAGATCAATACTTTGTCCCTCCTTAATCCACAAAAGGGCCTCCTTTCATCTTGCTCCATTCAAGCAAAGATCCGACCTTCTCTCCTCTTCTTCCCATTTCTATAAAAAATCAACACTTTACCCGGTTACTTTTTTCAGTTCATACCTTTGATTTCATTTGGATATATTTTATCAAAGTAAAATATACATAGATATGACACTTCATAGCTCACATTCTAGATCTTGCACTCAAAAAAGTTTCATAAGCATTCTAGATCTAGCTTTAGGGAAATCGTCTTTTTGCATGAAATTTTAAAGAAAGCTTGTAGATCGCATGCATTAGATTTCCTTTCACTGTTATAAAATTTAATATTCTGCAATATCAGTGCATATTTAATTGGCTTCACAAACAACAATCCAAGATCCCAAGGAAAGCTTGCTTTCCTTGGTTCCTTTTTTGCCTGTTTAGCTAGTTTTAACTTCAATTCTTTTGAGATAAGGTAGGCTGATCCAAAGGTACTCTTAAATTTATTTTGGTAATTTGTTATTCTAACATTCTCACTGTATTTTAGCAGATATTACAGAAAATAAAGGAATCTTCTGTCCGAAGTGGCCTCAGGAGCGTTCAAATCCCCCCAGGGGTCTCCCTTTTCACTAAAAACTCAAAAATTTTCCAAAGTTGTAAAATATTGCTTTCAGCCTGTATAAGGACCAAGAAGTTTCTGATATATCAGTCCTATGATACTGTAACCATTAATAAATAAAATTATTTTTGGAATAGTCTTTTTTGAGCCCATTCCCCATCCCCCCTGGGGGGGTTTGCGTCGGTGTCATTTTCGTCACTTTTTGCTTATTTCTTTTTTAAAATAGAATTGATATAATCTGAAGGGTAGTATACTTTAGTTCATTATTAATATCATACTCCATATTTTACATTTCAAAGTAATCATAATACTTACCCCACGATTTCTCGATTGACCCGAAAGGGGAAAGAGATTCGTGGTAGGACTAATTAGAAAACCAGAATTGTGTATTTATTTTATTTTTCATCTTTTATATATCATCAATTTTAAAATTAACCCCTCCTCAATTCCCCGATTGAGATCCACTTGGATCGAAAGAGGTTCCTGGAGGGTTTTCCTTTTAAACAAGAACACTCAGTTTAAGACTTATTAAAATTGACAAGACTCCAGTGTGTATACTCTACACTTGGCTATGGTTCATCTGATCAGTAAAGCTGTATCAAAAGAAATTGGGTGACTAGTATAATTAGGACTCACTCTCCCCAACTGACAAACCATCAGGTGAATATCCAACACCTAGATCAAACCTTTACGGTGGCAAAATACCCAAAGGAAGCGGGAACTTACTGAAAAGTGACCTCAGGGCGCCGATCTCTGTCACACCCTAATGGGTGCATTATGAACAATAGCCCCAGAGACTCCATTTCAGCCCACACATTCCTTGCAGGTAGCCATGAAGGTTTAGTTTTGGACATACTCCCAGTACTCTCGGGTATATCTGGAGTCCCCCCCTTGCCTAATTTAATCGACTCATACTTCACATTTAACTTAAAACATACCAAGAGGCAATTGCAAAACATTCACTCCAAGCACATGCAATCATATTGATTCTATTTTTGACTCCATTATAAGGAACTGGTTAACCTCTTGCTTTATATATAGATTGTGTCTCAGTATTGTGCTTTCATGTGTTCATCTTTTACATCTTGCCATCTGTGATTATCGATAGTTAAATTGTAAACTCCTAAGTAACTCAGTTAGTTTAAACATCACAACACTAAGTAATCATCCTTAGTAACTTAATACGGTCTACCCCCCTTGGCTTCGTTAGGATTTGAGCCTAAACAGAGGAGTCAAGAACAAGGTGACAGCCTTGACTCGAGACTTTCCCCCAAGGACACACCGAGTGGCTTGAAGATTTATGCCACATGACCTAGGTGTGTGAAAGGCGGCAACACTTTTTGGTGCCGTTGCCGGGGATAAATCTTTTTATTCCTGAGTACGACTTAGCTTAACTTTTTTCTAAACAACTAGAAAGATAAAAAAAAAATTGATTGATCTAGTCTTTAAAAAACATAAGAATTAAAACTCGATCCATCTGGCGACTCCACTGTCTAAGATCCCTTCAAGAATTTCTACCCGAAGAAACTACCGACAATTATTCAATCCTCTCCCTGATCCCGAAAGGTTTATTAGGGAAAGATTAAATAGGCAGACTTCTCATAGAAACCTTGAAGATTTAGGAGACCAATCCCTCTCAGATATCCATCACATATTTGTAGAGAGTCATACCTTCCAATCTCAAGAAATGACGGAATTTTACAAACCCCTTGACTTTTCTCAGATAGCAGGTGCTCCTCATGACATTCTAAATGATTCTATCAATAAGCTTCCCATGTTTGAGGGAAATAATGCTACCACTGCCAAGACTCATCTCCGAAAGTTTGAGAGGCACCTAGTCAGTTATTGCAATATTGTTGCCGCTGACCATGAAGATGTAAAAATGAAGCTCTTTGCTTTATCCTTAGAGGATGATGCTGTGGAGTGGTATGCTGACCTTGCTGATGATTCATATAAAACCATTAATGAATTCCTAGAAGGTTTTAAGAAGAAATGGGGGGGAAAGAAAGAACCAAGACATTTGCTTGCTGCCCTTCATAATATAAAGAAGATGGAAAATGAAACCATTAATGAATTTAATACTAAGTTCAGACGTGTGGTTGCAGACCTCCCTAGAGAAATCAAGCCAAGGGATTCCTCCATCCTCATATCTTACATCAAAGCTTTCACTGGGGATTTGAGGTACCATTTAAGGGACAAAGATCTGATCGACCTAAAAACTGCTCAGGATCTGGCCGAGAAAATAGAAAGGAATATGCAATATTCAGGCAAATCCAACATTCCAGGTTACACTAGGGGAAACACTTTGTACAACAAAGAGAAGGGAAAGGATGTTGAATTAGAGGAAAATGAAACTTCTAAAGACCCCATGGAAAAGGTAACTAGCATGTTTGGAAAAGTGATGACTAGTCATAACCAATTCATGATAAACCAATCTGTGCAATTGAATAATATCCAAAATAGGATAGTCACACTGGAGAGAAATAATGGACCTAGGAACTTTCAGCCAAAACAGAATCAAGTGTATAAAAAGAAGTTTCCTCAGCAAGCATTAGAGGAAATTTCATCTCAAAATGGGCCTCCTAAAATGAATTAATAAAATAATAGTTAAAATAATAAAATAATATTTATTAATTTTGGAGGAAGAAAAGAAAAAACTACTTTTTTGTTTGTATTTTTGACATATCTCCCTGTGTTTTTACTCAAATTTCGATCGGAAGAGCTCGTTGGATGCGGAATTAAATTCCGCATCCAACGACTACCCACTCTCCATACTTTTGATGGACACCGCTACCCCAAAAACAAGAAATACCTGAAAAAATGAAATGATGATGTCATCATTTCATTTTTTCAGGTATTTCTTATTTTTGGGGTAGTGGGGTCCGTCAAAAGTATGCCGAGTGGGTACTCATTGGATGCAGAATTTAATTCCACATCCAACAAGCTCTTTCGATCGAAATTTGAGTAAAAACACAGGGTGATATGTCAAAAATACAAACAAAAAAAGTAGTTTTTTTTATGATACCTATCCCCAAATTTATATTAAAAAAGTCTTTAAGACCTATACGGTATTTCAAATTTAAATCAATTTCATTGGCTAACACATGATGACATGGAATTTGAATAAAAGTTAAAAGGCCCATTTTGAGTTGAAATTTCCTCTAATGACCCTAGGATTCCAAACCAGTTAGGCTCAACTAACCTGGTAGATGAAGTAATTCCATGGTGTAGACCTTGTGAGCTGTTCCACCCAGAAAGTACTTGCTACATAGCAAACCAGGTTATAGAACATGGGATGGCGTAGGTCAGTAATTAGGAAACAACATCAGGTGAGTCTGATCATGTGTACATGGTAGGCCGAACCTATCGTCTATCAAACCAGCATTGGCAGCAGGCCACAAATTATAGTTTCAAGAAGGATCTCCTGTCTAACTTTTATGGTGTAATGCCTCCTCCGGAAGCAATTAAGGAAATGAAGGAGGCCAGGTTCAAGGGACCTGTGTATCAAACAAAAGAAAAGCAATCACTGTCTAAACAGTACAAGCCAAAGGTAACCACTCCTCCCCTCCTATATCCTCCTATTGTCCCTAAGTCAAATATTGATATGGGAGAATGGATAAGTAGTGCTAAGATTCATGTTTATGCAATTGATGTCCTTAAAATTCCTAGTAAAAAAGAAAAGTTGTTGAAAGCCTTAAAGGATAGTCAAAGTAAAGCTCATAATATTATCGAAGAGGATCCTCTTCCTAATAATAATTCTATATTTGAAGCTGAATATATTGAACCCATAGATATGCCCATAGTCCTCAACAGTGTTGATCCGAGAAGAGAATATCACCCACCTTTGTATGTCTCCATCTTAGTTGATAAACTTCTCTTTCATAACTGTATGTTAGATTTAGGTGCTTCATCAAATGTCATGACAAGAAAAGTAATGGACCAATTAAATCTAAGGGTCACCCGACCCTACCACAATGTTTGTGCCATGGATGCAAGAGAAGTTGAAGTGGTGGGGATAATCTTAAATTTACAAGTTAAGTTGGCTAAGTATCCTTATATCAACATGTCGATGGATGTGGTGGTGATAGATGTTCCAGATAATTGGGGTATTTTATTATCCAGAAAATGGGCCGCAACTCTTGGTGGGCACATTCAAATGGATTGGATATATGCTACTATACCTGCATCAGAGAACACTAGGGTGATTCTCCACAGAGAAAAGCTGAGGAAACGGCGTGTAGAAAACCCTAAGAAGCCCGGAAATGAATTTGTTCATTTCACTAATAATTTTGGAAACTATGCTATTTTGTCAAATTCCATGGCCGCCATTAAGGAAAACATTAAAAATGAAAAGATCGATGAAGTTTGGCAAATGTACTTTGACGGGGCTTATTCCAAAATCGAAAAGGGTGCGGGCATCGTGATCATCTCTCCTTCAAATAAATTCTACAACTTTGCATTCATGTTAGAGTTTGAAGCATCAAACAATGTAGCCAAGTATGAGGCATTTCTCCTAGGGTTAGAAACTGCTAAAGATATGGGGATAAAGATGTTGAACATAAAAGGTGATTCAGATTTAGTTGTCCTCCAGAATAAGAATTGGTATCAATGCAAAAATGATAGACTAAGAAAGTATAGGAATGCCACATGGGACACTATGGAATGGTTTGATGCACTTAACAATCAAAAGGTCCATAGGGAAATGAATGGGTTAGCAGATAAATTAGCAGTAGCAGCATCCACCCTCCAGCCTTCGGATGAAATGATTAATGGGAATGGAAATATGGAAATAAATTTCAGACCTTCAATTCTAGATAATATAGACCATTGGAAAGTGTTCAAAGATGATGAGCAACTCTTGAGATTCATCCACAATCTACAAGAGTTTGAGGGTTGCAAGATCAGTTATCAGCAGGAAGGTAAAGATTATCAGGAGTGCGAGGATAATGAAAGGAATCACATCCCGAGTATCCTTATAGCTTTTGAGAATCTTTTCAATCGTCAAGATCATCATAAAAAAACAAAAAGAAGAAATAAAAACTGGGAATTATATGGAAATAAACATAGGAACTGACAAGGATCCCAAGTTAATAAAAATTGGAAAAGGTACTTCAGAAAAGGAAAGGAACAACTTGATCAACCTAATCAAAGAGTATAGAGATGTGTTGACCTTTAGTTATGATGAGCTTAAAGCCTATAGGGAGGATGTGTTTCAACACACTATTCCCCTCACATAAGAAGCTAAGGAGGTCAAACCTTTTTGACAAAAAATTAGGCGAATAAATCCTAAGTTGGCCCCCATTGTGCAGAAGGAACTTCAAAAGATGCTAGTGGGAGGGATCATAGCACCTACAAGGCATTCATCTTGGTGCGCCAACTTAGTTTTTGTTAGAAAGAAGAATGGGTCAATAATAATATGTATAGATTTTAGAAATATGAATACATCATGCCTCAAAGATAATTACCCATTACTCGACATGGAAACTTTGCTTCAAAGAGTAACAGGATCAGGAATGATGCCCATGTTGGATGGATTTTCCGGTTATAACCAGGTGTTGGTAAATAAAGAAGATCAACATAAGAATACATTCACCACACCTTGGGGTACCTATAAATTTCTAAGAATTCCTTTTGGCTTATTGAATGCTGGTTCCACCTTCCAAAGAGCCATGGATTTTTCCTTCAAAGAACTTATAGGAAAAATAATTGAAATATATCAGGATGACTTAACTATTTTTTCAAAAGAAATAATCTGACCACATAAGTCATCTTAGGCAGGTTTTTATAAGATGTCGGAAATATGGTATTTCCTTGAATCCCGCCAAGTCAATCTTTGGAGTTGATGAAGGCAAGTTGTTGGGGCACATCATTTATAAAGATGGTATCGAGGTTGATCCTGAGAGAGTTGAAGCTATTAAGAAAGTCCCCTTTCCTCACAATCTAAAAGCTCTCCAGTCCTTTAATGGTCAAATCAATTTCATAAGAAGATTCATCCCAAACTTAGCAAAATTAATGAAACCTCTACAAAATCTATTAAAGAAAGATGCTAAGTTTGAGTGGACAGATGAAGGGAAAGATGCATTCAAGTCCATAAAAAATTCCATATCCATGTCCCCAGTCTTGACTAGTCCAGATTATTCCAAAGAATGCCAGATATTTTCCTTTGCCTCAGAAGACACCATTTCCAGTGTTTTACTTCAAAAGAATAAGGAGGGACAAGAGCAACCCATAGCCTTTATGAGTAGAGCCTTACAAAATTCAGAATTGAAGTATACCATGATGGAGAAATAGGCCTATGCTCTTGTCAAGTCTCTTAAACATTTCAGAACTTATATAGGTTACTCCAAAATCATTGGATATGTACCCCAGGCAGCTGTCAAGGATATCATGTCTCAGCAGGACTGTCTAGGAGTCAGGGGTAAGTGGGTTTCAAAAATTCAGGAATATTATTTGGAGATAAGACCTACTAAATTAATTAAGGGACAGGGTCTTGCAAAGATGTTGCCCCAAGGAAATGAGAAGGCTTTAGGAATAATCTACCAGAGCAGCAATTCAGAGCAAAGTGTATCAGATGAGTTTCAAAGATTAGAGCAGCACCCCTGGTACACCGACATCATATTTTTCCTCCACAACCTTACATGCCCCTATCACTTACTGGGCCATAAAATAAGGGCATTAAGGTTAAAGGCAACTAAGTATTGCTTGACAAAAGATGGTTTGGGTTGGAGAAACCCAGATGGTTTGATACTTATATGTGTCGATGAACCTGAGTCCAAGATACTCATGGTTGAGTTCCATTCAAGATTTTGTGGTGGACATTTTGCAACTAAAACAACCGCCCACAAAATCCTTAGAGCAGGCTACTATTGGCCAAACCTATTTTCAGATGTGCACAAGGCTGTCATAGTTTGCCTCCAGTGTCAGTTATTCATTGGAAAGCAACAAATGAAATCCCTGCCTCTAAATCCAATAGTAGTCCAAGCCCCTTTTCAGCAATGGGGGCTTGACTTCATCGGTAAGTTCAAGGATAACTCGAGCAATGGTTACTCTTGGATTCTTACCACCACGGTTTATTTTACCAAGTGGGTAGATGCGATACCCACCAAAAAGGCAACCGATGCCATAGTCATGGATTTCCTAGAAGATAAAATCATCACAAGATTCGGTGTGCCAGCTAGAATAATCACAGATAATGGCCCATGCTTTGTTTCTTCTGAGATTTTGTCTTTCTGTTTCAAGTACGACATTATCCTATCTCACTCATCTAATTACTATCCCCAAGGAAATGGTCTATTAGAATCAAGTAACAAGAACTTAATGACCATAATCAAAATTATTGTGGGCGACAATAAGAAGGCTTGGGATAGCAAAATCAAATTAGCATTATGGGACGATAGGATCACTAAGAAAAGTTCAACTAGGAGGAGCCATTTTGAACTAGTCTATGGCCTTGATGTCACCTTACTAGTCCATCTAAAGCTTCCAGTTTATTAGCTCCTCTAGACATTCATCTCAGATCAAGAGGCCATCTAGAATAGAATAAACCAGTTGATCGAGCTAGATGAGAGAATAAGAGACTCTCTTGACCATAGTATCAAAAATTCAGACAAGGTCAAGAGAGCCTTTGATAAGTCTACCCGGCCAGGTTCCTTCCAAGTAGGTGACATGGTTCTACGTTGGGACAAACGATGGGAAAAACCTGTGAAACATGGGAAGCTCGATAGCTTGTGGTTGGGACCGTACATCATTGATGAAATAGTAGGAACGAACTCCTTCTATCTAAATGACTTGGAAGGAGAAAGATTGAGCTTACCAGTGAATGGTTTCCTCCTCAAGTTGTTTTTCCCCGAGACAGTTTGATGCCTTTAGTGGCATCACCGGTTTCATGGCCAATTTCTAAACCTTGCCCTGCATGTATTTCTAAATTGTTGTATCATAGATATTTTTGTATTATAGTTATTTTGTACCATGTTGAAAATTTTCCTTTGTATATTAGTTTTTGTAAAATATTCCTTTTTGCACATTATAGATTAATTATGTACATTATTTTGTTTTTATAGCTAATTTTTTCTTATATATACATGTTACTGACAAACTCTAATTGCCTTGCAGGACCCAGAGATTCCAGAGTTCTCACATCCTCTCCTTTGAACAGAAGATTAGTCAGAGAATGTGTCCCAGATGGAGCCAGAATGTTACCACCTAAGTTGTACTTAGTGGTTTTTTATCAAGTGAGCCTGGTGAACTGGACAGGGTTGACATGTTCGGACTTCAAAATGACCTTTGGAAGTACTTCTGGGAAGTGCTTGTTGTATCATATCACATGTTCATACCCCATGGGGGAATTGTAATAAATGTTCTAGCATGATAGTGTATGTAAAAGAATCGGTCTCTTAGACTTCATTTGTCAATCCGATCATCCCAGGGTGTTTTTTCCCTTGGTTATTATTGGTTGTTGAATAAACGACTGATAATTTCTGAATTTTTCACTCCATACCTCCAAAGTTGGGGTGGTCGGCTTGGCATTTAGGCCTATTGAGGTTATTAGAGTCTATGTGTCAATGTATAAGCATGCTAGACATCATTTTTGAGTCATATGAACATGTCTAAGTCCCCCTAGGTGTTTTTCAATTTTTCAATTTTTTAGTTTTTTCACTGTTTTTTATTAAATTTTAATTTTTCCAAAACTTAGGCTATTTTTTAATAGTTTAATTGGAAAAATTGATTTTGTAATAAAAGTGGCCCAAATAATCGGTTTCAGTCATGTAGGTGCTCGTTTTCAAGCTAAGAGCACCATGTAAACCCATGGACCCACTATTTCGTAATTTTTGAGTGATCTTCCATCACTCAGGTCAAAAAGCCCCAAAAATCAATGATTGATTATTTTAATTAATAAATTGATGAATAATGGAGCAAATCCAAAATCAATAAATCAGTGGATTCTCAACCGATTTGACTGAAATCAATCAGATCTGGAGCAGATTGATTGGATTTGACAAATCCTTGACTGAAGGAGGGGATCAAATCAGATCCAGAGTTGATCTACAACTGTCTTCATGGGGAATTGTGCCCTCTCTCTCTCCTCCACACGTGTGGACTCTCCTGGATGCTTTGTGGGCTGATGTGTCGGTGTATGGGTTGATGTGTCAGCTCAATCAAGCCCCCGGTTGACAAGTAGGCTCAGTACAGCTTCAGTTCTGCATTAGTGAACTCTCCATCAGTTGATTTCACTTGATTCCATGAGGAATTGTGCCCCCCTGGGATGGATGGCCTGTAAATTGTATATATCCTGCTTGAGGCTCCCTCTTACAAGCTAGTTAGAGCTGAATGGAAGGGATTGCCATTGTAACTCTGTATTTGATCATAATTTGTGAATAAAGAAGCTTTGGAGGCTATACTGTGTAGTGCATTTGATTGTGTGGATTCTGAGTGTTATGTTGTTGATGTGGTAGCTGCAATTTCTTGCCAAATTCTGTGTTGCTTCTGTGTTCTGGCTTCAAGGATTCGGCTGAATCTAGTAAGGGTATAAACTAGGAAAGAGAGATTGCTTAATCTTGTTTATCCATATGATTTATGCTCAAAAATATCAGGTATATGCTTAAATAAGGTTATTTCTGCATAATCTCTCACTTGTGTTGTTTTATGCATCTATATCCAGATCTCATGAGATGTGTGCAGGCTTGTGTGGATATAGGTGTGGATATAGATTGAATCCATTCCTATCCAATAAGCTCAAGACTCTGTCCCTCCTTACTCCACAAAAGGGCCTCCTTTCAGCTTGCTCCATTCAAGCAAAGATCCGACCTTCTCTCCTCTTCTTCTCATTTCAATAAAAAATCAACACTTTACTCGGTTACTTTTTTTAGTTCATAGCTTTGATTTAATTTGGATCTATTTCATCAAATTAAAATATACATATATCTGATACTTCATAGCTCACAGTATAGATCTTGCACTCAAAAACATTTCATAAGCATTCTAGATCTAGCTTTAGGGAAATAGTCTTTTTGCATGAAATTTTAAAGAAAGCTTGTAGATCGCATGCATTAGATTTCCTTTCACTGTTATAAAATTTTATATTCTGCAATATCAGTGCATATTTAATTGGCTTCACAAACAGAAATCCAAGATCCCAAGGAAAGCTTCCTTTCCTTGGTTCCTTTTTTGCCTGTTT
Organism: Pseudotsuga menziesii; assembly: GCA_001517045.1. NCBI lineage: Eukaryota > Viridiplantae > Streptophyta > Pinopsida > Pinales > Pinaceae > Pseudotsuga > Pseudotsuga menziesii. The sequence continues at coordinate 848,490 of LPNX010727601.1, forward strand.
AGCAAGTTTTAAGTTCAATTTTTTTGAGATAAGGTAGGCTGATCCAAAGGTACTCTTAAAGTGATTTTGGGCATTTGTTATTCTAAAATTCTTGCTTTATTTTATCAGTTCTGACAGAAAACAAAGGAATCTACTGTCCGAAGTGGCATCAGGAGCGTTCAAATCCCCCCAGGGGTCTCCCTTTTCACTAAAAACTCAAAAATTTTCCAAAGTTGTAAAATATTGGTTTCAGCCTGTATAAGGAACAAGAATTTTCTGATATATCAGTACTCTGATACTATAACTATTAATAAATAAAATCTTTTTTGGAATAGGCTCTTTCGAGCCCATTCCCCATCCCCCCTGGGGGGATTTGCGTCGGTGTCCTTTTTGTCGCTTTCTGCTTATTTATTTTTGAAACTAGAATTGATATAATCTGAAGGGTAGTATAATTTAGTTCATTATTAATATCATACTCCATATTTTACATTTCAAAGTAATCATAATACTTACCCCACGATTTCCCGATTGACCCAAAAGGGGAAAGAGATTCGTGGTAGGAATAATTAGAAAACCAGAATTGTGTATTTCTTTTATTTTTCATCTTTTATATATCAGCAATTTTAAAATTAACCCCTCCTCAATTCCCCGATTGAGATCCACTTGGATCGAAAGAGGTTCCTGGAGGGTTTTCCTTTTAAATAAGAACACTCAGTTTAAGACTTATTAAAATTGACAAGACTCCAGTGTGTATGCTCTGCACTTGGCTGCAGTTCGTCTGATCAGTCAAGCTATATCAAAAGCACTTGGGTGACTAGTATAATTAGGACTCACTCTCCCGAACTGACAAACCATCAGGTGAAAATCCAACACCTAGATCAACCCTTTACGGTGGAAAAATACCCAAAGGAAGCAGGAACTTACTGAAAAGTGACCTCAGGGTGCCGATCTCTGTCACACCCTAACGGGTGTGTTACGAACAATAGCCCCATAGACTCCATTTCATCCCACACATTCCTTGCGGGTAGCCGTGAAGGTTTAGTTTTGGACATACTCCAAGTACTCTCGGGTATATCTGAAGTCCCCCCCTTGCCTAATTTAATCAACTCATACTTCACATTTAACTTAAAACATACCAAGAGGCAATTGCAAAACATTCACTCCAAGCACATGCAAGCATATTGATTCTATTTTTGACTCCATTCTAAGGCACTGGTTAACTTCTTGCTTTATATATATATTGTGTCTCAGTATTGTGCTTTCGTGTGTTCATCTTTTACATCTTGCCGTCTGTGATTATCGATAGTTAAATTGTAAAATCCTAAATAACTTAGTCAGTTTAAACATCACAACACTAAGTAATCATCCTTAGTAACTTAATAGGGTCTACCCCCCTTGGCTTCATTAGGAGTTGAGCCTAAACGAAGGAGTCAAGAACAAGGTGGCAACCTTGACTCGAGACTTGCCCCCAAGGACACACCGAGTGGCTTGAAGATTTCTGCCACGTGACCCAGGTGTGTGAAAGGAAGAAACATCTCTAAGGAAAACCCGCATACAAATATGTACGTGAGATGCAATTACCGATACTCACGTACAACACGCGGCATGCTTTAATAAAATGCACGTATGTACGCGAGTTGCATATAGGAAGAGGCGCATATAGCACTTGACATATTTAAAGGTAAAGATAACCAGCTGGATGGATGATAAATGTAGTTCATAATATGCCCGTCTATAGTGTTTTAGGAAACCTTCAATCCAAAAATGTCCTTTTGTGTGCCAACATAGGGAATGTTGGCACTCGGATGAAGAAGTGCCATTCAGGTGGATAACAGATTCCCACTAATGTGTGAGGTCAGAGGGAAGCGATGGACGAAATACATTATAATCTTTATCTTTGGAGAACTCAGAAATCCAATAGAGCAGAGATAGTACCTGAAACAAATACATAATAATGTCATATACAAAGTCATATCTGAGGATGCTATGTTCAATATACTGGAACACTAGCTCCTTTACAATATTTGAGTACATCATATGATACGGGTGTTAAACCACGTATATTACAAAGGTGGATCGAAGCCACAATATACAATAATGATGAATATTCAAAGATCTGGAAGCTGTGTACAGAAATGGAACATAATCTTGCACAACTTAGTCCACGAGTGAGGAAATAAGGTCTTCATAAACAACCCCAACGAACCAGTGCAATCCAAGCCATGTGAATAAATGTAGGTTGAAGTCAAACATGGAAAGGATTCAATAATTTTTCAATCAATAAGTAATAATTGACAACTGAAGCAAAGGAATTCACCAATGATGAAAGTGAATCCTGAGGTACAATCATCAAAACTCTAGGTCGTCGTCATCAGGAAGTACTGAAACGAAACCATGGTGTGATAGGGAAGGCAATAGATCCTCCAATGGATCACAAGAGTGACTAGGAACTGGGTAAAAGAAGGGAGACACAATAGATAACATATATAACAATGATGGGATCAGGATAAAAATCAAACATTGCGTTGAATCCTTGAACAGTAAGCATGACACAGAGATGACCCAAGGCAGCATTTTACTCATAGATAGAACAACTAGACTTATCTGATATGTAGGAGACATGATCAGATTCCCCAGGTATAACGGACAAGAGGAGGAGGAGGAAACTCAAAGTAATAGCTGAACAGAAAGTGAACACTGAGACATTGGTATTGGAAAAAAAAGAGAGTGCTATGTTCAAGGATGACATGCTGCCACTATTGAAAACAAGAGAAAACTTCTTCCTTACCTTCCCTGTTAAATTTTAACGAGTCCAGGAAAGTCAACTCGGATCCCTCTTCATTTTTTAACAAGATTGAAGAGACGGGAAAATAATGCTTGATAGTGTCACTGATTCATGGATTTAATGAGCTCGAACTAGTACATGCTCAGCTGGTGTTTTCACATTTAGAGAGTCTGAAAACTCCAAAGAAGACTCCAGGGGGATCCTTTTTCATCCAATTTAGTCTCCTGAGGCCGAAAAAGTATAAAACATACCACAGAAGAACTCTTTAACTTCCGTAGAAGAAAAGGTGAACCTTTTTCATACTTAGTCAGGGAGGTCCGAAAAAGGTTAAATTACCACCTACCCAACGCTCCTTCAAAAACAACATAGAATAGCTTGAGTTTTACGAGTGTGAAGGAAAACAAGATCACTCGGAAAGATCCATTTGATTATGAGAAATAGGGCATACAACAATAAACTCATTGCTTTGTTCTTAAGTGTTTAACGAGCATGACAAAGACACAAAGTACACTCGAAATCTTTTTCATGTTTAAGCCCAGAGAACAAAAAAGAGAAAACTAAGCTCAAACCGGGTGTTCCTTTTCTGTAAATTTAGTCCCTCAGGTCCAGAAAAGTGATAAACCTATGCCTGAGAATACTCTTCTCAATTCAAAATAGAAAACAGAGGGATCCTTTCTCGTATTATTCTGCATGGTCCAAGAAAGAGATAACCTACCACCAATGTGGATGCCCATTCACATATTCTTAATGAGCTTGAATGGATGAGTTAAAATGGTAGTCAAGTTTGTTTTGAAGGAGTCAGACCTGGGCCTAAAGAATTTCCATAAGGGTGGGGAGTCATATAAAGGGATAGCTTGTAAAAAGAGATTCCAAGGAAGCTCTATTTGGCGTGAAAAATAGCTAAAAGGATACCCCTATACCTGAAACAACTGCGGCATGAATATCAAAGAACATCATAGGTTTTAAAGGAAGATACTCATGAAAAAAGGGTCCTATCCACGGAAGAACAATGGTAAAAATAGGGAAGTAATGGTTTATAATACCATAGTCCGTGGAAAAATGTTGATTTCTAAGGTTAATGTGGATTGAATGTAGATGCCAAAAATGTATTGGAAATGACAAAACCACCCTATGGGAGCAAAAAACACTTTATAATGATGAAAAACCTATTTCAAGGCAAAAAGAAATATGGTATTAGTTAAATAGATTTCAAACTATAGGAAAAAACCCACTTTGAGAAATAAAATTTCTATAAATAGTTCAAAATCAAAACAAAAAGTCACCATTTGAATTTTTATCCATAAAAAGCAAGCTTTTATCTCTACCTTCATTTGATCTTTGTGGACAATCTAGTAGATGAAATCAAATTCTGCAAGTTGCGGGTAAGCCTACACCCCGAGCTCTTCATTTTGATCCTAGCAATTATTAATTTTGAGTCCTAATTTCATTATTAAAAGCATCCTAAAGCATGTCACAGTGTAAAGAATCGCGTACACGCATTCTGTATGCGGGTTGTCTATAGAGGCAGTCGCGTACAGTACTCGACATGTCTAACTAGATAATCGTGTGTACTGCGTGAAGGATAAAAAGCTAATTATTTTCAAAAAAAAATTGAAATTTCATATAAAATTAATGAATCAAATTACTTGTTTTTCTAGGTGTGAAGATGGTGCTGAAATGGAGGGAATGGGAACATGAAACAATGGATCAAGAAGTGCTCCAAAGTGCACCCACCATACATGGATTACAAACGAGTGGGCTATTAAAGTTCTTTTGCACATCACCCATGTGGGGCAATGTCCGCCTATTAGAGTTCATGATAAACTATTAGGATCACGATTTGGGGATGTTCAACCTACAAGGTGAGACTTTGGAGATTACTACCGAGGACATGTATTTCATTACCGGTTTGCCACGACGAGGAGCACCTGTTAACTTAGAGGACACCGGTAGAGGCGGTGACCCTTTAAGTGTCCAGAACTATATAGATGTTTCTTGCACACCAGGTATCCAAAATAGAGGGAGTTTTGTCCCTATTGCACATATCCGTGACTTTACACTACAGGTACTTACGAGAACCATCATGAGGATTGCAGGATCCTCCTCATTACATTTGGCTACACAGAACCAAATGAGGTTGGCAGTAGATTGTTTGCATGGTGCCCTCTATGATTAGTGTTTGGGAGTTGTCCCTATCATGAAAAGACAACTTTCTGATTGCAAGAGAGGAAGGCGAAAGAACTTTGGTTATTCTAGCATATTGGTTTCCTTCTTCTTCTTCTTCGAGAGTACCAGGGTTGAGCCCTGCCATACCTCTATCGGTCTGATCTCCACGTCAGCCGAGACTGAGCAGATGGGGAGACATCTTTCTCCATCACTGAGGAGGAGACACTGTGCATAGTGTATATGATGATGATTTCTATATCTGGTGGGAGCAATAGCTACCAGCACTAGAACAGTTTCCATATGCCGGCATGGATTTTCGAGGTAACCCAGACCTTGTCCTCCCTCCAGGAGGAGCATGGGGAGATCTAGGTAAACAATTTTTAATTTTTTAACATTTTAAATTTTTTTATGAATTTTAAAATGATAGATATATACATATGTACAAGTCTTAATCCTATAAATGTGTCAAAATGCAGATATTGGACCGGTCCGCCCTGAGGGGCATCCACGCATGTTTGTTCGTCTTGTCATAGGCGGAGATCCGAGGCTGATCAGGGTTCTAGAGGGGAAGCTAGTTAGGCTGACCCAAAGAGTTCCCACCTTGCAGATAGAGCATATCCCGACCACCATGCAGGAGTTTGTTGATGGGGTCCCACCGGTCTGGTTACGCCTTTTCAGGCGAGTGACTAGAGCGGTGCTTGTATACATAGATGTTGTGGAGGCTGCCGCAGCCAAAGAGGCTGAGGAAGCTAGAGTACGAAGATACATGGGGACCAAGGTGGTCCAACCGACCAAGATGGTCCTGCTTAGATCTAGGACACTTTGATGGACTGCGATCGACATTTTTGTATATTTTTGTATATTATAGCATTATGACGGGATCTGAGGATCAGACTCGACCTATCTATGGACAGATATTTTACATATATATATATTGTTGTTGTCATTTTATTTACAAGTGTCTTTTATGTGCATACTGTATATTTTTATGAAATGTGTGTTAGATACCAATCTAAAATGTAATTACCATATGCATCAGTCAATGAATTCTGATTTCGTGGAATGTGATTGAATATATAACTTCAAAATTTCTTTCCAATAATCGAATTTCATGAACTGACGTAATAGAATAGGATTTCGTACCTGATAAGCTCGATTGAGCTGGGAGACCACCAGTTGAGAGTCTAAATGAACCTTGAGCTGGGTGATACCACGTGACAAAGCATCCCATAGAAGCTCAATTACAGCCCTATACTTAGCAATATTATTAGAAGCAGGACCTAAACAAGCGCCTCCTGTGGCAACTAGTTGTCCTGAGGGAGAGTAAATGACCCATGATGCTGAAGCTAGATTACAAGTATGGCGATTGGCGCCATCAGCGAACCCTATATAGATTTTAGAAGACATTTGCAACAACCAGCAGATGGAATAAAAAAAACAAAATTGACGACCTAATGTACATAAAAAATATATATAATAAAAATACAAGAAAAAGTGCTAAGCCTAAGCATAGTACTTCTTCAGGTAGAGCCCATTTCTAGGCTCGAGCAGCTTGTTCCCATCAAAATCAACTAACTCATATGTGCCCTTCTTCACAACTTTTGACACGACATAAGGTCCTAACCACATGGCCTTGAATTTTCCTGCCCCCAGGGGTTTTTTCTCTTAGTCCCAAAGTAAGAAAAGTTCCCCCTCATAGAAAACCAGAGGTTTGACTGATTTATCATATTGAGTTTTGACCCGAGGTTCTATGCTATTCATCAAGGTGTTCTAAATGTACCAGACGTTCCTCAAGATATGTCGTATCAGGTAACACATGAATAGCTATCTTTAGAGATGGGATTTCGCACTCAATCGAAGTAATTGCTTCCACTCCATGAATGAGTTGGAAAGGGGAAAAACCCATAGCAGTTTTTACGTTAGTTTGGTAGGCCCAAAGAGCAGGATATAGCATGATGTGCCAGTTAGAACATGCTGCATCAATTGTGCATTTAAGGATAGTCTTTAAAGTCTTGTTTATAGCCTCAACCTGACTGTTTGCTTGCGGATAGTATGAAGATGAATGTTCTTGTCTGAACACGAGCATAGTGGTCAGTTCCGTCATCATGCTATTTTGGAAATGACTACCATGGTTAGTGACAATCACTTTGGGTATACCAAACCGTGCTATAATATGATTGAATACGAAGAAAGCTTCTATTTCCCCGTCAGCTTTAAAAGTAGGCATTGCCTCTTCCCATTTCATAAAATAGTCAACAGCGACAATGATGTATTTATTCCCTCTAGCTGAGGCTAGGTTGTATGTCATGTAATCAATTCCCCATTTCATGAATGGGCCTACTGAGACAATGAAAAATAACGGAGCAGGATGTGACTACATTTTCCTGGTGTAAAGATGACAAGGGTGATAGCTCTTCACTGCTTCCACATAATCTTTGAAGATCGCGGGCCAGAAATAACCGGCACGTAGTATCTTCTGGGCCGTTGCTAACCCAGATAAATGACCCCCACAGGCTCCACTATGGGAATCATTCAAGACAATCTCCACCTCCTCATGGGTAAGGCATCGACACAAAATGGAATCTACCCCTCTTCGATATAATGTATCTCCTATGATGAGGTAGTTCTTAGCATAAAGGCATAATTTACGTCGTTCCTCCTGTGAGGAAGCTGTAGGATACTTCAAAGTCTAGAGATATATAATAATATCCCCATACCAAGGATCAGAGGTGTATATTAAGAAGATGTGCTCATCTGGGAATGAGTCATCTTCAACAGCTACATCTTCTTCAGTAGGAAATTCTGTTATAAGTTCAGCATAAACTAAGGACTTCTTAGACTTAGCGGACTAAAAATCCAAGTCAAACTCTTGAAGAATGACTATCCATTTGTTAAATTTCCCCCTAACAATCCATCGGGATAAAACATATTGAAATGGATTCACATCCACCACTACTGTTATGGTCCTCAATAAAATGTAGTGACTTAACCTCTGAACAGCATAAACAACTGCTAAGGCTAATTTCTCAACATGGGAGTATCTAAGTTCAGGTCTAGCCAGAGCATGTCGAAGATAATAAATGACATGATCTATAAGATTATCGTCCTCCTGGACTGGTACTACCCCAATGGTCGACTCAGATGCGGCCAAATATAATATAAAATCCCTAGAATAATCTGGTGGATGCAATAAAGGTGCCGACAACAAAGCTTTTTTCAATGCCTCGGCTGTGCAGTTTCATCCCATACAAATGTGGTGCCCTGTTTGAGCAGGTGCATGAAACCCTTAGTAATATTGGCATAGTTAACAATAAAACATCAAAGAAAATTAGACTTTCCTTGCAGGCTTTGAAGTTTCCTGATATAACGAGGAGGAGGCAGATTTACAATGGCCTCAACTTTTAATGGATCCACCTAGATGCCTCTACTAGAGACAATGAACCTGAGAAATCTTCCTTACTCGACACAAAATACACACTTGTGGGGATTCAAGTGGATCTTATAATGTCTGCATATTTCAAATATCAACCGTAAATGATCTTGATGTTGGATCCTTTTACGAGAATGTGCAGGTAGATCATCGAGGTATGGTTCAACAATGTCTTTAATATCATGGAAGGAAAAGTTCATAGCCTGTTGAAAGGTTCCCACAACATTTTTCAATCCAAAGGGCATTTTATTGTACATGAAGATACCCCAAGGACAAATGAAACCAGTTTTATGTTGGTCTTCCAGTTTTATTTGAATTTGATTGTATCCGGAGAAACCATCCATAAATGAGAACACCTCACTTCCTGCACAAGCATCTAAATCTAGTCTATAAATGGTGTGGGATAGTTATCCTTAGGACAGGCTTTATTAAAATATCTAAAGTCAGTACAGACACAAATAGTCCCTTGCTTCTTATCGACAGGAATAGGGTTGGATACCCATTCTATCAAAGCTATGGGATAGATAAAACCAGCCTTCAACAGCTTTTCAACTTCAGCCTTTATAGCCACTGCTTTGCAAGGTTTAATAGGTCTTAACTTTTGTCGAACCAGTTTGGCATCAGGATATGTTAGGATTTCATGTTCAACAATCGATGGATCTATGCCTGGCATCTCCTCATATGACCAGGCAAATACATCGCGGAATTCCTTAAACAGGGCAGTATAGATAGAAATCTCTTCAGGATAGCAATTTGCACCTATGTATATGTTTTCCATGACATTAGGGTTTACATAGATGTTAATAGGTATAGTGGCAGAAATATTTTCCATATTCCCCTCAGCAAACATTCCTTCCCTGGGTAAGGGATTGATAGGTATATCAACATCTTCTGATAGTCTCGAACGAAACTCTTGATTTTCTATTCTACTTAGTTCTAGAAGAAAATAGCATCGATGGTGAAGATCCTCACAAATCTTACCACATCCACTCATAGCTTCCAAAATGGCTTCATCAAAAGGTAAAACCATGTCTAAACAATTTATAGAGTGTGAAGAGTTTTTCGCCCATGCAGGCAAATAGACTTCATCCAGATCTTTCGAGACTGTTAGAGGATCTCGAATGGGATCAACAGTGGCTTGAGTGATGGCTTGATAAGCTACCTCCATTGTCGATAAGGGCACCTCTGGTTTGTGGGGGGACAGGAGAACCCAAGGATCAGTCCTATCAACAACCGTAGCTGTGGAGCTCCCCACACTAGTAGAAGCAATGTAATTAACTGGGGCTAGAAGATCAAATGTGCCCATCAATGATGTATACATTCCCACCCCCAAGCTCTGTGCAGCAGGTTTGACCTGATCAACCAATGGCACAGAGGATGCATTAGACTCTAAATGGCCCTTTCAAGTATAATAAAGTTGATCAATAGTAACTAACTTTCCCTCATGTGGAAAAAATACTACACAAGAAACAACCGACGCAATAGAAGACATCGCATAAGTCCAGTTTCGTCCCAGAAGCAGATTATAATCCAAAGGAGCATCAATCACTTCTACCTAAACAGACACTGCTTTTCCTGCCAGATTAATTTCAAAAGCTGGCAGGATACCATGCAGATGGAAGGGCCTTCCATCAAAAGTAGTAAGTAGAGTGTTTGATGGGACCAGTCAAGTCTGTTTTGAAGGAGTCAAACCTGGGCCTAAAGAAACTCCATAAGGGAGAGGAGTCCTATAAAGGGATAGCTTGTAAAAAGAGATTCCAAAGAAGCTCTATTTGGAGTGAAAAATAGCTAAAAGGATACCCCTGTACCTGAAACAGTTTCAGCATGAGTATCAAAGAACATCATAGGTTTTAAAGGAAGATACTCATGAAAAAGGGGTCCTATCCATGGAAGAACAATGGTAAAAATAGGGAACTAATGGTTTATAATACCATAGTCCGTGGAAAAATGTTGATTACTAAGGTTAATGTGGATTGAATATAGATGCCAAAAATGTATTAGAAATGACAAAATCACCCTATGGGAGCAAAAAACACTTTATAATGATGAAAAATCTCTTTCAAGGCAAAAAGAATAATTGTATTAGTTAAATAGATTTCAAACTATAGGCAAAACCCCACTTTGAGAAATAAAATTTCTATAAATAGTTCAAAATCAAAACAAAAAGTCACCATTTGAATTTTTAGCCATAAAAAGCAAGTTTTTATCTCTACCTTCATTTGATCGTTGTGGACAATCTAGTGGAAAAAATCAAATTCCGCAAGTTTTCGGTAAGCCTACACCCCGAGCTCTTCATTTTGATCCTAGCAATTATTAATTTTGAGTCCCAATTTCATTCTTAAAAGCATCCTAAAGCATATCATGGTGCGTACACGGGTTCATAGTGTAAAGACTCACGTACACGCGTTCTGTACGCGGGTTGTCTATAGAGACAGTCACGTACAGTACGCGACATGTCTAAGTAGACAGTCACGTGTAATGCGTGAAGGATAACAAGCTAATTATATTAAAAAAAATTGAAATTTTATATAAAATTAATGAATCAAATTACTTGTTTTGCTAGGTGTGAAGATGGTGCTGGAATGGAGGGAACAGGAACATGAAACAATGGACCAAGAAGTGCTCCAAAGTGCACCCACCATACATGCATTGTGAACGAGTGGGATATTAAAGTTCTTGTTCACATCACCCATGCGGGCCAATGTCCGCCTATTAGAGTTCATGATAAACTATTGGGATCACAATTTGGGGATGTTCGACCTACACGCTGAGACTTTGGAGATTACTACTAAGGACATGTATTTCATTACCGGTTTGTCATGATGAGGAGCACCGGTCAACTTAGAGGGCACCAACAGAGGCGGTGACCCTTTAAGTGTCTAGAACTATATAGATGTGTTTTGCACACCAGGTACCCAAAAGAGAGGGAGTTGTGTCCCTATTGCACATATCCATGACTTTACACTACAGGTACTTACAAGCACCATCGTGAGGATTGCAGGATCCTCCTCATTACATTTGGCTACACGGAACGAAATGAGGTTGGAAGTAGATTGTTTGCATGGTGCCCTCTATGATTCGTATTCGGGAGTTGTCCCTATCATGAAAAGACAACTTTTCGATTGCAAGAGAGGAAGGTGAAAGAACTTTGGTTATTCTAGCATATTGGTTGCCTTCTTCTTTGAGAGAGTACCAGGGTTGAGCCCTGCCATACCTCTACTTGTCCGATCTCCACGTCAGCTGAGACTGAGTAGATGGGGAGACATCTTTCTTCGTTGAGGAGGAGACACTGTGCATAGTGTATACAATGATGACTTCTATATCTGGTGGGAGGGACAGCTACCGGCACTAGAATAGTTTCCATATGCTGGCATGGATTTTTGAGGTGACCCAGACCTTGTCCTCCCTCCAGGAGGAGCATGGGGAGAGCTAGGTACACAATTTTTAATTTTTTAACATTTTAAATTTTTTTATGAATTTTAAAATAATAGATATATACATATGTACAAGTCTTAATCCTATAAATGTATCAAAATCTAGATATTGGACTGGTCCGCCCTGAGGAGCATCCACGCATGTTTGTTCGTCCTATCATAGGCAAAGATTCAGGGCTTATCAGGGTTCTAGAGGGGAAGCTAGCCAGGCTGAGCCAAAGATTTCCCACCTTGTGGATAGAGCATATCTCGACCACCATGCAGGAGTTTGTTGTTGGGATCCCACCAGTCTGGTTATTCCTTTTCAGGCAAGTGGCCAGAGCGGTGCTTGTATACATAGATGATGTGGAGTCTGCCGAAGCGGAAGAGGATGAGGAAGCCAGAGTATGGAGAGACCATGGGGACCAAGGTGGTCCAAGTGACCAAGATGGTCATGCTTATATATAGGACATTTTGATGGACTGTGATCCACATTTTTGTATATTTTTGTATATTATACCGTTATGACGGGATCTGAGGATCAGAATCGACCTATCTATGGACAGATATTTTACATATATATATATATATATATATATATATATATATTGTTGTTGTCAGTTTATTTACAAGTGTTTTTTATGTGAATGCTGTATAGTTTTATGAAATGTGTGTTAGATGCCAATCTAAAATGTAATTAGCATATGCATCAGTCAATGAATTCTGATTTCATGGAATGTGATTGAATATAATAACTTCAAAATTTCTTTCCAATAATTGAATTTGCATGAACTGACGTAATAGAATAGGATTTCGTACTTGATAAGCTCAATTGAGCTGGGATACCACCAGCTAAGAGTCTAAACAAACCTTGAGTTGGGTGATACTTCGTGACAAAGCATCCCATAGAAGCTCAATTACAACCCTATACTCAGCAACATTATTAGAAGCAGGACCTAAACAAGTGCCTCCTGTGGCAACTAGTTGTCCTGAGGGAGAGTAAATTACCCATGCTGCTGAAGCTAGATTACAAGTATGGAAACTAACGCCATCAGTGAACCCTATATACCTTTCAGAAGACATTTGCAGCAACCAGCAGATGGTATAAAAAAAACAAAACCAACAACCTAATGTACATAAAAAAATATATACAAGAAAAATGCAAGAAAAAGTGCTAAGCGTAAGCATAGTACTTCTTCAGGTAGAGCCCATTTCTAGGTTCGGGTAGCTTGTTCCCATCAAAATAAACTAACTCATATGCACCCTTCTTCAAGAATTTTGACAGGACATAAGGTCCTAACCACATGGCCTTGAATTTTCCTACCCCCAAGGGTTCTTTGTCTTGGTCCCAAAGCAAGACAAGTTCCCCCTCAGAGAAAACCCGAGGTTTGACTGCTTTATTATATTGAGTTTTGACCCTATTCTTATGATATTGATTAGTGGTCAGTGCATCTCTATGTTGTTCATCAAGGTGTTCTAAATGTACCAGACGTTTCTCAAGCTCTGTCGTATCAGGTAACACATGAATAGCTATCTTTAGAGATGGGATTTCACACTCAATCGGAGTAACTGCTTCCACTCCATGAACGAGTTGGAAAGGGGAAAAACCTGTAGAATTTTTTATGTTAGTTCGGTAGGCCCAAAGAGCAGGATATAGCATGATGTGCCAGTTAGAACGGGCTGCATCAGTTGTACGTTTAAGGATAGTCTTTAAAGTCTTGTTTATAGCCTCAACCTGGCTATTTGCTTGTAGATAGGATGAAGATGAATGTTCTTGTCTAAACCCGAGCATAGTGGTTAGTTCCGTCATCATGCTATTTTGGAGATGACTGCCATGGTCAGTGAAAATCACTTTGGGTATACCAAACCGTGCTATAATCTGATTGAATACGAAGAAAGCTGTTGTTTCCTCGTTGGCTTTAAAAGTAGGCATTGCCTCTACCCATTTGATAAAATAGTCAAGAGCGGCAATGATGTATTTATGCCACCCAGCTGAGGCTAGGTTGCATGTCATGTAATCAATCCCGCATTTCATGAACGGGCCTACCGAGACAACAGGAAATAACAAAGAAGGATGTGACCACATTTTCCTGGTGTAAAGCTGATAAGGGTGACAACGCTTCACTACTTCCACACAATCTTTGAAGATCGTGGGCCAGAAATAACTAGCACGTAGTATCTTCTGGGTCATTGCTAACCTGGATAAATGACCCCCACAGGGTCCACTATGGGAATCATTCAGGACAATCTTCATCTCCTCATGGGTAAGGCATCAACACAAAATGGAATCTATGCCTCTTCGATATAATGTATCTCCTATGATGAGGTAGTTCTTAGCATAAAGGTGTAATTTACGTTGTTCCTCCCATGAGGAAGCTGTAGGATACTTCAAAGTCTATAGATATGTAAGAATATCCCCATACTAAGGATTAGAGGTGTATATCAAGAAGATGTGCTCATCTGGGAATGAGTCATCTTCAACGGCTACATCTTCTTCAGTAGGAAATTCTGCTATAATTTCAGCAAAAACTAAGGACTTCTTAGACTTAGCAGATAGAAAATACAAGTCAAACTTTTAAAGAATGACTATCCATTTGTTAAATTTTCCCCCAAAAATCACATCGGGATAAAACATATTGAAACGGATTCACATCTGCCACTACTATTGTGGTCCTCAGTAAAATGTAGTGACGTAACCTCTGAACAGCATAAATAACTGCTAAGGGTAATTTCTCAACGTGGGAGTATCTAAGTTCAGGTCCATCCAGAGAACGGCTAAGATAATAAACGACATGCTCTACAAGCTTATCGTCCTCCTGGACTAGTACTACCCCAATGGTTGACTCAGACGCGGCCAAATATAATATAAAATGCCTAGAATAATCTGGTGGACACAATAAAGGAGCCGACAACAAAGATTTTTTCAATGCCTCAAAAGCAAGTTGTGTGGTTTCATCCCATACAAATCAGGTGTATTGTTTGAGCAGGTGCATGAAACCCTTAGTAATCTTGGCATAGTTAACAATAAAACGTCGAAGAAAATTAGACTTTCCTTGCAGGCTTTGAAGTTGCTTGATAGAATGAGGAGGAGGCAGATTTACAATGGCCTCAACTTTTAATGGATCCACCTGGATGCCTCTACTAGAGACAATGAACCCGAGCAATCTTCCTGACTCGAAATAGAATACACACTTGTGGGGATTCAAGCGGATTTTATAATCTCTACATCTTTCAAATATCAACCATAAATGATCTGGATGTTGGATCCTTTTACGAGAATGTGTAGGTAGATCATCGAGGTATGGTTCGGCAATGGCTTTAATATCATGGAAGGCAAATTTCATAGCCCGTTGAAAGGTTGCCCCACCATTTTTCAATCCAAAGGGAATTTTCTTGTACGCGAAGGTACCCCAAGGACAAATGAAAGTAGTTTTATGTTAGTCTTCTGGTTTTATTTGAATTTGATTATATCTGAAGAAACCATCCATAAATAAGAACACCTCACTTCCCACACAAGCATCTATAACCTGGTCTATAAATGGCGTGGGATAGTTATCCTTAGGACAGGCTTTGTTCAAATCTCTAAATTCAGTACAGACGTGAATAGTCCCTTGCTTCTTATCGACAGGAACAGGGTTGGATACCCATTCTGTCAAAGCTATGGGATAGATAAAACCAGCCTTCAATAGATTTTCAACTTCAGCCTTTACAGCCACCACTTTGCGCGGGTTAACAGGTCTTAACTTTTGTCAAACCGGTTTGGCATCAGGATATGTTCATATTTCATGTTCAATAATCGATAGATCTATTCTTGGCATCTCCTCATATGACCAGGCAAAGACATTGTGGAATTCCTTAAACAGGGCAGTATAGATAGCAATCTCTTCAAGAGAGCAATTTGCACCTATGTATATGTTTTCCATGACAACAGGGTTTACAGAGATTTTAATAGGTATAGTGGCGAAAATATTTGCCATATTCGCCTCGGCAAACATTCCTTCCTTGGGTAAGGGATTGATAGGTATATCAACATCTTCTGATAGCCTCGATAGAAACTCTTGATTTTCCATTCTACTTAGTTCTGGAAACAAAAAGGATCGATGGTGAAGATCCTCACAAATATTACCACATCCACTCATAGCTTCCAAAATGGCTTCATCAGAAGATAAAACCATGTCTAAACAATCTATAGAGTGTGAAGAGTTTTCCACCCATGCGGGCAAATAGACTTCTTCCAGATCTTTCGAGACTGTTAGAGGATCTGGAATGGGATCAACAGTGGCTTGAGTGATGGCTTGATAAGCTACCTCCACTACCGATAAGGGCACCTTTGGTTTGTTGGGGGATGGGAGAACCCAAGGATCAGTCCTATCAACAACCGTAGCTATGGACATCCCCACACTAGTATAACCAATGTAATTAACTAGGGCTGGAAGATCAAATGTGCCCATTAATGATGTATACATTTCTGCCCCCAAGCTTTGTGCAGCAGGTTTGACCTGATCAAGCAATGGCACAGCGAACTCATTAGACTCTAAATGGCCCTTTCGATTATAATCAAGTTGATCAATAGTAACTAACTTGCCCTCATGTGGAAAAACCACTACACAAAAAATGGCCGACGTAATAGCGGACATCCCATAAGTCCAGTTTCTTCCCAGAAGTAGATTATAGTCCAAAGGAGCATCAATCACTTCTACCTCAACCAACACTGCTTTGCCTGCCAGCTTAATTTCAAAATCTGGTAGGATACCATGCAGACAGAAGGACCTTCCATAAAAGCAATAAGTAGAGTGTTTGATGGTACCAGCTCTGGGGATCTGAGAGCTTTCCAACAGGTCAAGGACATAACACATGTAGAAGCACCCTCATCAACAACTACCCTTCCAATGGTCTTTCCACCATGGATGACATCTATTGATAAGGCTACATGGTAAGGTAGGAAAATTTTAACATCAGATAAATGAAATTTCACCATAAGACTCGATGAGTCCATGCTGCCTAAAGCTGCTAAGAGGGTATCCCACTGGGTGGGACAACTCTGTAGCACCTCCAAAGCTGACATTGCACATGGGGTTTGGGCTAAATATTCAACCACGGAGTAGTTTGAAGCAGCTCTAGCATTAGGGTTATGCAAGGTCTTCTTGAAAACACTTTTCGGTAGTTTCGGCATAGTTTTAGCAGGTTTCTCTGTCGTGAGAGGGTTAGAAGTTTCACCTAAAGCTCTACCCTTCTCAGAAGTCTCTTTCTCATAATTTTTATTCCTCATCTATAACAAAGTCAAATATCGAACCATGTTGATATAGTTTGGGTCAGGGGCATTTTGAGTGCCCCTTGCTACATTAGAATCTGAAGCAGATTTTTGTCTTTGGGGAAAATGATCCTTTAGGATAGCCAGTTGTTGAGCTCTAAGCAGCTTCTGGGATTGTTCCATAAGGGGAAAAAGGTGAGTAAGGTGGTCCTCATGGCACAACTTGCACAAGAACTTAACCTTCTTCTTTTCTTTCTTTCCCCCATCAACATTATTCCTAGGCTTCTGCTTGTTTTGGTTTCCCTCTCCTTTCCTTCCTCTCTTTTTCTTCCCATCGGGCTGCTGATTTCCCTTCTGAGAGGTTTGTGCAAAAACATTTGCACTCTGGGGGGAGGGGGTAGCCTTAGCTGCCTCCACCGTAGACTGCTTGGCAGATAATTGATGAAGTTGCTTAGCCAAAGATTCTATAGTGGGAGAGTTAACAGACCCAACCACACCATCGGCATGGGGTCCCGGCTTAGGTTTCTCTGCATCGTGTGTGGGCCTCGGTACCTCAGGGATAATCTCATACAAGAGCCCAGATTGTGAATAAATCAAATCCAATTGCTAGGCCCTTAGAATGGCTTCTTCTTCATTCGTCACTCCTGAGGTGGATACGTCCTTAGATATGTAGGGCAACAGGGATTTAACGAACCACTCTAAAAGGGACTCAAGAGGGATAGTGGCTTTTATAAGGCTCTTTCGCCTCCTCCACTCTTGGATATGATCCAAGATGTGGGTAGCCTTGTTCTACCTAAAGGTAGATAACAAGTCCGTTCCGAAATCATATTGGATCGGAAGCTAAAAGTGGCTAAGAAATGCACTAGCCAAGTCCCAGAAACTACTGAAAGTAGCAAAAGGTAATTCAATATACCATTTTTCCGCACTACTTGTTAAGGTTCTTTGGAATAGCCTCAACCTAACTAAATCTTCATTCAGTGAATTCAAAGAACACCATAAATGGAATGTAGTGGCATGAGCCCCAGGATCTTCACCAACTTTTCCCTCGAATTTAGGGATGTCCGATGGCAATTTGGTGGGAACAGGTGGCCACGAGGGGTCATGCCTCACTGGGTCATTCATCAACTTTGAAAAATATGGCAAGTTTAATTTTGCCAAGAATGGAATTTTGGGTCGAACCAAAGTACTAAATGTGCCAGCCTGGGGATTAGAGGGACCTGCCCCCGAATGCCCATAGGTAAATGTGGGGTCGCCCCCTGCCATCGGTTGCAAAGTGGATAGATTACTCTGAAATGGATTCCATCCCTAAGCCATAGGATTGTGTGTGGGAGGTGCAGTATAAGAAGTTTGAGCCGTCCAAATCGAAACTGGAGTCTGAAAGACAGGAGCTGGTATCCCTCTGCTAAATAAGGAAAAGGGAGAGCTCGTAAATGGAGCCAAAATCAGAGTTTGAAAACTTTTCCCATAAGAGGAATTGTTCCCAAACTGCACTCCTACATATGAAGGTGATGGGCCTACGTATGGAGTGGATGGGGGAATGTGCCCCCATTCCAAGGAAATCCATGGACGAATGCCGAGGATCCTACCAGACCACTCTGGGTAGTGTATGGAAAGGAAGAAGGAATAGTAGTTATACTAGAAATCCTAGTAACCATATCACTAGAAGTACCTTCTAGGTTTGAGTGAACTGGTGGTTGGACCACCCGACTCGCTGGAGTCAAAGGTGTAGAAGGTATACTAGATCTAGGGGCACTTACTGGGGGACGTAGTACCCCTTCAATCGGAATGGATGAGGTGAACACAAAAGAACTTTCTTCTGCTAAAGACATAATCCTACCCACAGGGACACCTAAAATAGGTGAATCAAAATGTCTAACCTGAACAATCATAGGATCATTTAAATTAGTCAAGGGTGTGTTAAAATTCCTTGCAAACTCGTCAGTCTGCAAGTCTTCTATCTCGACTGTATCAAGATCAAAATGGTTAGCTATAATTTCTGGTTCACCTAGAACTTCACTTGCTCCTACCAGTTCAAATGAACCATCTGTTTCCAATCTCCGCCTTTGGGGTAGAGGTGTAGGTTCCAATGTGACGAGAGGAGGAAGGTTTCTCAACCTTCTTGACCTTCTTATAGGTTGGTCCTCCATGATTGAAAATTTAACAAATCAAACCCTAAGGCCAACTAACCATAGGAAGAACCATATATAACACACTATAAAAAATCCTAAAAACTCAAACAATCAATCAAGGGTGAAAGATATGCTTTCCCGAAGAAATCTAAAAAATGATTACTTGGCGTCGTTGTAATGGTTCTTAGGCACAAGCGGAGGAATCACCCACCCCCCTCCTACACTTACAACATGGGTAACCTTTCAAGCCTATCCAAGATGAACCAGAAATAGCCTTCTGGTTTACCTAGGTATGAACCCTAAATGTCAAGAGAATAAAGGCTACCTTAGATATACCAACAGTCTGGGGGGACAGTCGCAAGCCTGACTCGTATGCATGGGCAGGGTAGCTAAGCCCGAAAATCTGTCTAGGACAGAATCCCCAGATGTGTAAAAGTCTTGATTTATGTTTTGACAAGGAATCAGAGGGTTATCTCCTCGGTCCAATGCCTCCACGCGGCCTCGTGCTTGAATACCTTTTGAGAGCAGCTTCCTAGATACAGTTGATAAAGTCAAGGATTTATCTAAAAAAAGGTCCACTACGTCTGAATTTTAAAACTTATGGGAAGTTTACACTTCCTATCCCACAAGTATAGCCTAAGCTAGTAGGTGAAAGGCCCCTAAAAATAAAAATTACTAGTAAATTTTAATTATTGCGTTCATTTTAAAGGGCTTTTTCTTACTCAGAAGGAAATGGAGTGATGAACTATGGTGCTTTTGACTTGATAAGAAATAAAAAATTAAAGGTGTATTTTTTCAAAGCAAATTTCTACTATTTAAAGCAAACATCTTTTTCTTTTTGTAAATATAGATTGATGAACAAATGCAAGCAATAAAGAGAAACTAAGACTATGTTTTTGTAGTTTTTGAGGTTATATTTTAAAACTAAAATAAAAACTACTTATGCAAAAGCAAATGCAAAAGCTTGAAAATGTTTTTATTTTCACTTTTTAAAAATGCTCAAACTCTACTATGCACCTAAAATGCATGAAACTTGAGTATACTTGGATCTAATCAAATATATAAAATAAGAAAACTGAAGTAAACAGGTCAATACAACCAAGAATCAACCAACAAAGGAAGACTTAAACCCTAGCTTGGGTGTGTACAATGACAAGAAATCACTATAAACTCACAAAGGTAAGTGACAAACCAACCACTATCAAAAGATAGACTGGGAAAGCAATACCCAAAACCCTGATCACCGATTCAGATAGAGACACTTGAACCTATAACCCAAACAGGCCAACCTACTTCAAAATGAAAACAGAAGACAATCGAAACAAAAGAAACCCAAGGGCTTTACAAGAAAGCACCAAGTGTGGTCATCAAGATCTTCAGACTAACTGCACAGTATTCATAAAGAAAGCCAACTAGCAAACATGAATTACAAAAAGACAGGGACAAGCAAACCCTAGCCTAAAAATCCCTATTTCCAGGCTTGTACGTGATTGTGTAAAAGGGAAACTCGTGTACTGTACGCCACTGTCCAATAGAGCAACCCGCATATGCAGGACTCTATACGCGACTGTGTATGAGAGAAACCCACATGCAGGTACAAAATTTTTCTCAAAAAAAAGAAAAATCCACAAGGCTTTCAAACACTACGGTAAGCATGAACCAGGATAAAATACCACACACAAACTTCAAGGCAAAGACTGGTCAGGGTGATAGAAACAACCTACAGCAGTCTGGGCCCCCCAGCGGAGTCGCCAATTCTATTGCACAAGAATAAACACCTTATAAATGAAGGTCTGGGGTTACCAACATGCTCATAAAACTTACAGGCAATCGACTCTAGAGTATGGAAAAGTAAATAAGAGGATAGAAAAGACTCACCCAATACACGACGGTTGATCCTAGCTTTGTCCTATTCCGCTCTGCTTCTTCTCCAAATCCTTCAAGGATGCTTCTCCATCACCTATCAAAATCAAATTCTCCAAGTGCAAGATGATACATGTATATAAAATAGGTTAGATAAATCATATACAGAGTGCTTAATCATAAGTATTCATCAAACCATAATACATGAAAGATATTCTGGACACATATGGAAGAAGGATTCTCTTTATTAACAATAGTGAATGAGTTCAGATTACAACCCAATACTTGAGACAATGACTCCTCTATAACTAAAGGATTTTGAGTTCCACTGCTCCAAATACTTCTGAATAGACTCCACCAGCATAACTTTGCTCTCCAAGTATGATTGATTAATACCCTCCCTAAGGCCTTTATTTATACTTAGTGAAATAAGGAAGTTTCGAGGGTTGAGGAGGTTGAGACAGTTAAGATAGTTATAGTTAAGGGATTAACAAATATCAGATAATCACGATTTATTATTTTTAATGTCAAAGGAAGGTGTACGGGGGTATTAATACTGGCAACTCACGTATGGCATGCGAGTTGCTCTAATGGGAACCCGCGTACAAATCTGTATGTGAGATGCAATTACTGATACTCGCGTACAACACGTGACATGCTTTAATAAAAGGCACGTATGTACGCAAGTTGCATATTGGAAGATGCGCGTACAACACTTGACATATTTAAAGGTAAAAATAACCAGCTGGATGGATGATAAATGTATTTCATAATATGCCCATCTATAGTGTTTTAGGCAACCTTCAATCCATAAATGTCCTTTTGTGTGCCAACATAGGGAATGTCGGCACTCGGACGGAGAAGTACCATTCAGGTGGATAACAGATGCCCCCTAATGTGTGAGGTCAGAGGGATTCAATGGCCAAATACATTATAATCTTTATCTTTAGAGAACTCAGAAATCCAATGGAGCAGATATTGTACCTAAAACAAATACATAATAATGTCATATACAAAGTCATATCTGAGGATGCTATGTTCAATATACTGGAACACTAGCTCCTTTACAATATTTGAGTACATCATATGATATGGGTGTTAAACCACATATATTACAAAGGTGGATCAAAGCCACAGTATACAATAATGATGAATCTTCAAAGATATGGAAGCTGTGTACAGAAATGGAATATAATCTTGCACAACTTAGTCCACAGGTGAGGAACTAAGGTCTTCATAAACAACCCCAATGAACCAGTACAATCCAATCCATGTGAATAAATGTAGGTTGAAGTTTAACATGGAAAGGATTCAACAATTTGTCAATCAATAAGTAATAATTGACAACTAAAGCAAAGGAATTCACCAATGATGAAAGTGAATCCCGAGGTATGATCATCAAAACTATAGGTCGTCGTCATCAGGAAGTACTGAAATGAAACCATGGTGTGATAGGGAAGGCAATAGATCCTCCAACGGATCACAATACTGACTAGGAACTGGGTAAAACAAGGGAGACACAATAGATAACAGATATAACAATGATGGGATCGGGATAAAGATCAAACATTGGGTTGAATCCTTGAATAGTAAGCACGACACAGAGATGACCCAAGGCAGTATTTTACTCATAGATAGAACAACTAGACTTATCTGATATGTAGGAGACATGATCAGATTCCCCAGGTATAACGGACAAGAGGAGGAGTAGGAAACTCAAAGTAATAGCTGAACGAAAAGTGAACACTAAGACACGGGTATCGGAAAAAACAAAGAGTGCTATGTTCAAGGATGACATGCTGCCACTACGAAAAACAAGAGAAAAATTCTTCCTTACCTTCCCTGTTAAATTTTAACAAGTCCAGGAAAGTCAACTCGGATCCCTCTTCATTTTTTAAGAAGCTTTAAGAGATGGGAAAATAATGCTTGAGAGTGTCACTGATTCATGGATTTAATGAGCCCAAACTAGTACATGCTCAGCTAGTGTTTTCACATTTAAAGAGTCTGAAAACTCCAAAGAAGACTCCAGGGGGGTCCTTTTTCATCCAATTTAGTTTCCTGAGGCCGAAAAAGTATAAAACATACCACAGAAGAACTCTCTTAACTTTCATAGAAGAAAATGTGAACCTTTTTCGTACTTATTCAGGGAGGTCCAAGAAAGGTTAAATTACCACCTACCCAACGCTCCTTCCAAAATAGCATAGAATAGCTTGATTTTTACGAGTGTGAAGGAAAACAAGATCACTCAGAAAGATCCATTGGATTACGAGAAATGGGGCTTACAACAATAAACTCAATGCTTTGTTCTTAAGTGTTTAACGAGCATGACAAAGACACAAAGTACACTCGGAATCTTTTTCATGTTTAGGTCCAGAGCACGAAAAAGAGAAAACTAAGCTCAAACTGGGTGTTCCTTTTCTGTAAATTTAGTCCCTCGGGTCTGGAAAAGTGGTAAACCTATGCCTGAGAATACTCTTCTCAATTCAAAATAGAAAAGAGAGGGATCCTTTCTCATATTATTCTGCATGGTCCGAGAAAGAGATAACCTACCACCAATGCGGATGCCCATTCACATATTCTTAATGAGCTTGAATGGACGAGTCAACTTGGAAGTCAAGTCTATTTTGAAGGAGTCAGACCTGGGCCTAAACAAACTCCATAAGGGAAGGGAGTCCTATAAAGGGATAGGTTGTAAAAAGAGATTGCAAAGAAGCTCTATTTGGCGTCAAAAATAGCTAAAAGGATACCCTTGTACCTAAAATAATTGCGGCATGAGTATCAAATAACATCATAGGTTTTAAAGGAAGATATTCATGAAAAAAGGGTCCTATCCACAGAAGAACAATGGTAAAAACAGGGAACTAATGGTTTATAAAACCATAGTCCGTGGAAAAATGTTGATTGCTAAGGTTAATGTGGATTGAATATAGATGCCAAAAATGTATTGGAAATGACAAAACCACCCTATGGGAGCAAAAAACACTTTATAATGATGAAAAACCTGTTTCAAGGAAAAAAGAAATATGGTATTAGTTAAATAGATTTCAAACTATAGGAAAAAACCCACTTTGAGAAATAAAATTTCTATAAATAGTTCAAAATCAAACCAAAAACTCACCATTTGAATTTTTAGCCATAAAAAGAAATTTTTTATCTCTGCCTTCATTCGATCATTGTGGACAGTCTAGTGGATGAAATCAAATTCCGCAAGTTGCAGGTAAGCCTACACCCCGAGCTCTTCATTTTGATCCTCGCAATTATTAATTTTGAGTCCCAATTTCATTATTAAAAGCATCCTAAAGCATGTCACAGTGCGTACGTGGGTTCACAGTGTAAATACTCGCGTACATGCATTCTGTACGCAGGTTGTCTATAGAGACAGTCGTGTATAGTACGCGACATGCCTAACTAGACAGTCGCGTGTACTGCCTGAAGGATAAAAAGCTAATTATATTCAAAAACAAAATTGAAATTTTATATAAAATTAATGAATCAAATTACTTGTTTTGCTAGGTGTGAAGATGGCGCTGGAATGGAGGGAATGGGAACATGAAACATTGGACCAAGAAGTGCTCCAAATTGCACCCACCATACATGCATTGCGAATGAGTGTGTAGGAGGGATTTCTCCTTGCTATAGGGAAGGAATGGCTCCCTTCCATCTATAGTACGGAAGGGTAGGTTCCTGTGTGGAAATATAGAAAAGAAAAGTAGGAATTAAACTAGATAGAAATAAAAGCAAAGATGGATTATTGTTGAACCCCTCTGCACACAATGGGTTAGGGTTCTGCCTCCAAAACCTGCAAGAGAAACCTATACTACTATGGAAGAAACCTACAAAAGATGTTAATGGAAAACCTACAACTAAAAATATTGGTTAAAAAATAAAACAAGTAAATAAACATGCATAAACAAAAGCTATACCTCACTTGGGTGGAAATGGGCCACCATACCCTAGCTCATGGGAGCACCTCTCTCTTGGTTGGGGAGCAATGGCTTGGAGAAATGGAGATGGAGGAGAGGGAGAGTGGGTGGTTTGAGAGCAAGAGGTCTCAAAGCATCCACGGGCAGCATAACAATATGCAAATGAGAAGTGTTTTGAGAGTGACCCCCCACCCTCCTTTTATAGTTTTTCCAAGGGATTTTAGGGTTTTAAGCCCTTAGTCAAGGCTTTAGCCCCTTCAACCCTAAATTTAGCCCCTTTTAAGGTTTTATCCCCTTTTTGAGGGATTTATCTCTTGGGGGTCTATTTTGGGCTCTTTTTTGGGGTTTTTAGCCCTTTTCTTCATCCTTGGGCTCTTTTGGAGGTGTGGGGGTCAAATGGAAGGTCATGGAAGGTCTTATGGAGTGAAATGAGTGTTGTGAGGTGGTGTACTTAGGTGGTGTAGGCCATTGAGAGCTGTGTGGGGTGTTTTTGGGTTAACATATTGCCCCCTGATGTGTGAGGGTAGGAGCTCAACATATGGTCGATGGACATCATAGGATTTGCTGTCGAGAGGTGGTGCTTCCGGGGCTAGGGCATGGTGGATTTTGGTTTTGTATTAATTTGGTTCCCATCAATGGGCGAGATACAATAAATGTGTGACATGTATATGGACTAGGCGGGAATTCCCATGCTCATGACAATGTCAAAAGAATCATTTGATCTATGCTCTAAAATACAAGAGCCGATCATATACAACTGATGTTACATTGTTGGTTGCCTCTATGTGAGGCTGAATACAATACTAATCTGGTACATTGGACCCACGGCATTCTCATGGAATGCTATATCTTCATGACTAACGGTATACTGGATCTGAAACGGTACATATCTGTATGGACTCGCTGTTTGAGAGTCAGAGTCTCTGCGGTATACCAAAGCACTGCTGGGGCTTCTGAACACTATCTCCAATGCAACCCAAAAATCACAAGGGACATACCTTGTTTAGGTCCCTCGAGTGGACTCACCAATGTGCTAGAGTCAGGTGACATCCGGGGTCTTCAACTGAGTACTGTGTGGAACGAACCCTGTACGAATCTCAATGATGCAATGATGGAGTTGAATTCGAGCCTGAGAAGGTAAATGCTTGATGGTGCTTTCAATTTTAGAGAGTCTGAAAGCATGAAGAAGACTCCAGTGGGGGCTCTTTTTCATTGATAGTCTCCTGTGCCTGAAAAGGGATAAAAGTATACATAGGAGAGCTCGCCCATCCTAGAGGGGATGGGAGACTTCTTTCCCATTGGTAGTCCAATCAAGACGGAAAAGGTTAAACCTATACTGATTGGACGATCATTCACATACTTTTATGAGCATGAACAAAACCAAGTTTGCTCGGTGATATTTTCTTGTTGAGACGGCTAGAAAAGAGCTTAATGATAACCGGTGGTGAGCTTTTTCGTAGAGTGCGGGCCCCTCTGCCCAAGAAAGCACAAAAGTATGTTGAGGGGAACGGTCTTGGCTTGAGTGTGCCAAGGAGGTAATTTTCATGAAATGGTCTACATGGTCTGTAAGAGGAGGTAAATGAGATGATGTAGATGTCCTTTTCCATACTTTAGTGAGCGATAAAGGAAACAGTTGCACCAGGTGATCTTTTCATTGTTTTAAGGAGTCAGAAAAGAGCTTAAACGGAACTCCATTGTGGTCAACTGACTGCGGTGGCACAAGCGGTTCCCCATGTCGGGATGGTGGATAGAGGTCCAAAGGTCATCCACATAGTATGGATGGAGCAGAAGGCTCTCAAACATACCAATACATGCATGGGATAGGTTGCGGCAGAGTCCTGCGAGACGGTGCGACAGAGGTCAGGAGAGCATGTGTGTGTGTTAATGTGGATGGACTTGACCATATGCGATGTGAGTACAATTCCAGAGGAATTTATATGCCAAATAAGTGCAAGAAAATAAATCATTTTGTGGACAGTGGTCCAGAGGTCTGCGTAAGGTGCAGTAAACCGAAAAGACAATTATGTGCTAAAAATACAAAGTAAAAGTTAAAATTACATTTCTAAGTGGACAGCGGCCTAAGAACACTTCTATGTCAAATACATGGAATAAAAACAAAGGATTATGTCGACGATGGTCCAAAGATGTCCGCAAAAGGTGCAGTGAAAAAAAAATTATAAATACAAAAAGTAAAATATGGTACAATCCTTAACGGGCAGCGGCCCGATCGCTCGCATGAGTTGTGATCAGGCAATGTGATACAAGTACCGGTCCATAGACAATCGCATCGTCATGTCATCACTCATGAATCGAGGTGACTAATGGGAAATGGTTCCTAAACTGACTGATTGAACATGAGACAATGGTCTCGTAAAGAAATAGAAATTTGAGCCGAGAGGTGTGAGAGGTGTCTCGAATAGGTTCCGAGTGACTTTTGATGAGTAGCTGATGGTGCTGCGTTTGATTTTACTGAAAAAAGTTGAAAAACAAGAAAAGAAAATGAAGCGACTCATTGGTGATGTTAAGCATAAAATCTCTTGACGTAGAGCTCATTGCAGGGTTTCTCCAAGAGTTGTCCATTAGAGTCAATGAAGAGGTATGCCCCCTTGCCAAGATGAATGTCACTGGCAAGGCGGGGTAATGGAATCTGGTCTTTTATGGGAAGAATCAATTCCATACTATGGTTTAAAGGGAACATGGTAAAACTAAAGGTGGTCTTACAGATCTCTCCATCATCCCGTAAGTGGTGTCGGGATAGATCAGGTGGATCTTCCATAGCCGATGAGACGGAAGGGCAATTGGTGCTAGAGATCATGTAAATGGTATTGGTTATGGTTTTGGTGGCCCTGCCCCCAGTCTCTATTGGAGGAAGAGGGGTAGGCCTGGAGACAAGATGAGTCTTTGATGGACTTGGAAGTAGGTGCAACATAATCTCAATTGGCTGGACATGAGTCCACACATCCTGGGGCCTCAAAGGTATGGTAGGTGGTTCAAGGTACCACACAAGATCTCCCAATATGAAATCCTATAGATTGCGGGTTTCCAAGTTAGACTTACTCACGATCTCAGATGGTAGAAAAAGGAAAGGGAAAAGGAAAAGGAAAAGTAAAAGGATCGTGTTGATTGGGAATGAACCCCACTGTTTCCTTGGTAACTGAGGTTGAGGTTGCAACTGTGGCTGGGGAAACAATGGAAGAGATAGGTCTGATGGACCGTTGGTGATGGTGAAGACAAGAGGGTTTGCAGAATTAGACATCATGTAGATGGACACGGTGTCTGAAGAAGGTGGTGGGGGGAGAACTTCTTCGATCAAGGTGATCTCAGACTCAAGGGAATGGTGACGAAGGTCAGCAAGAGCCATTCAAAAGTCAGAAAAGGTCTTGGCAATGGTGGGAGTAATACCCATACAAGCTGCAAAGGGCCCACGCATGGTTTGTCCTCAATGCCTTGTTCTTTACTACTGGCGCGGTTGGGAGTTCAACCATGGGTATGTTTTCGTTCGTGTCCATGTCGTCCAGATGCGCATGGATCACTGGGATTTCAGGGCAATCTTGAGTTGGATGGCCCTGTTGTTTGCAGACTGCACAAGGTGGAACTTGTTGTGGTTCTGCGGTGGCTTTGGTGTTCTTTCCCTTGGCCCTTTTGGGTTGGGGTGGTGCAAATGCAAGTGCGGTGGTTGGTCTATGCAGACCGGGTGGGGGGTGAGACTCAACTGTGATAGGTTGCACCGGAGTTAGCACAACTTGGGGCATTGGTGGTTGAGCTAGTGGATCTAGGTACCATACTGGGATCCCCAACATAAAGTTGGGTAGGCTCAAGGTGGCCATGATCGGCTTGATCATGACGCCAGGTGGGGGCAAGAGGAAGGGAATTGTATGGACCGGAGATGAGCCAACATAACTCCCAGCTATTTGCATGTGGGGGTGAGGTTGTGGTTGTGGTTGTGCATAATGTTGCTGTTGCAGGTGATGCTGCAGCTGCTGTTGGTGTTGTGGTTGTGGTTGGGGATGTGGCTGTGGTTGCTGTTTGGGTGCAGCGGTGCTTGATGAGACCATGCACAAGTCCATGGTTTGCTTTTGTGTTAGAGGTGGTGACATCAATGGGAAAGGATCCGTCATGGTGGGATCAATAAACAACCCAGGGCCCACATTCAATGGTGGGGAAGATGGTGTGTTTTAAACCATGGTGTTAGTTACAGGGATGATGTTAGTGTGTGTGGTTGTCCCTTGCGGCTCAATGGTGGTGATGGTAGGGATAACATTGGCAGGTACTGTTAAACCTTGCGGATCATGGTAGGTGAGTTGGTCAACCGTCACAATCTTACCTTCATGGGGTAACATCATAAGGTGGAAGACAGTTGACGTGACTGCTCGCATGGCATACATGTAACTCCTCCCAAGGAGGAGGTTGTAATATAGTTGAGCGTTGATGACCTCAATGTCAATCATGACTGTCTTCACGACTAACGTGATGGGGACATGAGGGAGGATTCCTTGGGCTTTAGTGGGGTGTACATCATAAGCCCGCAGAGTCATGGAAGATGGTTGCAGAATTGGTGATCCAAGCTTCTGCCACACCAAGGTATACATGATGCACGTGGATTCCCCCTCATCCACTATGCATCGATGGACAACCAAGTTCCAGATGGATATCAGGATTTGGAAGGCGATAGTGGATGGCATGCGTGGTTCTCCATTTTCTGTGTCAAAGGTGATCAGCTTGGAATCAGAGGGGTCTACTGCCCCTAGAGCGGCTAGTAGGGATTTTCGCTGCGTTGGGCACGTTTTAAGTACCTCAAGAGCGGACATGGCGGTTGGCGTTTGGGACAAATCATCCACTACGCTATAGCTGACTGCAGCTCTAGATGTGGCATTACTGGAGATTTTGCATATGTGGGGGCGCGGGAATGGGGGTAACTGGAGAGTTAGGTTGGTTTTTGCTGATGAGTCAATAGGTTCGGTAGTGGTACCGTATTGGTTTATTCTAGTCTATAAGTTGACCTCTTCAGTGGTCATGGTCATCAGGTGGTGGACACCTGTTTCGGCTGTGGGTGGTGCCCTCGAAGCGTTGGGAGTGGCTTGGGGAGGAGTGGCGGTTGCCACCAACCCTTGGACTGGTAGTGGGTTTTGAAGCACCATGGGAGGAGGTTCTTGTGGTGCCGGGTTGGGTTGTACTTGGTTTGTAGCATTGGCAGCCTATTGGGCCTCGTTTCAAATGGCATACTTCATGCATCCCATGAGGGGACACTTGAATGTATAGTGCCCATAGACCTCATAAAGTGTGCATGGTTGGTTTGTGTGCAATGGGGCACTGCGCCTTGGTGCATTTTGTCGTGGGAGATTCTAGGCTGGCTAGTTTGCTGTGACATTGTTGGGAGGATTCGGTTGTTGAGCACCTCCTTGCGGTTGGTTGTTTCCCTGGTTGAGGGGTCGGTTATTTCTAGCTTGCCCTTGTTAATTGTTGGGGGCAGGCTGGTTGGGACAGTTTTACTGTGTAAACAATTGTCCCAACGGAGTGGGTGGGGTGGGTGGAGTGGGTGTAGCGGGGGCGGGGGCTTGAACTTGTTGCACTGGTGGTGCATAGTAGATTTGTGGCGGTGGTGGTGCCATGAATGTGGGAATTTTCCCCACATACTGCTATGCTGGCCAAGCCATAGCTTGAGTTTGCTGTGGTGGCACAGGTTGTGCATAGGAAGTTGTCGCTCCAGACTGAGACATCATTCTACCATAGTCCAAAGCTTGGCTTTGGTAAGCAACATTAGCATTGTTGCTTGGTTTTGGTGCAATGGCATGTGGTGTCGGTCGAGGCGGTGGTTATTGAGAGACTGACCCTATAATCCCATCAGCTACGTGGGATGCCCCTGGTGTGTCGCAGTAAGAGGTACTTGGACGGGGAGTGTCTGGGATGACGGTATACAAGTATCCCGAGTGGGCGTAGATGAGGTCAAATTGTTGGGCCTTCAATATGGCCTCTTCTTCATATTGGGGACGTTAAGATGCGATGTCCTTTGCAATGGGCGGGAGCAAAGTCTTGAGGAACCAATCTAAGAATATCCTGTCATCAAGTTGGATCTTGCACAAGCTGTGGTGCCACTGCCACTCATGGATATGATCAGTGATGTGAGTGGCGGTGTTTTGATGGCAGGATAACAGGATCTCCACCCCCTTGTCATATCTGATCGGGAGCTGGAAATACTGCAGGAACATGAAGGATAGGGACTTGAAGTCAGGGTACATGGCTTGTGGCAACTCAATGTACCATTTGGCCGCGGCACTTGTAAGGGGGCATTGGAACAACCTTAGTCTAATGGAGTCTTCTACGATTCTATTGGATGAGCACCATAGATGGAATGTCATTATATGATTTTGGGGACATTCCATGGCTTTGCCTTCAAACTTTGGGATGTCTGAGGGCAACTTAGGTGGCATGGGTGGCCAAAAAGCTTGGTGACGAATGGGGTCATTTGTCAATATTGCCAAGTCAGGCAAGTTCAAATGAGCCATGAATGGCAGATTTGACCCCAAATTGATGTGGGATGGGGCTGCAATGGGGGGTGGGGTTTGCAGGTGCATAATGCATCTGCACAGCTGGGGGTGCTTGTGGTGGCACCATGGTGGATGGGCCAATGCCCCCAAGTGTTATGGGTGGGAAGGTGTGGTTGGTGGGGGCATTTCCCCCTTGTATGGAAGTAGGGGCAATGTGGGTGGTTGGTGCATTGCCCCCCTGTGTGGCAGGTGGGACAATGTGTGTGGAGGGGCCATTGCCCCCATGTGTGGCCACTAGACCAGCTTGGCTGGTCACTATGGGTGGTGGCAATTGGCTAATGACAGTCTACATGACTGTGCTTGGGCCGCTTGCCACATTATAGGTGACTGGTTGTGATGTGGAAATGGGTCCACTTGCTAAGGTTAGACCAAAAAATGGATCCGGGTTTGCAATAGCCATGGGGCTAGATGGTGCGGTGTGGAGGTCTCGTTCAGACTGATATGGGTCAGAATCAGAATCAGAGGTAGTATGGCCCTCTGATGGTGTGGGAGATCACTGAGAATGGCTACGATAGTGCCGACTGAGTGTTCCAAATGGTGGTGGTTCGCCTCTTAGGCGTGAGGAAGATCGTGAAGGATCAATTTTGTTGGCTTGTGTGTATGAAACTGGTGGGTATGAAATTTGGACCCTAGTTTCAATGGCTTCCTACTGGCTGAAGGTGGTCTCTCGGCCACCAAGACTATGAAAAGACAACGCTTGGCTTGTTCCTCATGGGTAACTCTACACAATCAGAAGGATTCATTGCCCGTTTCGCTTGGCAATTCCTCTCAGCGGCCAACTACTTTAGTGTTCTTGTGGTACTCCTCATAATGAGTTTCTGGGCAAAGCCCAACTACTTCCCATAGTTGTAGTAGTTAGGGACTTATGTCCTCAAAGACTGCAGATTTGGTTGAATTTAGTGTAAATTTTGTAACTTTTAAGGCTCACTCAGCGTCATGAACTGAGTTGGGTTAATTATGTGGTATGGTGTGTTGGTTTGCTTGCTTGTTTTGGTATTTGGTTTGCAAAAATGTAAACATAAACTTGTAAGCAAATATGGTGATTAACCCTAAATTGTTGGCCTAACTAAGTGTCTACCTCTCAGTGGTATTCTTCTTCAACCAAGAGAAGGTACTGGGCTCTCAACACAATGGGACTAAGCCCATCCGTAGATCCTCAGGTCACCTCCCAAGTGCTAGGCTGGTCAAGCAGGGAGGATGCTTAGCGTCATGAGAATCCCTCCTTCTCTACCCCGTATACCTTCCAGGTCACCTGGTTTTAGTGGTTTTGGAAAAATGCCATGGAGTGCCTAGATCTATACGAGCTGTCCCTTCGTCGTATCCTAGAATACCCTAGAGGGTGATGACTGGGTAGAGGAGGAAGGGGGCAGCAAGATCATTGGTTTTAAGTTGATTTTAGTTAGACTAGGTTCATTTTATTAATCCATAATGATTTAATTAACATTTACACATTGTTCATGAAATAAAATGCAGAAAATAAAAACAGAAATTGTAATTAAAAAGCCCAAAAATGGGTTGCACACCTGTACAAGTCCCGTTTTTTGCAAATTAGATTCTGATCAAACCATGAGGAATTAACTCAAACAGTTGAAAACCCACTTCATAAATGGGCCCTTTTACCCCCATAGATGGGAATATTTGTAAATGGCTCAACTGTTTGGGCAGAAAACGAGCCTGAACACAGGTGAATTTTTAGAAATTCGGTTCGGTCATTTTACACAGTTGAGTGATTTGCAAACCATGAATGGCCAACAGTAACTAGTATTGTGGCCAAATGGGCTTGGATTAGCCTTGAGGAGGCTCAGCAATAACTAGAAATTTAAATAAACAAGAATCTAACATGGATTTAACATGAAATTTCTGAAAAACTAGGGCAAAAATTTTAAAAACTTGAGAATAAAAAGTTTGGCCCAGGGATCCTATGGGATCGGCCCAATGGAGTCGCCAGTTATATAGCAGGGATTTCTACTTGCTACAGGGCAGGAATGGATCCATTCCATCTATAGGATGTAAGGGTAGGTTCCTGTGTGAAAATACAGAAAAGAAAAGCGGGAATGAAACTAGACAGAAATAAAAGAAAAGATGGAGTATTGTTGAACCCCTCTGCACACAATGGGTTACGGTTCTACCTCCAAAACCTGCAAGAGAAACCTATACTACTAGGGAAGCAACCTGCAAAATATGTTAATGGCAAACCTGCAACTAAAAATATTGGTGAAAAAATAAAACAAGTAAATTAACATGCATAAACAAAAGCTATACCTCACTTGGGTGGAAATGGGCCACCATGCCCTAGCTCATGGGAGCACCTCTCTCTTGGTTGGGGAGCAATGGCTTGGAGAAATGGAGATGGAGGAGAGGGAGAGTGGGTGGTTTGAGAGCAAGAGGTCTCAAAGCATCCACGGGTAGCATAACAATATTCAAATGAGGAGTGTTTTGAGAGTGACCCCCCACCCTCCTTTTATAGTTTTTCCAAGGGATTTTAGGGTTTTAAGCTCTTGGTCAAGGCTTTAGCCCCTTTTTTGGGCCTTTAGCCCCTTCCACCCTAACTTAAGCCCCTTTCAAGGTTTTGGCCCCTTTTTGAGGGCTTTAGCTCCTGGGGGTCTATTTTGGGATCTTTTTCAGGGTTTTTAGCCCTTTTCTTCATCCTTGGGATCTTTTGGAGGTGTGGGGGCCAAATGGAAGGTCATGGAAGGTCTTATGGAGTGAAATGAGTGTTGTGAGGTGGTGTCCTTGGGTGGTGTAGGACATTGAGAGCTATGTGGGGGATTTTTTGGGTTAACAAAGTGGGCTATTAAAGTTATTTTGCACATCACCCATGCAGGCCAATGTCCGCCTATTAGAGTTCATGATAAACTACTAGGATCACGATTTGGGGATGTTTGACGTATAGGATGAGACTTTGGAGATTACTATTGAGGACATGTATTTCATTACCAGACTTTCACGATGAGGAGCACCGGTCAACTTAGAGGGCACCGGCAAAGGCTGTGACCCTTTAAGTGTCCAGAACTATATAGATGTGTTTTGCACACTAGGTACCCAAAAGAGAGGGAGTTGTGTCCCTATTGCACATATCCGTGACTTTACACTATAGGTAGTTATGAGCACCATCGTGAGGATTGCAGGATCCTCCTCATTACATTTGGCTACACAGAACCAAATGAGGTTGGCAGTAGATTGTTTGCATGGTGCCCTCTATGATTGGTGTTCGGGAGTTGTCCCTATCATGAAAAGACAACTTTTTGATTGCAAGAGAGGAAGGCGAAAGAACTTTGGTTATTCTAGCATATTGGTTACCTTTTACTTTGAGAGAGTACTAGGGTTGAGCCCCGCCATACCTCTACTAGTGTGATCTTCACGTCAGCGAAGACTGAGCAGATGGGGAGACATCTTTCTCCATCAAGGAGGAGGAGACACTTTGCATAGTGTATACGATGATGATTTCTATATCTGGTGGGAGTGACAACTACTAGCACTAGAATAGTCTCCATATGCTGGCATGGATTTTCAAGGTGACCCAGACCTTGTCCTCCCTCCAGGAGGAGCATGGGGAGAGCTAGGTAAATCATTTTTAATTTTTTAACATTTTAAAATTTTTTATGAATTTTAAAATGATAGATATATACATATGTACAAGTCTTAATCCTATAAATGTGTCAAAATGTAGATATTGGACCGATCCGCCCTAAGGGGCATCCACGCATGTTTGTTCATCCTATCATAAGCGAAGATCCAGGGCTGATCAGGGTTCTCGAGGGGAAGCTGGCCAGGATGACCCAAAGAGTTCCCACCTTGCGGATAGAGCATAACCTGACCACCATGCAGGAGTTTGTTGTTGGGGTCCCACTAGTCTAGTTACTCCTTTTCTGGCGAGTAGCCAGAGCGGTGCTTGTAGACATAATTGCTATGGAGGCTACCGAAGCCGAAGAGGCTGAGGAAGCTAGACTACGGAGAGACCATGGGGACCAAGGTGGTCCAAGTGACCAAGATGGTCCTTCTTAGATCTAGGACATTTTGATGGATTGTGATCCACATTTTGGTATATTTTTGTATATTATACCGTTATGACGGGATCTGAGGATCAGACTCGACCTATCTATGGACAGATATTTTACATATATATATATTGTTTTTGCCGGTTTATTTACAAGTGTTTTTTATGTGCATGTTGTATATTTTTATGAAATGTGTGTTAGATGCCAATCTAAAATGTAATTAGCATATGCATCAGTTAATGAATTCCGATTTCATGGAATGTGATTGAATATAATAAATTCAAAATTTCTTTCCAATAACCGAATCTGCATGAACTGATGTAATAGAATAGGATTTCGTACCTGATAAGCTTGGTTGAGCTGGGAGACCACCAGCTAAGAGTCTAAATGAACCTCGAGCTGGGTGATACCACGTGACAAAGCATCCCATAGAAGCTCAATTATAGCCCTATACTCAGTAACATTATTAGAAGCAAAACCTAAACAAGTGCCTCCTGTGGAAACTAGTTGTCCTGAGGGAGAGTAAATGACCCATGCTACTAAAGCTAGATTACAAGTATGGCAACTGGAACCATCAGTAAACCCTATATACCTTTCAGAAGACATTTGCAACAACCAGCAGATGGTATAAAAAAAACAAAACCGACAACCTAATGTACATAAAAAATATATACAATAAAAATACAAGAAAATGTGCTAAGCCTAAGCATAGTACTTCTTCAGGTAGAGCCCATTTCTAGGCTTAGGCAGCTTGTTCCCATCAAAATCAACTAACTCATATGTTCCCTTCTTCAAGACTTTCGACACGACATAAGGTCCTAACCACATGGCCTTGAATTTTCCTGCCCCCAGGGGTTCTTTGTCTTGGTCCCAAAGCAAGAGAAGTGCCCCCTCAGAGAAAACCTGAGGTTTGACTGATTTATCATATTGAGTTTTTACCCTATTCTTATGAGCTTTATTAGCATTTAGTGCATCTCTACGCTATTCATCATGGTGTTCTAAATGTACCAGATGTTCCTCGATCTCTATCGTATGAGGTAACACATGAATAGATATCTTTAGAGACAGGATTTCACACTCAATCAGAGTAACTTCTTCCACTCCATGAATGAGTTAGAAAGGGGAAAATCCTGTAGTAGTTTTTAGGTTAGTTTGGTAGGCCCAAAGAGTAGGATATAGCATGATGTGCCAGTTAGAACGGGCTGCATCAATTGTACGTTTAAGGATAGTATTTAAAGTCTTATTTACAGCCTCAACCAGACCGTTTGCTTGCGGATAGTACAAAGATAAATGTTCTTGTATGAACCCGAGCATAGTGGTTAGTTCCATCATCATGCTATTTTGGAAATGACTGCCATGGTCAGTGACAATCACTTTGGGTATACCAAACCGTGCTATAATATGATTGAATACGAAGAAAGTTGTTGTTTCCCCGTCGGCTTTAAAAGTAGGCATTGCCTCTGCCCATTTCGTAAAATAGTCAACAGCAACAATGATGTATTTATGCTCCCCAGCCGAGGCTAGGTTTCATGTCACATAATCAATCCCCCATTTCATGAAGGGGCCTACTGAGACAAAGGGAAATAACAGAGCATGATGTGACCGTATTTTCCTGGTGCAAAGCTGAAAAGGGTGACAGCGCTTCACGGCTTCCACACAATCTTTGAAGATCGTGGGCCAGAAATAACCAGCACATAGTATCTTTTGGGCCATTTCTAACCCAAATAAATGAACCCCATAGGCTCCACTATGGGAATCATTCAGGCCAATCTCCACCTCCTCATGGGTAAGGCATTGACGCAAAATGGAATCTACCCCTCTTCGATATAATGTATCTCCTATGATGAGGTAGTTCTTAGCATAAAGGTGTAATTTACGTCGTTCCTCCCATGAGGAAGCTGCAGGATACTTCAAATTCTGGAGATATATAAGAATATCCCCATACCAAGGATCAGAGGTGTATATCAAGAATATGTGCTCATCTGGGAATGAGTCATCTTCAACGGCTACATCTTCTTCAGTAGGAAATTCTGCTATAAGTTCAGCAAAAACTAAGGACTTCTTAGACTTAGCGGACTGAAAATCCAAGTCAAAATCTTGAAGAATGACTATCCATTTGTTAAATTTTCCCCCAACAATCCGTCAGGATAAAACATATTGAAACGGATTCACATCCTCCACTACTGTTGTGGTCCTCAGTAAAATGTAGTGACGTAACCTCTAAACACCGTAAACAGCTACTAAGGCTAATTTCTCAACATGGGAGTATCTAAGTTCAGGTCCGGCTAGAGCATGACTAAGAAAATAAACGACATGCTCTACAAGCTTATCGTCCTCCTGGACTAGTACTACTCCAATGGTCGACTCAGACATGGCCAAATATAATATAAAATCCCTAGAATAATCTAGCGGAGGCAATAAAGGTGCCGACAACAAATATTTTTTCAATGCCTCGAAATCAAGTTGTGTGGTTTCATCCCATACAAATGGGGTGTCCTATTTGAGCAGTCACATGAAACCCTTAGTAATATTGGCATAGTTAACAATAAAACATCGAAGTAAATTAGACTTTCTTTGCAGGCTTTGAAGTTTCCTGATAGAACGAGGAGGAGGCAGATTTACAATGGCCCCAACTTTTAATGGATCCACCTGGATGCCTCTACTAGAGACAATAAACCCATGCAATATTCCTGACTCGACATAGAATACACACTTGTGGCCCGTGGGGATTCAAGCGAATTTTATAATGTCTTCATCTTTCAAATATCAATCATAAATGATCTGGATGTTGGATACTTTTACGAGAATGTGCATGAAGATCATCGAGGTATGGTTTGGGAATGGATTTAATATCATTGAAGGCAAAGTTCATAGCCCATTGAAAGGTTTCCCCAGCATTTTTCAATCCAAAGGGCATTTTCTTGTATGCGAAGGTACCCCAAGGACAAATGAAAGCAGTTTTATGTTGGTCTTTCAGTTTTATTTGAATTTGATTGTATCCGGAGAAACCATCCATAAACGAGAACTCCTCACTTCTCACACAAGCATCTATCATCTTGTCTATAAATGGCGTGGGATAGTTATCCTTAGGACACGCTTTATTCAAATCTCTAAAGTTAGTACAGATGTGAATAGTCCCTTTCTTCTTATCGATAGGAACAGGGTTGGATAGCCATTCTGTCAAAGCTATGGGATAAATAAAACCAGCCTTCAACAACTTTTCAACTTCAACCTTTACAGCCGCCGCTTTGCGCAGGTTAACATGTCTTAACTTTTGTTGAACCAGTTTGGCATCAGGATATGTTCAGATTTCATGTTCAACAATCGATGGATCTATGCCTGGCATCTCCTCATATGACCAGGAAAAGACATCGCGGAATTCCTTAAACAGGGCAGTATAGATAGCAATATCTTCAGGACAGCAATTTGCACCTATGTATATGTTTTCCATGACATCAGGGTTTACAGAGACATTAATAGGTATAGTGGTGGAAATATTTTCCATATTCCCCTTGGAAAACATTCCTTCCCTGGGTAAGGGATTGATAGGTATATCAACATCTTCTGATAGTCTCAAACAAAACTCTTGATTTTCTATTCTTCTTAGTTCTAGAAGAAAAAATGATTGATGGTGAAGATCCTCACAAATCTTACCACATCCACTCATAACTTCCAAAATGGCTTCATCAAAAGGTAAAACCATGTCTTAACAATCTATAGAGTGTGAAGAGTTTTCCACCCATGTGGGAAAATAGACTTCTTCTAGATCTTTTGAGACTGTTAGAGGATCTGGAATGGGATCAACAGTGGCTTGAGTGATGGCTTGATAAGCTACCTCCACTACCGATAAGGGAACCTCTGGTTCATGGGGGGATGGGAGAACCCAAGGATTAGTTCTATAAACAACTGTAGCTATGGACCTCGCCACACTAGTAGTACCAATGTAATTAACTGGGGTTGGAAGATCAAATGTGCCCATAAATGATGTATACATTCCCGCCCCCAAGCTCTGTGCAACAAGTTTTACCTGATCAACCAATGGCACAGCAGACTCATTAATTTATAAATGGCCCTTTCGAGTATAATAAAGTTGATCAATAGTAACTAACTTTCCCTCATGTGGAAAAACCACTACATGAAAAAAGGCCGACGCAATAGCGAACATCACATAAGTCCAGTTTCTTCCCAGAAGTCGATTATAGTCCAAAGGAGCATCAATCACTTCTACCTCAACAGACACTACTTTTCCTGCCAGCTTAATTTCAAAAGCTGACAGGATACCATGCGAATGGAAGGACCTTCCATCAAAAGCAGTAAGTAGAGTGTTTTATGGGATCAGCTCTGGGGATCCGAGGGCTTTCCAACAGGTCAAGGACATAACGCATGTAGAAGCACCCTCATCAACAACTGCCCTTCCAATGGTCTTTCCACCATGGATGACATCTATTGATAAGGCTACATGGTAAGGTAGGCAAATTTTAACATCAGACAAATGAAATTTTTCCATGAGACTCAATGAGTCCATGCTACCTAAAGCTGCTAAGAGGGCATCTCGCTCGGTGGGACAACTCTGTAGCACCTCCAAAGTTGACATTGTACACAGGGTTTGGGCTAAATCTTCAACCACGGAGTAGTTTGAAGCAACTCTAGCGTTAGGGTTATGCAAGGTCTTCTTGAAAATAGATTTTTGTATTTTTGACATAGTTTTAGTAGGTTTTTCTATCGTGAGAGGGTTAGAAGTTTCACCTACAACTTTACCCTTCTCAGAAGTCTCTTTCTCATAATTTTTATTCCTCGTCTGTAACAAAGTTGAAGATCAAACCATGTTGATATAGTTTGGGTTAGGGGCACTTTGAGTGCCCTGGGATACATTATAAGCTAAAGCAGAGTTCTATCCATGGGGAAAAGGATCCTTCAGGACAGCCGGTTGTTGAGCTTTAAGCAGCTTCTGGGCTTGTTCCATAAGCGGACAAAGGTGAGTAAGGTGGTCCTCGTGGCACAACTTGCACGAGAACTTAACCTTCCTCTTTTATTTCTTGACCCCATCAGCATTATTCGCGGGCTTCCACTTGTTTTGGTTTCCCTCTCCTTTCTTTCCTCTCTTTTTCTTCCCACTGGGCTGCTGATTGCCCTTCTGAGAGGTTTGTGCAAAAACATTTGCACTCTGGGGGGAGGGAGCAGCCTTTGCTGCCTCCACCATAGACTTCTTGATAGACAACTAATGAAGTTTCTTAGCTAAATATTCTATGGTGGGAGAGTTAACAGACCCAACCACACCATCGGCATGGGGTCCAGGCTTAGGATTCTCCGCATCATGCGTAGGCCTCGGTGCCTCAAGGATAATATCATACAAGATCCCAGATTATGAATAAATCAAATCCAATTGCTGGGCCCTAAGAATGGATTCTTCTTCATTCGTCACTCCTAAGGTGGATATGTCCTTATATATGTAGGGAAACAGAGATTTAAGGAACCATTCTAAAAGGAACTTAGGAGGGATAGTGGCTTTTATAAGGCTCTTTCACGTCCTCCACTCTTGGATATGATCCAAGATGTGGGTATCCTTGTTCTGCCTAAAGGTAGATAACAAGTCCATTCTAAAATCATATCGGACTGGAAGCTGAAAGTGGCTAAGAAATGCACTAGCCAAGTCCTAGAAAATACTGAAAGCAGCAGAAGGCATTTCAATATACCGTTTTGCCA
Source organism: Pseudotsuga menziesii (assembly GCA_001517045.1). Taxonomy (NCBI): domain Eukaryota; kingdom Viridiplantae; phylum Streptophyta; class Pinopsida; order Pinales; family Pinaceae; genus Pseudotsuga; species Pseudotsuga menziesii. The sequence goes on from LPNX010727601.1 coordinate 889,675, forward strand.
CGGTACTTGTTAAGGTTCTCTGGAACAGCCTCAACCTAACTGAATCTTCATTTAGTGAATTCGAAGAACACCATAAATAGAATGTAGTGGCATGATCCCCGGGATCTTCACCAACTTTTCCCTCAAATTTAGGGATTTCCAATGGCAATTTGGTGGGAACAGGTGGCCACGAGGGGTCATGCCTCACTGGGTCATTCATCAACTTTGACAAATCTGGCAAGTTTAATGTTTCCAAGAATGGGATTTTGGGTCTAACCGGAGTACTAAATGTGCCAGCCTGGGGATTAGAGGGACCTGCCCCCAAATGCCCATAGGTAAAAGTGGGGTTTCCCCCTGGCACCAGTTTTGAAGTGGGTAGATTACTCTGAAATGGATTCCATCCATAAGTCATAGGATTGTGTGTGGGAGGTGCAGTATAAGAAGTTCGGGCTGTCCCAATCGAAACTGGGTTCTAAAAGATAGTAGTTGGTATCCCTCCGCTAAATAACGAAAAGGGAGAGCTCATAAACGGGGCCGAAATTGTAGTTTTAAAACTTTTCCCATAAGAGGTATTGTTACCAAATTGCACTCCTACATACGAAGGTGATGGGCCTACATATGGAGTGGATTGGGGAATGTGCCCCCCATTCCAAGGAAATCCTTGGACGAACATCGATGATCCTACCGGACCACTCTGGGTAGTGTATGGAAAGGAAGAAGGAATAGTAGGTATACTAGGAATCCCAGTAAACATATCACAAGAAGTACCTACTAGGTTTGATTTAATCAGTGGTTGGAACACCTGGCTTGCTGGAGTCAAAGGTGTAGAAGGTATACTAGATCTAGGGGCACTTACCAAGGGAGGTAGTACCCCTTCAACCAGAACGACTGAGGCGAACACAAAATAACTTTCTTCCACTGAAGACCTAATCCTACTCACAAGGACACCTAAAATAGGTGAATCAAAAGGTTTAACTTGAACGATCACAGTATTTTTTAAATCAGTTAAGGGTGTGTTAAAATTCCTTGCAAACTCGTCATTCTGCAAGTCTTCTATCTCGACTGTATCAAGATCAAAATAGTTAGCTATAAGTTTTTGTTCACCTAGAACTTCACTTACTCCTACCGGTTCAAATGAACTTTCCGTGTCCAATCTCCGCCTTTGGGGTAGAGGTGGAGGTTCCAATGTGATGAGAGGAGAAAGGTTTCACAACCTTCTTAACATTGTTATAGGTTGGTCCTCCACGATTGAAAATTTAACAAATCAAACCCAGCTAAGTCCAACTAAACAAAGGAAGAACCACAGAGCACACACTATAAAAAATCCTAAAGCCTCAAACAATCAATCAAGGGTGAAAGATATGCTTTCTCTAAGAAAGCTAAAAAATGATTACTTGGCATCCTTCAAGTGGTTCTTAGGCACAAGCGGAGGAATCACCCACCGCCCTCCTACACTTACAACAAGGGTTACCTTCCAAGCCTGTCCAAGGAGAAATAGAAATAGCCTTTCATTTTACCTAGGTATAAACCCTAAATGTCAAGAGACTAAAGGCTACCTTAGCTATACCAACAGTCTGGGGGGATAGTCGCAAGCCTAACTCATACGCATGGGCAGGGTAGCTAAGCCCAAAACTCTGTTTAGGATAGAATCCCTAGATGCATAAAAGTCCTGATTTATGTTTTGACAAGGAATCAGAGGGTTATCTCCTCAGTCCGATGCCTCCATGCGGCCTCATTCTTGACTCCATTTTGAGAGGAGCTTCCTAGATACAGTTGATAAAGTCAAGGATTTACCTAAATAAAGGTCCACTATGTCTGAATTTTAAAACTTACGGGAAGTTTACACTTCCCATCCCACAAGTCTAACCTAAGCTAGTAGGTGAAAGGCCCCTAAAAATAAAAATTACTAGTAAATTTTAATTATTGCATTCATTTTAAAGGGTTTTTTCTTACTCAGAAGGAAATGGAGTGTTGAACTATGGTGTTTTTGACTCGATAGAAATAAAAAAGTAAAGGTGTATTTTTTCAAAGCAAATTTATACTATTGAAAGAAAAATTCTTTTTCTTTCTGTAAATATAGATTGATGAACAAATGCAAGCAATAAAGAGAAACTAAGACTAAGTTTTTGTAGTTTTTGAGGTTATATTTTAAAACTGAAATAAAAACTGCTTATGCAAAAGCAAATGCAAAAGCTTGGAAATGTTTTTCTTTTCACTTTTTAAAAATGCTCAAACTCTACTATGCACCTAAAATGCACTAAACTTGAGTATACTTGGATCTAATCAACTGTATAAAATAAGCAAACTGAAGTAAACAGGTCAATACAACCAAGAATCAACCAACAAAGGAAGACTGAAACCCTAGGTTGGGTGTGTGCAATGACAAGAAATAGCTGTAAACTCACAAAGGTAAGTGACAAACCAACCACTATCAAAAGATAGACTGGGAAAACAATGCCCAAAACCCCAATCACTGATTCAGACAGAGACACTTCAACCTATAACCCAAACAAGCCAACCTACTTCAAAACACAAACAAAAGACAATCCAAACAAAAGAAACCCAAGGGATTTATAAGAAAGCACCAAGTGTGGTCATCAAGGTATTCAGACTAACTGCACAGTATTCATAAATAAATCCAACTAACAAACAGGAATTACAAAAAGACAGGGACAAGCAAACCCTAGCCTAAAAATCCCTATTTCCAGGCGTGTATGCGACTGTGTAAAAGGGCAACTCACGTACTGTACGCGACTGTCCAATAGAGCAACCTGTGTATGCAGGCCTCTGTATGTGACTGTGTATGAGATCAACCCGTGTGTAGGTACAAAATTTTTCTCAAAAAAAAGAAAAATCCACAAGGCTTTCAAACACTACAGTAAGCATGAACCAGGATAAAATACCACACACAAACTTCAAGGCAAAGACTAGTCAGGGGTGATAGAAACAACCTACAGTAGTCTGGGCTCCCCAGTGAAATCGCCAATTTTGTTGTACAAGACTAAACACCTTATAACCGAAGGTCTAGGGTTACCAACATACGCATAAAACTTGCAGAAAATCGACTCTAGAGTACATAAAAGGAAATAAGAGGATAGAAAAGACTCACCTGATACACGACGGCTGATCCTAGCTTTGTCCTCTTCCGCTCTGCTTCTTCTCCAAATCCTTCAGGGATGTTTCTCCTTCACCTATCAAAAGAAAATCCTCCATGTGCAAGATGATACATGTGTATAAAACAGGTTAGATAAATCATATACAGAGTGCTTAATCAGAAGTATTCATCAAACCATAATACATGAAAGATATTCTGGACACCTATGGAAGAAGGATTCTCTTTATTAACAATAGTGAATGAGTTCAGATTACAACCCAATGCCTGAGACAAGGACTCCTCTACAACTAAAGGATTCTGAGTTCCACTGCTCCAAAGACTTCTGAATAGATTCCACCAGCATAACTTTGCTCTCCGAGTATGATTGATTAATACCCTCCCCAAGGCCTTTATTTATACTTAGTGAAATAAGGCAGTTTCAAGGGTTGAGGAGGTTGAGACAGTTAAGATAGTTATAGTTAAGGGCTTAACAAATCTTAGATAATCATGATTTATTATTTTTAATGTCAAAGGAAGGTCTATGTGGGTATTAATACCGGCAACTTGCGTATGACATGCAGGTTGCTCTAAGGGGAACCCACGTACAAATATGTAGGCGAGATGCAATTACTGATACTCATGCACAACACACGACATGCTTTAATAAAAGGTACGTATGTATGTGAGTTGCATATAGGAAGAGGCGCGTACAACACTTGACATATTTAAAGGTAAAAATAACTAGCTAGATGGATTATAAATGTAGTTCATAATATTCCCATCTATAGTGTTTTAGGAAACCTTCAATCCATAAATGTCCTTTTGTGTGCCAACATAGGGAATGTCAGCACTCGGATGAAGAAGTGTCATTCAGGTGGATAACAACTGTCCTACCAACCTAAGGCCTAAATAATTGATAATATCCATTGTCTATGTACTAGAACATACATAATACAGATTTTTTTCCCTCAATTTTTCATGATAGGAAACTCTGATATATTTTCTCAGATATAAAGACAATGACTCTTATTGAAATGAAAACAACAAATTAAATCCTTTTGTTCGGATTAGGGTACTTGGAAAATTATGTTGTTTGGACTCTACAATTCCATAATCCAAGTATTATGATGGCCTTGAGAAAAATCCAGAGAAGTGTGTGCTTTCTAACCTTGTCACAAAAATTGGAATAATTATTAATATAAATATCCACAATAATTTCATTAGTGTGTAGTTAAATGCCTCGTGGGAGACCTTTGGTACAAACTTTAGCAAGAACTCCAGTGTAACCATGTTCACAACCAAGATACAATGCTTCTATCGATGAAAATTGCCTTGAAAACATCAAATGACCCATCCTCAAGACCAAGGGATGTTTTCAAAAGTCACCCAATAGCCATATGACATGCAAATGGCCACTCATGGTCCTTGTAGGATGTATAAGCTATCAATTCTAAGAGAAAAAAGGATGCTCAAACCACATAAACCCTATCAAATGCATAAAGAAAATAGTGTTGGAGATATACTCCAAGATTTGATATGTTGTTTAATTCAAAGGGTGTACTCCAAGATTTGATATGTTGTTTAATTCAAAGGGTGTGGATCCTTCCTTGAGTCTGCTCATTCCCATCGACTCTATCTAAGTTACTAATTTTTCTGTATATTTTTCAACCATTATTATGTAGATTGGAACTTGCTCAATGATGCACACAGATAATAGTATCCAAGTCTTTGGAAATTTGTTCGATCATATATAAGAATTTGGTTACTAATAAGACCTCACACACAAACTAATTCTAAATGTGTTTGCCACCAAAGGCTAATAAATATCGTGAGTTTCTAGATCATAGAAAATCAGTGATAGATAAAATTGTCAGCAATTTTGAATCTTTTAAACATGGAAACATTGAAGAGAGAATTTAGGTTCCAAACTTAAAAAAAAAAATTGAAGGGTGATATGTTCAAGAAGCCATGTCTGCATGTGTTGCAGAGGATGCAACTGCTTTAGTGGAGCGAGTGGCAACTAGTGTGGCTGGACAGGATGATGCATACAATATTTCTATAGTTGAAAAATCTTATACTAAATGCTTTGATAATGACAAGAAGTCAGTTAAGAGAATTGAGGAATGTGTCAAAGTAGACACATTGATCCAAAAAGAAGCAACCAAAATAGCAGGTAGTACGAAATCTGTGGTGTCTTCAGATTCATATCAATCATTTATAAGGTTTTCTTCAAAACCTACTAAATGGGTATAGGAGAAGCAGATGGATCCATGGTTTGCAGATTCAATGTCCTCTAAGCATATGGATAAATGGAAGATTGGAGATAACGATGAGAGGAGTGCACATGCTAAAATGTCTACTGAATCATTGGCTGATCCAAAAATGGAAGAACAAAATCTATAGAGCGTTACTGCACCAGTGTTGTCTTCTCCAAAGAAGCAAGATGTTTAAAATTTAGCTTCAAGGAAATTCAATTCAATTAGCACACCTCCTATCAAGGCTTATGTTGCACAAAAGGGTGAGGATGAGCAATATGAATACAAGTCAAAGGGCATCAGGGTGAATAAATCTTGTGCGACCCCAATAAAGAAAAATAGCAGAGGTCTTATGAAAAATCATGGGCAGTCTGGCTCAGATAATTTTATCCAAGGGAAATTAATGAAGCAGTTGTCTATTCACAAGAATGAGCAAGTTTCCCCTATAAAATATGGTGTTGAACCTTCATCAGAAAAGGTGACAGGTTCATTAAAATTTAAGGTGACAATAAATGATACCGCAACAATGAAATTGAATGGTGTGTCACTATCTACATAGTTTCATTTAGAAAAATCAAACAAGCTTAGACAAGTGTATGTCTTATATTAGTTGTGTGACCATCCACATGAAATAGTATTACAGTGACATTTAAAAAAAAATGGATTCTCAACAATCCAAGCCTAAACTTTAATGCACTTCTTTATTCAATAGAGTATGAAGATCACATAACTCGAACATTGTGGAACATATGTCCATGCATAGTGAACAGGGTCCTTGAAAGTCTTCCTGCATGTTGAGACAATATATTGAATAACATGCATGTGAAACCACCAACTTTCCATATGTATCATATCCAAAAATCAATCTAAGAACTGGAATACGTATTCTCATCCATATCCTAATTTTGTTCTAGTAACTACAACTCAAAACCTACATAAGTTCCATATGGTAAACAAGTAATATCTGACATAAAAGGAAAAATAACACTAATTCTTAGATCATGGACATGAGAATTAGATGTGTCATTAAAGAAAAAGAGAATTAGAAAGTAATCTTCCTATATTTTTCAAGAAAACCAATACTTTTAAATAAAACTAAACAAACATAATTTTCATGTCTTTCAACTTAGCACTCCATTATTCACTGTGTTAAAGTTGGTCCTCAAGAATCGTCAAATGCCATGTACAATAACAACATGATAAGGTAAATTATAGTAAATATCAATAGTAAAAAATCATAACTAATATTTGAATCAACCATATACTCATATTTTTTAGATTTGATCTTGTCACTAAAGGGACAAGTCAATCTAGACAAACACTTTATGTACCTTGAGAGAGATCCAGAGAGGGTTAAAGCATAAGCATACTGACAACATACTAACCAAGAATTCTTATTCAACAAGCACATTCATACCCAATACAGTCAATCTTTCAACATAGTCATGCTGGGTAAAGATATAGTCACATACTGCAGAGATACATAAGCATACTTTGCACAGTCATGCTTGAAAAAATATAGTCCACCCATAAAGTGAAACTCATTGTCACACTGGGGAAGATCTCACAGTCCACACAAGAAAATAGGCTCATGGTCACCTCATGGTCACGCTAGGGAAGGAACCATAGTCCTCCCAAGAAAACAGATCATGTTCATGCTGGAGAAGGACACACAGTCCACCAAGAAAATAGATCATGGTCACGTTGGGGAAGGACCCACATTCCACTCAAGAAAATAGATCATAGTCATGTTGGTGAAGCACCCATAGTCCACCAAGAAACAGATCATGCTCAAGCTGGTGAATGACCCAAATTCCACTAAATAAAAGAGATCATTGTCATGATGGAGAAGGACCTCTTAAGGTATCAATAAGGAACAAGTTTTTCACCCGTGTTGAAGGACCTGCAGTCCACCAAGAAAGTGCAAAGAAACAAATCATGGTCACACTGGTGAAGGACCCACAATCCACCAAGAAACAGAATCACAGTTATACTATAGAAGAACCCATAGTCCACCTAAGAAACATGCCACGTTCATGCTAGGGGAGGAACCAAAATCCAATAGATTCATAGTGATGATGGTGCAAAGTGACCACTTGGAAGGTGTAACAAGGAAATCCCAGTCACAGGGGTGGTGCAGCAAGATATCAGATGGAGCATCAATAAATATCATGCAAAGATCACGTAGAGGGAGAGAGTTCAGTCATGCTCCTTAAGGTAAGGTATCAAAACATTAATAAAAATCACCTATGGACAAAGTAAGATAAAGGATCATGAGTCAACCCAGGTGGCCACAACAAAATAAACAACAAACCCAAAAGGTCAAGGTGAACCATATAAGGTGGACATGCAACTCTTTTATAGGACCAACAAGACTAATAATAATTTCTCTCTCTCAAGGTACATTATTTTATATATTTTTGTCATCACTGTATAAGATTCATTGGTTATAGAAAGTAGAACCAATTATACCCATTCCATACCACAACAAGTGCATAACAATGAGTTTTATAACAAGATATTTCCACACCATAGCCATCTTTTGAATCAAAAACAATCACAATTTCCTAATGAGTTAATATGCACTCCACACAAACGTGAAGAAATTAAAGAACATGATATGGCATTTAAGAAAACATTTGGAAAACACATTTCAATAAACACACATTAAGTAATATTCCATTTAAGTATTGAAGTAGCAAAAGAAAGTATATGAAAACTCTAAAATGGGAATGGACACCAAAATTTGACAAACAAAAACTAGTTTCATCCTTTTAAAAGGAATATTAAACATAATTGTTAAACTAGCCAACAATTCAGCAACCCTCAAGAACCATGCTTCAAGAAAGCATACAGAAATATTTGACAATCAATAAATTCACATAGAGTTATCCCAACCGTTCGTCATCCGAACCATTCACTACACCTGAAGATAAGATAAATTAAAATGAGTATGAAATGAGTATGAAATTTATACAAACGAATCAACAATAATACAAAAAATACTACTTCATAAATAAGTTATAACATAGTAGTACAAAAGATAAGATAAATTAGAATGGTTTGAAAACTTCACCCTATTTAAATTTTTAATGAAATCCTCAAAAAGTTTGTGGTCGCTTTCTTCTAACTTGTATGTGTCTTTCTTGATATTGTATGATAGGTTTGTCGTTGCTATAACATATTCAAGTTGTATGAATAGATGATCTGTTGAATCATACTTGTACATGCGTTGCCCCTTTATTCTATTGTACCAACAACATTGAAGCTCAACACCTTCAGGCCTATCCAAAATATCAATGTCATTATGGTAATCAAACACCCTATTACCATCCTTCTTTCTTATTCTTTGAACTCTTCCAATGTACCAAGTCCCAGAAGAAACGATGTGCTTTGTACTTTGAGATACACCTTTTCTTGTAGTACATTCAACTATAGCTATAGAAACACTCTAAAACAACACCGCACAATCTGATCCAATTCCAAAACCATTTGCAACACCCTTTTTGGGGGCCCTCTCAGCTCTCCTGAAGTATACTCCATTCCTCATTTTAGTCAATATATCTTTCAATAATGTCGGGTTTCCATTCAATTGACTAACCAAACAATATTTGTACATGTCCTTTCCATCGAGTTCCACCACTGATTTGGTAGTTATGTTTACATTTTCATCAACAGAATCTAAAATTCCATACAACTAATGCCTCCACTCACTTTCCATCATTTGCAATTCACTATCATTGAGTACCATAAAAGTTGAAGATTGGAATATGGATGTGGAATGACCCGATGGAGAATTATCAATTACTTCATCCACATCTTCAAATGTTGGAACATTATGATCGTCTATCCATGGTTTAAACCACCAAGAATCTTCTATGTGTCTTTTTGGTTGCATGCCAAGACCTTGTAAAATTCCCTGTGCATCCTCCAATACTACCTTGAGATCTTCTATAATTTTATTATCGGTGGAAATTGAATCATATTGTGACAATATATCACCTTCCTCTACTATTTGTTGAAGCAATTTGTTACAGATACTCATTTGTTTCTTATGAGATTTATTGAAACGAAACCCTTGAGGATTTGATTCTTCTTCAGCAAAATCATATGCCCTCTCTACTCCAACCACGCCATGAACTTTTCTAAATAAGTTCTCACATACATCTGACCAATTAGGTGCAATGCACATGGTAAATTAGAGTATTGATCACGAAATAATCTCATCGACAAAACAACAAAGTGGCAAGAAGTTTTCACATCTTGATATGCCTCTCTACTAATGAAATTAATGTTGACATTAGTATTTTCCTGTTCTCTGACCCAACATAGCGATAAGGTGAAGAAATGATGGACTCTTGAATAATTTCACACTCTTTCCCAAAGAGTTAAACTAGGAGACAATAAATTATCAATATAGTTAGCAACGATTTCTAGATAAGTCTCTGTACCCAATATCCTCTCTGTCCTACCACCTATACTTCTCATTTCCTTCAAGCATATCTAGACATGCCTTGAAGCAATGTGTTGTGCTGAACCCCAGTTTTGGCGATCAATCATCTATATATCCTCAATTTTAAGCTTGTGGTCATCCACTTTAAAATTGTTATAAACCATTCTTACATGGTTAAAACTAATCAACTATTTTCCAACAATCAGATCTCGTCGACCAATAAACAAAGGATTCATTAGCTTTTTTCCATTGTGGATGTAATCCTGGTCATGAAGTCATGTTACTTTAAAGCCATCATAAAACCTAGTTAGCCTCCACCCTTCCCAAGGAATTTGATATCTCATGCCTGTCGTTGAGTAATAATCCTTCAGCATAAGCATTCTTCTCCTACTAACCCCATCTGAGGAATGACCAATAATAGCTCCTAAAAAATATTACACATGTTTCTTCCATAGGTATTCTACTTTTTCCCATTGTCGATGGACAAAATTTGCATCAAACCTGTTGGATGTTGGATGAACAACCACAACCAAATCAGGAAGCTTCTCATGTAAAGGGTTTGGAATAATAACATGTGCATAATGGCCAATCACACAATTCTTGAAGGCATCTGTAATAATCTCATAGCCTGCAGTTCCCTCACCAACTGTCACCAAGAAATGTGTTTGGCACTTATGTTGTTCTTTATTACCACAAAAACCCACCAATGTATCACTTTTTGCTACCCACCTTACATATTTTTTCACAACAGTTTCATCTTCAGCAAGGCATAAGGGAATTGGGCCCTCTATACCATGTTTAGCTTTACAGGAAGCATAAACTGTTAGGATATTTAGACACTTAGGAGTTAGTTAAGATCAACTTGTGTAATATATCCATTAGGTAAAAGTGTGTTTCTTTAGTATGCATTAGTATGCATTTGTAAATATTTTAATCCGACGGTCACGATATGTTCTAGAGATAAAGTGATCTGACGGTTCAAATTCTCTTAGATCATACCTACCATTGATCCATGGCTTAACACCCGATTGGTCTATGATCTCTATTTAAAGAGCATAGAGGGTCCTTGGCTAGTTGATCGATTATGAGAAGCTCGTGTAACTTTCTTTCTTTTGCATAATAAATTGCTCCAAGTAGTTATTTGGCTGGGGCCATGGACTATTTTCTTCACGAGGGTTTTAACCGCGTGACAAACATCGGTGTGTTGATATGTGATCTATTTATGTGAAGTGGTTTCTCAAGGTGTTTGGTCTTTTGGGAGTACCCTATGTACCCGAACATGGTATCAGAGTGTTTGTGAAGAGCCACTTTCAGTTTTGATCAAGATCTGGAACCAGTGTTGCCGAAACTTTGAAAGGGTTTTTGGTTCTAGATGGGAGCTGTTACATTGTGTCCAAAGTACCATTTCCATTGGAAAATAGTTTCGTTTCATCGAAAACTATTTTTGTTTGTCCCAGAAACACCCATTTTGGAAAATCTGAAGGTATAATGTTACGTGACGAATTTGTGTTTTTTAAATCTCTCATATTTTATGAGTTTTATTATTAGATCTTTACTGTTTTAGTCTCGGACTATTACCTTCCCTGGATGTGTATGCTCTTTTCCGTGCACCTTGTGCAATCACGACAAATCATAAACAATAAGGGAAATTTTTTTTTCTTGTCTTCTCAGCTACGTATGCTCTTTTCCATGCACCTTGTGCGATCACAGAAAATCAGAAACACCAAGAAAACTTGAAAACGTAGACTTTCTAAGTAAGCTAACCAAGATCTAACCCCATTGCGTGGAAAAAGTTTTTTTGTTTTTGGTTTTCATTTTTTTGTGTTTTGCAGAAAAAAAAGGAAAGCACAGAGAACGAGAGAAAAGAGTTAAAAAAAAAAACCTTCCTCTTTTCATCCTTTTACGTACCTTTTAAACTTAGCTCACTTGGTCCAAAATTATTTTATTCCTTAATAGGTCTTGAGTTCAAGTCTTATTAAGCTACTTTTTAGTGCATGCAATTTCTATTTTCAAGTTACTTTATTGTAAAAGTGCATCTCACATAAAGAAAATAAAATAAAAAGTGAGTCACTTAAGTATTTTAATTTATTGTCGCACTATTTAAAAGTAACATTATTGTAAAAGTGAACATCACTTATTCTACAAAAGTGATTCACTTAAAAGAAACTTTATTCTAAAGTGATTGTCAAAGGTTGATATTGGGAAGAGGGGGGTTCTTTTTTTTGTTGGTCAAGTTAATATCTGCCACGTCACTATTGGGGACATCTTCCACATTTTCTTTTATCAAGCATAACTTCATCATCCAGAATCAGTTTTCAATGCTGTGTTTTTAAAAACTGCATATTTTTTCGATCTCTTTGCATCCAAATAGTTAGTTTCTATTCTTTTAGCCATTAATTTATAGTATTTCCACCCCTTGTGATATTATACTTACAAGTTCTAATTATTTTTCATGGAAATCTCATATGGAGGATGTTCTGCGAAGTAGGGGACTTTTCAGGATAACTTCAGGGAAAGAAATATAACCCATTGATGATGATAAAAAAATTAAATGGGAAAATAGATGTGATGAAGCTTGTGGATTGATTGGGATGTCAATCTCTACTGATTTGCGATTCCACATATCTAGAATTGATGAACCTGATATAGCTTGGGAAAAGTTGGAATCCGTGTTTGGTAAACACAATGACATTCAGGGTCATCAACTTGAGAATGAGTTGATTTCCTTGAATCTAAATGATTTTTCATGCATTCAAGACTATTTATCTAAGTATAAAATTCTTAGAATCTAATGTGCAGAATGCAAGATTAAGAAAGAATACAAACAATGTATTTATCATATTCTTTCCAAACTTGGACCTGCATATTCTGTTTTTGTATCTACATTCTACTCCATGAAAGGATCCTTGACTACATATAGCTATCAAGAGCCTAGCCTTGAATCCTTTTGTGATTCCTTAATTAGAGAGCAAGATAAGTTCATTCATCTTGGAATAATTAACAATGCAGATACATCTGGGAAAGCCCTATTGTCCCAATAGAAAGAAAATTCCAAACCTCCCAAGAAACAGAATTTTCACTATAAGAAGCCAAACAACAAGGGTCCCAAACCCTCTCATTCAGCTCCTTCTTTAAAAATCAAAGGATCCAAGCCAAAAGGAAAGAAGACTGAGTGTCATTGCAATTTTTGTGGGAAAGATAATCATGATGAATCTAAGTGTTTTAAGAAGATGGCAGCCTTGGAAGTAGCAATGAAGAAGCACCACATCAATCTAGGTTCATCTTCATAATCTAACTCTCATGGACATGCACTTTGTGCTTCTGGTTACTCTTATACTGCATCTTCTTCTTCTACTTCAAATGAATGGCTCATTGATTCTGGAGCATCTTATCATATGGCTAAGGATCAAGCCATCTTTTCTACTATGCATGAATATAACACCAAACAAATATTTGTTGGTGATGATAGATCTCTAAGTTTTGTAGGATCTGGAACAGTTCTAGTAGAAAATGGTCATTTCAGTGATGTACTATGTGTTCCAAAAATTTCCTGCAATGTGTTATCAATCTATCAAATTACTCATTCGGGTGAAGGTAAAACTGTGATGTTTATACCTCACCAAGTTGTAATCAAGGCTTTTAAAAAACCTCAAAATATCCTTGCTACTGGAACTGTTGATGATATTACCAGGTTGTACAAATTTAACAACTTTGGGTCATCACCTTTTACTTCAGTTTTTGTTGCTCATAGTGATAAGTTGAGCAAACTTTGGCATGAGTGATTTGGTCACTTAAATTATCGCTCATTGCAACAATTATGTAAAGAAAATATGCTGACTAGTCTTCCGATGGTATCTTGCAAGGATGGTGTTTGTTCCGGTTATGTACTCGGAAAACATCATCGAAACAATTTTGACAAATGTGCCTCTTGGCACACCTTGGTTCCCTTGGAGCTTGTGCATAGTGACTTGTGTGGTCCTCTTCCATCTGCTTCCTTTTCTGGTTTCAAATATTTCTTAACTTTCATTGATGACTACTCCAGACGCACTTGGGTTTACTTCCTAAAACTTAAGAGAGAAGTATTTAACATATTCTTGGCCTACAAAGCCCTTGTTGAAAAACAATCTGGTCATCAAATTATTAAGTTAAGATCTAACAATGGAGGAGAATATGTTAACAAAAAGTTCACTACTTTCTGCATTGAACAAGGAATCCAACAACATCACACTGTTCCATATACACCACAACAAAATGGTGTAGCTGAACGAAAGAACCGCACTTTAAAAGAAATGGCTAATTGTATGATCCAATCTAAGGGACTAAATCTTCAATATTGGGATGAGGCCATAAATCATGAAAATTACATAGTTAATCGCACACCCACTAAAGTTTTACAAGGTATAACACTGGAAGAAGCATGGAGTAAAATTAAACCAGATGTAAGTCACTTTTGTGTGTCCGGTTGTGAAGCATGGGCTCACATTCCCGATGAAAAAGGAAAAGCATTGCATCCTAAACATGAAAATTGCATATTTGTTGGATATTCTAAATATGTAAAAGGTTATAGAATTCTTCAGCCCCATTCACATGATATAATCATTAGAAGAGATGTTAAATTTGATGAAAATCTCTTGGCCTGCGAGCCTAACTTGGAAGGTGTGCCATCTTTGGCTTGCAATCCTGATTCGACGATTGTGCCTTCTTATTCTTCTTCCAAATTCCTTCAAAGGTTTCCAACTCAAGCTTCTGATGATGACAGTGAGGATGAAAATCCACCTCCTCCTGCTCATGTTCCTCCAATTACACCAGCACAAATTCTTCCTCTATGGGTCCATTCAACATGTGAAGCAGCTGGTGATCTTGCTGGTGATCCTATAAATCAACATTGAACATGTTTTTAGTTTCAGAAAGCCTCTTCTATTTTGGCTCAAGTTTCTAAGAATCATGATCCAGAAACTTTTGCAGAAGCTTCAAGAAATCCAGATTGGGATGCAATTATGGATGAAGAATATCATTCCTTAATGGCGAACAATACGTGGGATCTTGTTCCTCTTCCAAAAGGAATAAAACTTTTCATATGTAAATGGGTCTATAGAACTAAGTATGCATCAGATGGAAGTGTTGAAAGACTTAAGGCAAGGTTAGTTGCCAAAGTTTTTTCCCAAGTTGAAGGGATTGACTACAATGAAACCTTTGCTTCTGTCACAAAACTGAATTCCATCCACCTTGTTCTCTCCCTTGCAGCCTTACATAACTGGGAATTCCATCAAATGGATGTCAAGTTTGTCTTTTTACACGGTGATTTACAAGAGGAAATTTACATGGATCAACCTCCTGGATATGTTCAGGATAACTTTAACCTTATCTGTCTCCTTAACAAATCCTTATATGGCCCTAAGAAAGCTCCTAGATATTGGTATGCCAAAATGGATAGCTTTCTCCTTGACACTGGTTTTTCTAGATGCCATTCTGACCCCAATGTCTATACTAAGAAAGTAGGAAACCATCTCATCATACTTGTTCTTTATGTTGATGATCTTATCCTTACTGGTAGTGACCCTAAGCTTATAACCCATGTGAAATCCAGTCTTAAGAAAAAAATTTAAATGTCAGACTTAGGACATCTGCATTATTTTCTTGGTCTCCAAGTCTTGCAAACCCAAGAAGGAATCTTTATTTCCTAGTCTAAGTATGCTTGTGACCTTATTTGTCGCTTCCACATGGAAGGTTGTAAACCGGCCCCTTCTCCCTTCAGTCAAGAGTCAAAATATCTGCCACTTTTACTTCCCCTAAAGTAGATGCCACCTTATATCCTCAGCTTGTTGGTGGTCTTTTATACTTGACTCATTCCCATCCTGACCTTTCCTTTGCCGTTGTTCGTGTTGCCTATTATATGAAAACTCCTCATGAAAGTCACTAGAAAGCAGCAAAAATAATACTTCAATATATTTGAGGTACAATTCAGTTTGGGATTCATTACAGTACAGGGGGGAAACCTTTGTTGGTTGGTTTCACTGATTCAGATTGGGCCAGTGATCCTAATGATCGACAATCTACTGCAGGCTATGTTTTCAATCTGGGATCTGGACTTGTCACTTAGGCTTGTAAGAAACAAGAAGCTCTTTCTCTTTCTTTAGTAGAAACAAAATATAGAGCCACAGTTAATGCTAGTTAGGAATATTTATGGCTTTGACATATCCTTTCAAAGTTTGGATTTGAGCAGCAGCAGCCTACTCCACTTTGGTGCGATAATCAAAGTGCCATCAAGCTTTCCAAATATCCAATTCTACATCAGCGCAGCAAACACATTGAGATACAGATGCACTTCATCAGAAATCTTGTTCATGATCGTGTTATTGAAGTGCTCTATTTCCGTACAGATGATCAAGTTGCATACATCTTCACCAAGTTTCTTACAGAAGTGAAATTTTCTAAACTTTGGTCTATGTTAGGAGTTTAGGAATTAGTCCTTAAGGGGGGATAGGCTCTAATTCCTCCTTCCTTCTCCTAATAGTGTCACTTTTTTAAATCCTTCAATCCTATCCCAAGTTGTTCTTAAGGGGGGATGTTAGGATATTTAGACACTTAGGAGTTAGTTAAGATTAACTTGTGTAATATATCCGTTAGGTAAAAGTGTGTTTCTTTAGTATGCATTAGTATTCATTTGTAAATATTCTAATCTAATGGTCATGATATGTTCTAGACATAGAGTGATCTGACGGTTCAACTTCTCTTAGATCATACCTACCATTGATCTGTGGCTTAACACCCAATTGGTCTATGTTCTCTATTTAAAAAACATAGAGGATCCTTGGCTAGTTGATCGATTATGAGAAGCTCATGTAACTTTTTTTCTTTTGCATAATAAATTTCTTCAAGTAGTTATTTGGCTGGGTCCATGGATTGTTTCCCTCTCAAGGGTTTTAACCATGTGACAAACATCGGTGTGTTGATCTGTGATCTATTTGTGTGAAGCAGTTCCTCAACGTGTTTGGTATTTTGGGAGTACCCTGTGTACCCAAACATAAACTTTTCCAATTGTCTCAAAAATGTACTCTTACTCCCCTAGGATATATGTCAATGATTTCTTAACTTGCCTTAAAGTCGTATATATCAAAGGGCCATCCAGATTCAAGCTAATAAATCTATGTAATATAGGACCTCCCCATAACTTAATCATGTCATAAATGGATTGAGTGGATGAACTATACCTTCTACCCAACTTTTAATGAACTAGGTTGTGAAATATATCTTGAACAAATTCCGAAACTGCATCTTTACCTTGTAATTTTCCTTTCTTATGAGCCTCACACGCATCCTTACAAAACCTAAACACATCCTTCCTTCCTGTAGATTCGAACAAATTTTCCCTTAGAGACCTTGTTCTTATAGACATTGTATCAACCTTTGTCCTCTCCCACGAAAGAGATCACATTGTTAGCCTATGTGTAGCATTTGCTTCTCTTGCAACAATTTTGAGTTTAGTTTGAGTCAAATGGTCCAACCTTCTCCCTTTTCCTGTATCTCTACCATGTCTTTTCATGTTGCTCATTGATTCACGATATAATCACATTTGAAAGTCATCACAATTAGGTATCATCTTACAAAAATTGCATGTCAATGAATCAAAAGGTATTCATGTTTCAGAAACCCTCTTGCAATGAATATGTCTGTATGTACCATTAATACTGCATTCAATACCATGATAATTTAGTGCTCTCCTGGTATGTTTCTCTATGGCCCACATTTTTCCACCACATTGTTCATCCATTAGAACCTTTGTGTCCAATCTCTCCCCTCTTCTCTCAATATAGGGATCTCAATAACCCCAACATAATAATATTGAGGGAGGTATTTGTCCTAGAACAAGATGAAAAAACACATTGGTTAATGATCTACTAACTGCTACTAACAGGTAATAACAAATAAAGTAATATGCATATTCAAATTAAATTAAGACTTGGGTAATTACCACACCTGAAGTAGAAGGATGTGGACTTGTATAATCCCCATGGAATGGTGATTGTAGTGATGGGATCAAGAACTTAGAAAAACTTTGTTGGGACTTTTCATTGGTTGGCTTCATTGGTCTCCCACTTGTTCTACTCCTCAACACAATTGTATCATGTGAAGCCTTAGTTGTAGTATTAGTAGTGTGATTCTTTGATTTCATGTGTTCATTTAGAGAACTGTCAATATTACCACTTGTTGGCACCAAACAGAACCATCTATTGCATCATGCACATTCCACTCTTACATTTTTCTTTTCCTCGTAGTTTGCAAGTGTTGCTTCACCACCTTGAACAAATTAGGCTCTTTTGTTTGGTTGGAATCATGTAGAAGTTTGATTGCTTGATAAATCTCAAGTTGATCTCTAGCCACTATTGTCTACTTTTCTTTGTTACCTGAAGGAATTTCATTAATTCCCAACATTGAAATTTGACGTTGATGGGACCCTGTTTTCATATGATTGTTTTTAAAGTTACAAATTGTTCATGGTCCCAAGGATGCTTCCCTCATTCCATAATCAATGTCACATATTTCACAATGGATCTTTATATTAGGTTTTCCATTTTCTAAATATACCTTTAGTGTTAGCTTCTCCTTGACAAACTCTTCCATTAAAATTTTCACTTTATGTTCCCAAGATGCCAATACATGAGGATTAACCACAACTTGTTCCACTGACTCAGACACATTACCAACTCTTGGTTGTTTATGCATAGGTTCCTCCACATTCCCTTCAATGTTTTTAGATATTGGCATTCCCTCCATTACATTTGATTCCAATGTATCAGCAAACATCATGCACACTTTCCACTTAATGCCTACATTTGTTGTTGTAGGTTTCCTTCTTTCCTCTTGCTTTGCATTTAAAGGACATCTAGTTGAGCCAATAATAAAATCAAAAGGATATTCAATGACTTCATCATTCATAATTTTAGAATGGATATTAGCATATGTACAACCTTTTTGACACTGGACTGTGCCAAGGGAACAATTCTCTTCACCAATAAAAATTCCAAAGTCCACAACATCACTTGGATCCATCTGCATTTACATCCATGTGTACCTTTTAGTTGGGTAAGAAATGAATAAAATTATAACATTTTTTTCAAAATTTTGGATATAATAAGGCTACAAAATGAGGTGAGTGCATCCATAAATAAATGAAAAAAAAAGTAATTCAAATTTACACATGCATATTAGTTCATTAATAAAACAAAGAGCTAGGAAGCAAAGTATGCACTTTCAATTCAAATCTCTAAAAAGGATGAATAAATCTTACTATTGGGATGAAACACCTTGAAACAAAATGTATTGTTAGTGGATTATTCAAATAGCCCTCCCCAAACTGAAGAGTGAGCTTCAATGTACCTGCAGAAGATCAACAGGTGATCAAAACAAGAGATGAAAAAACATAGAGGTGATCAAAGGTCTTTGTTATTTTTGAAATTTAGTCTTGTTCTTTTTTATGGAAATGCCCCAAGCATTACAATACACTCTAGGAAATGATAAAAACATCTTAATTGACTAATATTCCAAACCTGCAATCCAAATCCCTATTCTACATGGTGTTTGGCCTTGGGTTAAGAAAAAAAACTTAGTAATAAGTGAAATCGCCTAATAAATGAAGAATGGTACAAGGAGAGATAAATTTGTTCAATAGTCACTCACAAATATCAAGTAAACCATTTTGGAAACTTCCTACATAAATGTAACAACTCTTAAATTCACTCCCTAGATCCTTGAGATCAGTTTTGCATCCAAATGGTGAAGATTGCGTAGTTGGTAGAGCTTCCATAGCTTGACAACACAATGAAATTGCAGCGATAACACTTTAAGCAACCTAAATCTCTCACATTAGTGTGAATAGTTTTTGTAGCTCTAATGACAAGTAACAAATTTAAATCGGCAAGATTTTGGAAGGGAGGAATTTAATTTCACATAATAATCTTAATATGCATACTCGTTTATCATCGACATTGTAGACCTAGTCAAACTGAGGTAGACAGTGCTGGAATTACTCTTACACAGGTTTTAAGCTATGTAGAAGATATGTGATGACACATCCTTTGTTAACATAACATTGGATTGGTCACCTTTTGGTAAACAAGTCACACATACTATAGAACACATAATATGTTTTATAATTGTTATATAATATGAAAAAAATGAATTATCAAACTTCATATAATGGCAATTAGTATTAAATATAGTTCTGAAATTACTCTTATTCTATCAAATAATTTAGCTATGTAGAAGATATGCTATGAAATATTCTCTATCAATATTGGATTGGTCACCTTTTAGGTTGTAAGCAAGGGGCATATAATAGGATGCATAATTTTTTTTTTAAGGTTATAATATGCCAAAAATGGATTATCAAACTTCATATAAAGACATCTAGTTCAGAGACTCTTCCAAATAGCTACATTGAGAGGTCAGATAACCAACTTCACCACCAAGATCAAAATACCAAGGAATACATCCCATCTTCATCCTGCCTTCAAAAGATGTCTACAAGGGAATACAAGAAGAACCCAGTCATGGCTTATCCAGGGAGGAACTTATGGACCTGCCAAGAAACTGATACAAGAGGAGATCAATGTCTGCCTCAGACATCCAAAATATGTAAAAAATCTAAATTCTATCATACTATTGAAAAAATAAACATCAAAGATGTCAAAGAGAGTAGGTCAAGCTCAAATTAAAAGAGCTTCATTGATCCATTCCCCACTATTTCACCTTCACATATTTCAGTGAACTGTAAGAGGCCAGATGCCATAGAGAGTGTCTCCTTGGATAAGCCATCTGCCTTCTTGTTGTATTCTCTATATACATGAGAAAAATCAAGGGAAAGAAAGGATGATTCGAGATTCCTGATATATTGACACCATCCATATTCCTGATTCTTGAGAAGAGTTATCATTGTCACCAAAGAAACTGCTTCCCTCACTTTGGGTTTAATCCAACACATGGAGGGCTTACCTAAGAGAAACTAAGTTGTAAAGATAAATGTAATTTCAGATAGACTTAGGTTTCTACATCAACTATGAATGACTTCTTGCTATAAATCAAGTTGATGTTAAACAAATGTTTTCAAAAAGATGTTAGTTGATGTTAATTTGATTTCAGAAATGATGTTAAATGATTTCAGAACTTTTTTCAATGTTCTTTATTAGTGCAGAGTTACAATTCAAATATTAATTAATGTATGTGTAAATTCCCTCAAGCTGCAGATCTGAATTATTAATTCAATTACTACTATAAAACCTTCCATAAATGTGTTTTTTCAAACAACTATGGTCCATTTTGTAGATTTTGTAAGATCTTAGCTCTGTCTAATACCAAGTTTACATTTTTTCGATGATTCTTATTGATGCACAATGTGCTATGAATCCAGAAGACACCAACAACATCTTTTGGTGCTACTTTAATTAGGTGAACCATGGCTTCAGTATAAATGTAGAGGAGCCTAGTTGGGAAATAAGATTCACAAATATATTCAAAACTCCCCAACAATATTCATAGAAGATTTAAATATTAAATGTGAATGATAAAAACTATCAAACCTACACAATTGAGAACTATGATCATCCATACTAGAAGCTACAACAATTTACACATTATATAGTTCTCTAATCTAGGGTAGGAGCATGGTTTACCTCTTGTTCTTAGGATTTCAACACAAATTATAAGGTGTTGAAAATTATGAAATCCCTTTCTTTACTTAATACCAACATTTAGAACAGTCATGAAATTCTACACAAAGGAAAAACATTGGATAAGATAGCTTGCTTCTTAGCATTATTGTAATGTAAACTGATTGTATGTTACTCTAGGTTAAATCTAAGAATGATGTAAGACATTATCCATTTCTTTACCAAATACCAGCATTTAGAACAGTCATGAAATTCTGCATGAAGGAAAAACATTCGTAAGGGTAGCTTTCTTCTTATCTATTAATGGAATGTAAATCGACTGAATGTTACACTAAATTATATTAATTCTTGCACATGATCTAGGAACTAAGAATCAATCTCATGAAAGAATAATCAACAAATACTCATGAAATTGTGTTAATCGGAACCATAATTGGTTTCCTCTCTGTATATTTAATAAACAATGAATGATTACAATACCAATGTCAAGCAATAGCTTGAATCAATGAAGAATTCGAATACCTAAGGAGACAATTCGAATTCAGTGAGTGAGTCTAGCTTAACTGACTCTCAACCATTGGTTCACACTCAGTTAACCACTTGAACAAAACCTTAATTTACTCACCAAACCCTAACTGAAGTCAGAGTGCAATAAATGACTGAATCTCAACTGAAGGAGATCAAACACATGTCATAGCAAGCCAACCATCAAGTGCTAGTTCTCCATGACTTCAATGAACCCTGATGAGGTTAACTGAAGCTGGACTAACCATCAGAAGTTGGTGGAGGCGCCTTTTTGTCTCCATATCATTAAATAATAATAAATAATCATTAAATAATATATTTAATGATAGGAGGTGCCTTAACTGACTGGTTGAACTGATTGTAACCACCAGTTAGCAATTAGGTGCATTAATGTCACTCAGATCACCCCAGAGTGCTCCAGTTAGCCTCCTTGACTGTAGGAGAAGGCTAAGTTAGCCTCCTTGACTGTAGGTAGGCATGGATGTGACTGGATGATGGCAATTAATGCTCCACTAATGTTAATTAATGTCAATTATACTTAGGATAGTGCTTTAACTAGGCCAATTTGACCAAAAGAGTGTGTATGATGGTAAATGTCTCCAACAGCCCCCCTTAAGCTATACTCAGGAAGAGTTAGAAAACATAGATGTATAAAATTCTAGGGCCTCAACAAATAATTCCATAGGTCACCCTGTACAATGCTGAAACTGAAACAATGCTCAAAACAAACGAAGTGAGGAAAAGAGGGAAAACCTAGTGGGAAAAAACCCCCCTCAAGCTGAACACTGAAAGTAGTATGGATCACCCTGATGAACTCACCCCCAATAGTGAATGGAGGTAAGTGAAATTCTTTTATGAAAATATCTTGGTGAAGATGTCTGCAATCTGCTCATCAGTCGGGTAGTATTGTAGAATGATGGCCGTGTCATGCACTAGCTCCCTGATGTAGTGCATGTGAATCTCTACATGCTTGGTCCTCTACCTAGTAACTAAATACATGGATATCTTAATAGCACTCTGGTTGTCACAAAAGAGAATAGTGGACAAAGTAATCCCAATATCAAACTATGAAAGAATGCCTTGCAACCAAACTGCTTGGATGCAAGCATTCACCGCTCCTCGATACTCAGCCTCTACTGAAGATAGTGCTATGGCAGCCTGCTTTTTTCTTGACAAGAAAATAGGGCCACCACAAAACATGAATACATATCTATAAGTTGAATTCTGATCAATAGAATCACCCGCCCAATCGGAATTTGTGTATCCAACCAGCTCTAGCTCGGAGTCTACAACATAGTGAATGCCGTAGGTCCTGGTTCCCTGAATGTATTGGAGGATCCTCTTGGATTCCTTCCAATGAATATCATGATGCTACTGCATGTATCTTGATACAGAATTCATGTCATAACAAATATCAGGCCTAGAATGTGTCAAGTACAACAAGCTACCAATTAGTTGTTGATAGATAGTGCAGTCCATGGGAGGTGTGTGTTTTCCTTCTTCAAGGCTGATCCATGAAAGGAAAGGGAATGGTGCAGGCCTACATTCAGCCATGTTAAACTTGAATAACAATTTTGAAATGTATTTGGACTGAGTGACCATAATCCCATCATAATTTTTCTCGATTTCGAGCCCCAAAAATTGTTTTAGAAGCCCCAAATCACTCATTTCAAAGGCATTGTGGAGAGCAGTTTTGATGGTTGAAATGGAGGAAATTGTGCTACCTGTGATTAGTAAGTCATCAAAATATAAAACAATGATAATTATATGATCATCATGCTGCTGTAAATACACATTTGGATCTAATATACATCTCTGAAAGTTTTGCAAGAGAAGGAAGGTATCCATCTTGGAATACCACTCTCTTGGGGCCTGTTTTAACCCGTATAGTGACTTCTTCAGTTTGCAAAACAAAGATAGATCAGTGATGTAGCCCTTAGGATAATTCATGTATATCTCCTCATGAATATCTCCATGCATAAAGTATGACTTAACATCCATGTGATGCACCTCCTAGTGCTTGGATGCGGAAATAGCCAAAACAAGGCAGATGGAGTCCATTTTTGCAACCGGTGCAAAGGTGTAATGGTAGTCCACTCCTTGGACTTGAGAGAAACATTTTGCTACAAGCCTTGACTTATATTTTTAGGTTCTTCCATCAATATCAACCTTTTTCTGAAACACCCACTTGCATTCAACCAATTTCCTTCCCGGAGGAAGAGAAACTAGCTCCCAAGTAGTGTTTTTTTGAAGAGAATTCATCTCTTCATCCATGGCAACTTGCCATCTCAAATCATTCCGAGCATGGTAGTAGGATTTTGGATCTGAAATTATCATCAAATAGAAATTTTTGGACAGCAAATTATCATAACAAGAAAGCGCAATACCTGCTCTTTGGAAATCAAACTGGGTTCTCCTTGGATCATCCGGATTTCCAATGTTGTCTCCTGCGGAGGAGAGTGTCTGTTGGGCCCATGTAGGAAGATGATTTTGAACTTAAGGTTCTGATTCAGTATTTGATGATTGCTGCACACTAATATCAGAAATCATAGGATCCAAATCATGGTCATCACCCCCAATTTCATCATCCAAATATTTAGTGGAATAGGAAGGAAATTCAGCAGTTTTCTCCTTCACAAGTTCCACCTCCTGAAGAGGCTCATCGAACTTGACACTTATCTCGATGATGATATATTTGGTATTGATATACAACAGCTTGAATCCTTTAGATTCATTAGGATACCCAATAAACAAACATTCTATGCTCTGCAGTTGCAAAGCCCTTCTTTTATCAAGCGGAGTCCGGGCCCATGCAGTGGACCCAAACACCCGTAGGTTTGACACATCTGGCTTGTGTCTGAAGTATGCTTCGAAAGGAGTATTTCCTTTCACTAATGAATGTGGCCCCATGTTTTTAATATATTCTTTAGAATGAATGGATTCAGCCCACAAATTTGCAGCAAGCTTCTTTGACTCCAACATACAGGTGGTCATCTCTTTGAGAGACCGGTTCTTCCTTTCCGCTACTCCGTTCTGCTGGGGAGTGTAGGGAATTGAATGTTGGACCTGAATACCAATTTTGGAGAAAATGTAAAGAAAATCATTACTAACATACTCCCCTCCATTATCAGATCTCAAGATATTGATCTTAAGCCAAAAGGCATTTTCGATCAAGGCCTTCAATTCAGAAATTTTTTCACATACTTCTGATTTCTTTTTGAGAAAGAAAACCCATGTATACCTTGAAAAATCATCAATAAAAGTAAGGAGGTACCTTGGTCCATTCATGGATGTGACAAGAATCAGACTGCTGATATCAGAATGTATCAGCCCCAATATTCTTGTAGCTCGGCTTGCCTTCCCCCGATCGAACTTGTGCTTAGGGTGTTTTCCAATCACACAACCCTTGCAGACTCTCGTGGTCACCTTGATGACCTTGAGGACTTCAACCATGGATTTTTTCTGTAATTGCTGAAAATATTTGAAATTAAGATGGCAAAATATTTCATGCCACAGCCTACTAACCTAATTTCCATGAGTTAGCAGAGCGGTGGGTTTTGCATCCGCAACAAAGTGAGAGAACTCATAGGCTTTTGCATGATGATTTGCAAGGCCTTTTGCAATGAGTTTCCCAGATGCAATTTCTGTTATCTAAACATCATTTGGGATGAAAGAGACTCTCTTAGGCATTTCTATATGTGTCATCTAATAGACACTAAGGATATTTTCTGCTAGAGACGGTACATACAAAACATTAGAAAAAAACCATTTTCTAGATCTACAGTACCTTGTCCTTCGGAAATGATGGTGGAGTCATATCCCATGTGGATGGGGAAGGATTTTCCAGTCTCCAAGGATAAAAAGGAGTCTTTTTCATCCATCATGTGATTCGAAGCTCCATTGTCAATCAGCAATGATTTGGACTTCGAAGTGCTTGCCATGAGGGCATGACCTTTCTCATGCTGTGGTTCTCGATTTTGGTGATATCTCCTCTGAAAGCTCTCCAAAAGATTGACGTGATTTCTCTCAAGGAGAGAGGTTGCTTCATCAAGATTTTTCTTCATGCAGGCATGTTTAGGGTGAAAACCCTTCCCGAAGTAAGAACTCCTAACTTTTTCTTTCCCATTGTGCCCTTTTCCTTTGTTCTTCCTTGAGCCGGAAGATTCATCATGCTGCTGATTTTCAACTCTAGGCTTGGGAGCATCAAATTTAGTTTTCTGATTTTTTTGCTGCTTTCCTTTACCCTTCAGATCTTTGGGCCCCAAGGCATGGAGGGCTTGATCACAGGAAGATCGGATGATCCCCATCTAGACAAGCTTGCCATTTTCATTAGTTAGGAACTCAATGAAGGCATTGAGTGTAGGCATCTTCCATCCGGGGGTTGTGAGCTTCCCCGCATGGAATGTAGAAACAAAAACTGAATAATCATCCCCAAGTTTGGAGAGTATGGCTAGGATGAGCTGATCATCCTCCTTCTCCACTTTGCATTGCTTCAAGAGGAAAACAGTATGCTTGAACTTTGTAAAGAAATCATTCAAAGTCTTGAAATTGGAAGGTTGGAGAGACATGAGTTCATTTTTGAGTTGGTAAACTATCAAGTCATCATGCTTTCCATATAGAGATTCCAATTTGTCCCATATTTATTTCGGTGTCTTCAGATCCGTAAGATGGAAGAGAAGGTCTTCGGAAATAGAGAGGCACAAGAAACCGAAGGCTTCATCCTTTTTGTTCAAGAATCTTGATTTTTCTATGGCAGATCCAGGCTCAACTTCAGTGTCCATGGCAACTATATGGAGTCCTTTGGAGTGCAACTGAAGCTCCATTTTATTTTTCCATGTGTGGAAATTGTATGGATTCAAGATAGGTACTGAGGAGGCCATATGGATATGCTGTAGTGAATGCTTCACCTGTAGAAACCTGAAAATCAAAACAGAAAGGGAAAAATAAGGTTGGACAGCCTGCACACTCTAGGATTTCATCACACCCAACATAGTCAATCAGGAAAGCTTGATCAACAAGTTATTTACTTGGGATATTGAGTGGTAAGCCTTGGCTTCTGGTGCAGTGCTGGAATTTTGAGCTATTGCTCACTTTTCATGGAGAAATATGTCAAAAAGCTTTTTTTTGAGAGATAGATCTTTGTCCCACCGTATGCTCTGATACCATATTAATTATTGCACATGATCTAGGAACTAAGAATCAATCTCATGAAATAATAATCAACAAATACTTATGAAATGGTGTTAATCGGAACCGAAATTGGTTTCCTCTCTGTATATTTAATAAACAATGAATGGTTACAATACCAATGTCAAGCAATAGCTTGACTCCATGAAGAATTCAAATACCTAAGGAGACAATTCAAATTCAGTGAGTGATTATAGCTTAACTAAACCTCAACCATTGGTTCACACTCAGTTAACCACTTGACCAAAACCCTAATTGACTCACCAAACCCTAACTAAAGTTGGAGTGCAATAAATGACTGAATCTCAACTGAAGGAGATCAAACACATGTCATAGCAAGCCAACCATCAAGTGCTAGTGCTCCATGACTTCAATGAACCTCGATGAGGTTAACTGAAGCTGAACTAACCATCAGAAGATGGTGGAGGAACCTTGCTATCTCTAGATCATTAAATAATAATAAATAATCATTAAATAATATATTTAATGACAAGAGGTGCCTTAACTGACTGGTTGAACTAATTGTAACCACCAGTTAGCAATTAGGTGCATTATTGTCACTCAGATCACCCCCGGAGTGTTCCATTTAGCCTCCTTGACTGTAGGTAGGCATGGATGTGACTAGATGATGGCAATTAATGCTCCACTGATGTCAATTAATGTCAATTATACTTAGGATAGTGGTTTAACTAGGCCAATTTGACCAAAAGAGTGTGTATGATGGTAGATGTCTCCAACAAATTAAAGCTATGAATGTTGTAAGAGATGATTTCAAATTAGAAATTATAAAAGAAGAAGGGTAATAAAAAAATAAGGAAGGATAATAAAAAAAGAAGAGAAGCTAAATGATAATGAAGATCAGGCACTAGCTACACACACCAAGAATGGAAGATTCAGAAGGAAGTAATATTCAGTGCAGGGGCAAACTCTCATCACTCTTTCCCAAGGTCTCTCTATTAGAAGAGTGCACCTTGTTGCCGCCTTTCACACACCTAGGTCACATGGCAGAAATATTCAAGCCACTCGGTGTGTCCTTGGGGGCAAGTCTCGAGTCAAGGTTGTCACCTTGTTCTTGACTCCTCCGTTTAGGTTCAACTCCTAATGAAGCCAAGGGGGGTAGACCCTATTACATTACTAAGGATAATTACTCAGTGTTGTGATGTTAAGCTAATTGAGTTACTTAGGAGTTTGCAATTTAACTATAGATGATCAAAGATGGCAAGATACAAAAGATGAACACACGAAAGCACAATGCTGAGACACAATATATATATAAAACAAGAAAACAACCAGTGCCTTAGAATGGAGTCAAAAAATAGAATCAATGTACTTGCGCATGCTTGGAGTGAGTGTTTTGTGATTGCCTCTTGGTACGTTTTAAGTTAAATTTGAAGTGTGAGTTGATTAAAATTAGGTGAAGGGGGGACTCTAGATATACCCGAGAGTACTTGGAGTATGTCCAAAACTAAACCTTCACGGATACCTGGAAGGAATATGTGGGCTGAAATGGAGTCTCTGGGGCTATTGTTCATAACACACCCGTTAGGGTGTGACAAATATCGGCACCCCGAGGTCATTTTTCAGAAGTTCCCGCTTCCTTCGGGTATTTTGCCACCATGATGGTTCGATCTAGGTGTTGGATTTTCACCTGTTGGTTTGTTAATTTGGGAGAGTGAGTCCTAATTATACTAGTCACTCAAGTTCTTTTGATACAGCTTGATTGATCGAATGAACCGCAGCCAAGTGCAGAACATACACACTGGAGTCTTGTCAATTTTAGTAAGTTTTAAACTGGGTGTTCTTGTTTAAAAGAAAACCCTCCAGGAACCTCTTTCGATTGAAGTGGATCTCAATCAGGGAATCGAGGAGGGGTTAATTTTATAATAGCTGAAAAACAAATTATCAAAATAAAATAGATACACAATTCTATTTTTCCAATTAGTCCTACCACGAATCTCTTTCCCCTTTCGGGTCAATCGGGAAGTCGTGGGGTAAGTATTATGATTACTTTGAAAAAAAAAAGTGGAATATGAAATTTATAATAAAATCAAGTATACTACCCTGCAAATTAGATCAATTCTATTTTAAAAAAGAAATGAGCAGAAAGCGAAGAAAAGGACACCGACGCAAATCCCCCTAGTGGCGATGGGGAATGGGCTCGAAAGAGCCTATTCCAAAAATAATTTTATTTATTATTGGTTAGAATATCAGTGAACTGAAATTATCAGAAACTGCTTGCTCCTTATACAGGATGAAACCAAGATCTTACAACTTTGCAAAAATTTTAAGATTTTAGTGAAAAGGGAGACCCTTGGGGGGATTTGAACGCTCCTGAGGCCACTTCGGACAACAGATTCCTTTGTTTTCTGTCAGAAATGATAAAATACAGCAATAATGTTAGAATAACATACACCCAAAATTACTTTAAGAGTACCTTTGGATCAGCCTACCTTATCTAAAAAAAAATGAAGTTAAAACTAGCTAAACATGCGAAAAAGGAACCAAGGAAAGCAAGATTTCCTTGGGATATTGGCTTGATTCTTGTGAAGCCAATGAAATATGCACTGATATTGCAGAATATTAAATTTTATAACAGTGAAAGGAAATCTAATGCATGCGATCTACAAGTTTTCTTTAAATTTTCATGCAAAAAGAAGATTTCCCTAAAGCTAGATCTAGAATGCTTATGAAACTTTTTTAAGTGCAAGATCTAGACTATAGGATTTGATAAGATAGATATATGTTGGAATTACTTTTAATATGATATATCTAAGAAAAATCAAAGCTACGAATAGAGTAACTGGGTAAAAATGTTGATTTTTCGTAGAAATGAGAAGAAGAGGAGAGAAGGTCAGATCGTTGCTTGAATGGAGCAAGCTAAAAGGAGGCCCTTTTGTGGAGTGCTGAGGGACAGAGTCTTGAGATTATTGGATAGGAATGGCATCAATCTATATCCACACCTTCATCCAATTGGGAACCTGCAACTAAATAACACAAGCCTACACACACCTCGTGAGATCTGGATATAGATGTATAAAGCAACAAAAATGAAAGATTATGCCAAAATAACCTTATTTAAGCATATAAATGAAATTTTTGAGCATACATAATATGGATAGACAATATCAAGCAATCTATCTTTCCTATTTTATACCCTTACTAGATTCAGCCGAATCCTTGAAGCCAGAACACAGAAGCAGCACAGAATTTGGCAAGAAATTGCAGCTACCACATCAGCAGCATAACACTGAGAATCCACACACACACATGCACTACACAGTATAGCCTACAAAGCTTATTTATTCACAAATGATGATCAAATACAGAGTTACAATGGCAATCCCTTCAGTCCAGCTCTAACTAGCTTGGAAGAGGGAGCCTCAAGCGGGATATATACAAATTACAGGCCATCCAGCCCAGGAGGGCACAATTCCTCATGGAATCAAGTGAAATCAACTGATGGAGAGTTCATCAATGCAGAATTGAAGCTGAACTGAGCCTACTTGTCAACCAGGGGCTTGATTGATCTGACACATTAACCCATACACTGACATCTCAGTCCACAGAGCATCCAGGAGAGTCCACACGTGTGGAGGAGAGAGAGAGGGAGCAATTCCCCATGAAGACAGTTGTAGATCAACTATGGATCTGATTTGATCCCTACCTTCAGTCAAGGATTTGTCAGATCCAGTCAATCTGCTTTGGATCTGACTGATTTCAATCAAATCGGCTGAGGCTCCACTGATTTATGATTTTGGATTTGCTCCATTATTCATAAATTTATTAATTAAAACAATCAATAATTGATTTTTGGGGCTTTCTGACCTGAGTGATGGAAAATCATTCAAAACTTAGGAAATAGTGGGTCCATGGGTTTACATGGTGCTCTTAGATTGAAAATGAGCACCTACATGAGTGAAACCGATTATTTGGCCCACTTTTATTACAAAATCAATTTTTCCAATTAAACTATTAAAAAATAGCCTAAGTTTTGAAAAAATTAAATTTTAATAAAAAAAACACTGAAAAAACTAAAAAATTGAAAAATTGAAAAACACCTAGGGGGACTTAGACATGTTCATATGACTCAAAAATGATGTCTAGCATGCTTATACATTGACACATAGACTCTAATAACCTCAATAGGCCTAAATGCCAAGCCAACCACCCCAAATTTGGAGGTATGGAGTGAAAAACTCAGAAATTATCAGTCGTTTGTTCAACAACCAATAATAACCAAGGGAAAAAACACCCTGGGCTGATTGGATTGACAAATGAAGTCTAAGAGACTGAGTATTTTACAGAAACTATCATGCTAGAACATTTATTACAATTCCCCCATGGGGTATGAACATGTGATATAGTACAACAAGCACTTCCCAGAAGTACTTCCACAGGTCTTTTGAAGTCCGAACAAGTTAACCATGTCCGGTTCACTAGGCTCACTTGATAAAAAACCACTGAGTACAACTTAGGTGGTAACACACCTCAGTCATCTTTAGGAAAAGGGAGGATCACTTATCATCAATGCATCAATGCATCAACAAGAGAAAAAGAAAAAAAGTAAAAAAGGAGAATTTCTACTCCCTCAATGCATCACGACGAGAAAAAGCGTTCCACTTAATGAAGTATCTATGATGGAAATTGAGGCTAATTTAGGAGGAGCATTCCATTGTTTTGGCATATTTTAAGGAAATATGGTTTCTTGGTACATGGATCAAATATTATATTGCACATGTATCCATACTGAATCAACCATTTAAGGATTTAGTTGGATTAACCCCTTGATTTGAGGAATGTCCTAGCTTTAGGGAAATCATCTAACAATCAGCTCATGTTCCAAATCTTGGGGAAGTTATTATTTGAAATTTTTTGAGGAGGCTTTGCCATTATAGATAGACACCTTCTATGAATTTTATTAGCATGAATGGAGAATACCCTAATCTCATTGAAGACACCTGGAATTCAAAGGAGGGAGGGATGTCCATCTTTTAGAGGTCCTTAATTTTCATGTACACCTAAATGTGTAGATCTAGTAAATATTCATCCCTAGTTTTGTTGCATTCCCTCATGATATTATAGTAAATAATGGTATTCATGCTTTTCTCTTTGAAGTTGTATTCAGAAAGGATGGTATGATGAAACATGGAAAGGAATCACAAAACATCTCAGCATAGGGAATTCCATTCCATGCGAATTTCTTGTCAATTTGGGAATTCCATTCCATGCAAATGGGAATTTCCAAATTGCAGCAACAACAAATATTTTCTAGAAGTTAGTTTGTGCTTGTTTGAATACTTTGGCTGTCAAAATATAGAAAAGCAACATATGGAAGATTAAACATTGGAAAGGATGCAACTAGCATTGAATTCTCCTCTGTGCCTGTTGTTACGTATATTAATTAATGAATATCATCCATCTTAGTGTTAAATACCTCTTATGTCATGTCTTTCTTTAATGTTGACGTGTTTGTGGTGTACAGACTATGCATTTGACAAATGCAATGCAATCAGAATCTTGCAGTATTTAGTTTCATATCCCATCGAAACACCCATTTAAGAGTTTATCAGATTGATTAAGTTTAATATACAAGAGCATACCCAGATGTAGTTTATTCACCTAGGGTCTACAAAATCATTTAAGGAGGGAAATTATTTTCTTTAAACCTAAGACCATTAAGGAGCTTAATTAAGGTAAAGTGTTTTTTTACTGTGCGGATAGGGTTGGTGTAAACATGGCAGCCTTTATTAATCTCCCAAAATGTTCTCTTCTCTTCTCCTAGCCACCAGCAGTGAGTTCCTTCCTCCCAACCATAACTTCTCTTCTACTTGCTTCCATCCTATGAAAAAAACATGAACACAATGTTCTACTCCCTACTTGTTTATGGCTGGGACAATATATAGAATGAAATACATTATTTTTAAGTCCTCTGTCATTCATTTAAGCTCTTCAATTGAATTTTGTATTTCTAGATTGCAAAAAACACAAACACACAACTAAAAGTCACCATAAGTTTAAAAAATTGTCCAAGGAACAATTTAATAGACAATGGGATTGAGAAGCTACTAGTTTTCACCAGAAACTCATCCAAAATAGTTTGCAATCTTCCACAAAAGCATAATTAACATGTAGATAAGATAATATAATATAATTTTAATAGTGTTCAATGAATGACCATAAAAGTCAATCATTGGTACTAAAATAGTACAATCAGTGCAATACATAGTGGGACTACATAGGCAGTTTCTATAGCTACGCTAATGACAACATGAAAAGGTCTACAATATAAGAGAAAAGCTACAAAGAGATAAGATACTAGCTCAAAGAAATACATATGTAGAGACATAAAATGAGTACATATTAAAAATCTCATCAAGAACATATCAACTTGTTTTGGAACTATAGCCCAAAACTGAGAGATAGGAGAGAGAAGAAGTCATCTCCTCATTTGTAATCACCATGAAAGGAACACCAAACTGTAGAGATAATTTAATAGGATGTACTCTAATGAGCATTAACTGCACATTGTACTCTTTGCAAAGATCAAGTAATTTGTACAAAAGTGACTACAATAAGATGCATTCTTCTAAACATAAAAACATTAATGCATACTTTGCATGTGCAACAAAAATCGGTGTAGGTCACACTATACTTAATTAGTGATATCCTACAGAGATCTGTGGAACAAAAAAATGAGTATGTCACTATATTGAATTAGTGATGTCCTACAAACTTGTACATCAAGGTTTAAGAAATTCTGAAAGTGCATAAACTCCACCACACTTGGAAGGAGTTAAAGTTGCCAATATAAAAAAAAATTAGGTCACTATACTGAATTAGTGATGTCCTACAAATTTGTACATCAGGGTTTAAGAAATTATGAAAGTGTATAAACTCCATCACACTTGGAATAAGTGCTTTAAATTTGCGAATATAAAAAGCAGAAAAAAGGAAAAACAAGAAAACATTTATGGTGACAACTTCTCGAAATGGGTACAGTATAGTTATCTGTTTCCTCATTTCAAAAATAATCAAAATAACTATTTTCTCATCTCGAAATATTAATTCTATCATTTTCACTGTTCAATGCTAGTGTAAACTCAGTTATTTTACCTAAACAACTTGTGTTTCTAAGTTTTATGAAATTGATATGCAAACCAAACAAACAATCCAAGGCTTTCCTTGATAAAGGATTCAAGTTTATGAGTGCTCATATGTAATCGTTTCTATGATTATCTTTAATGAGTGCTCATATGTAACTTGCCACTTTAATGGAAGGAACTCGTTGGTTTGAGATAAGTTGTTGGGACATAGAGTAGAGGTCTTGGTACATAATTGATTCCCTCTCTTCCTTTGTCTAAATATGTGCCACAAAACTCAAGTGCATGCAACTATGAGAAGTAAGAAACTTAGTGCCAGTGCTACATATTTTCATTTCTTCTTGCACGATTTTGATATATTTGATTTCCTATTTATTAACCTATTCCTTTTTTTCATAGGATGAAGAACATTGTGTTGAGTTCTCTTCTCCCAGCCGCCAGTAGTGATTTCCACTCATTCAATAATCAATTATGCTTCATGTTCATGCACTCTGTAATACTTCTCCAATTCTGATAATTGAAAAAGAAGAAATGCATTGTTTATTATTATTTACAAGTATTATTCTCTTTATATTAGTGTGTTTTATGTTCCATTGTATGGGCTCTCAGCAAGGTAGAAAAAGGGTTCTAGCAACAATGTTGTGCAAATGAGATCTCTTAATATTAGAAAACAAATTATCATCAGTGTTCATATTTGCTGGGTCACTAGGATGGGTCATATTAGAGTGGTATAATATCATGGTCCTGGAACCTATGAATTAATACCATACATTTAAAAAAACTTGCAGACATGTCTTGGCTTCACAATAGAACCACAATTCCCACTTTCCTTCCTCCCTGACCAACAATTACAGAAATTACAACCATAGATATTGGAGCATGTCTCCAAGAGTATCGAAATTTGATAGGAGATATTCATGAAAGGTATTATTTTCAATAATATCTTGTAAAGTATGGATTTAGGCACAATAAGGAAAATGTGAACTCATTAAATAAAAATCAGCCTACTTGTGAAAAGAGCAAATATGTATCATGCACTATAAATGAGGAAGTTATAAACACTTTTACGGACATCACATGGAATATGTGGAAGAAATTTTGTTCTAAAGGAGATGAAAAGAACTTAGATGCACCATTAAAGTAATAAAAAAATAATCATGAAGTGGATCATAAATTACCTCAAGGTGATTGCAGATAAGAAAATAAAGAGGAAGGTGAAGACAAGAACACAATCCTTACTAATGCGGGTTGTTCCAATAAAAGAGAATCTATTGATGGATCCTTGAACTATGAAGGAGTACCTATTGATGGATGCTCAAAAATATATGTTGGTGCAATAAAGATAATATTTTAAAATGTTTCTACAAACCAAATTTCACATAAGCATGAATATGAATACCTTGTGATAGATAATGAATAACCAAGATCAACTTCCCCATCACCACTTGAGCTTCAAGAAGTTAATAAAATAAAGAAGAAAGAAGAAGAGGAGTTTCAATCCCATGAACCATCCTTCATTTAAGGCTCTTTGAATATGAGTGAAATGTATGCCCATGAGGCCCTTATCATACTCCATGACACTAAAGCATTGGTGTCAAATTCTTGTTGGAAAATTTCTTCATTGGAGGCGCCATCCTTCCTTGAAGACATGGAGAAGATTCAAAGAGAAATGTGCAACATCGAAGGTAATTTCATGTCTTTTCTTTTCATAGAAATAATTTTATTGATCTTAATGAATGTTTACATGAAGAATAATTGAATAATAATGAGGATATTCATAAGCTCAAAATTCAAAATGAGCAACTTCTTGAGAGGTTGCAAGATACTTGTTCTACCTCCTATGTTTCAGATTGTCATATGGTAGATTTCTTAGAGGATTCTCATGACACGAGGGATCATGAGAAACATGGAAAACTGCAGGTTATTGATTTGTTTGAATGTGATCTTTATGAGAGCCTATCACTAGTTGTCATGGAAGAGGAACTTGAGTTTCCTCTTGAAGATGGGTGCACACTTTTTGAAGAAGTGCATTATTCCACTACCTTGGAACCAAACCATGAGGAAATTTTTTCATTTTTAAGGGAGGTGCGTAATCCTACCCCTATGGATCCTTTGCATGATGAAAAAGTTTTCACTTTCTGATCATTTGGGTGAGTTGGTTCTTTCTCCTACATCCTACACTTCCAAATCTTGCAGCATTCATCCTAATGAAGTATGGGTGAAAGGTTTCATTTTTATGGTGCCACATGAAGAGTATGGATTTTATATCTCTCCTTTTGATGATGACATGATTAGAGAACCATATTATGTACAATTGAAGAAGCATCCTTTCTTACATTATGATGATACACATCTACATGGGCGCATTTTTCATGCTCACTTGCGTCACTTGGAGGCTCATGGCTTTCTTTGCTCCTTGCCTAGTACATTTGATGTTGGAATAAATTCATCCCACACTTGGGTGAAGAGATATATGATTGGGGAACATTAGTAATGGCAGAAACATCCTCTGTTATTTCATGATGATATGCATATTCATGGGTGTATTGATGATACTTCTTTGAGCCACTTGAAGTCTTCATGTTTTCTTTGCTCCTTATTTGGTTCAGATTTTGGTAAAGGTTATTCATTCAATTATTGGATGAAATAAAACATGAATGATTATTATTTTTATGCATATTACATTCTTTTGGAGCAGCATTTAGGACATGGGATCCTCACCTATGTCATTGGAGCATATTTTATTGGTCACTTGAAGCTTGTATGCAATTGGAAAATGGTGGTGTACTTACTTGGAGGTATAATCGCTTTCATGATTGTTTGTTGAGGCACCTCCTTGATGTACATTTTTATTATGTTGTTATGTTTGATGCTAAGTGTCAAATAATTGCCAAGGAGGAAAAATACTAGTTTCCAAGGTTGGGGGTGGAAGCTTTGGGATTTGGAATAAGGGGAGAAATAAATTATTTTTGAACATTAGAATGGAATAAATATTTATTAAAGGAGATAAATAAATAAATAGAAGGGAAAATCAAATTGGGAAGTGATCATGAAGACACATGGAGGATGTCGGACACACACAAGCTAGATTTTCTATGCCACATGGCATCCTCCTCTTGTCATTTCAAATCCATAAGAAGCTCAAGGGTATTCGGATAAGCTGGAAGGTTAATATCATTGGCATGCATCAATTAATTTCGAATTGGAGTGGAAGAGTAACTCCCAAGGAAGAGGAAGAGGAATTTTGGAGCTAGTGAGACACTTGGACTAGATTCCCTAGCTCTATGAAAACAATGATCAAGATGCTATGACGCCTATGAAAAAAATTAGATCTGAAGGCTGACATATGAAATATATGACATTTCAAGGATAAAAATATCTCCTATAGGACGCTCAATGGATTTAGGATAGATAATATGCTCCCACATGTGATTTGGTGGAAGTGGGAGACTAGGAATTGTTTTACAAGTGACATTCTTCAGAATCTCTTCCCAACTAGATTTGGAATGCATTGCTTGGAAGTAATTCAACCCATAGAGAGCTGGGAAAATTTTTAAATGTAAAGAAAAAAGAATGAAGTCAACTTTTGATCATTTGAGAAATTTTCATTTGTGAATTGAGAGAGCTAGGGGATGACTAGTTTGTTGACTTAGCCAATTTCGAGGGTGAAAGATTCCCATCCAAGTTGGTGTTTGGAGAGTAAATTCAAGTATTTCATGGATATTTAATGGAGTTTGTATTTTCATGTGTAAGATACAGGGAAGCTTGTGGTTTCTTCTAGTGCATCCCATTCTCTCAACCATTTCCAGTTTTTCTTGCATATTCTTGCTCATGGAGGGATTGCACTTTAGGTGGGATATTGTGCTCTTTGGAGATATTATCATGGTAAATTTATGATTGTAATAAGATTAATATACTATTTTATTCATTTTCAGAAATTCACAGGTCGAAATACCCAAAAATTGTATGTGAAAGTGATTTTTAAGGAGCAAACAATGACCATTTTCCCACTATATGGATATTGCGCTTTGGGTGAGCTATTGTACTATTTGGGAGAGCTTATAATGATACATTTATGATTGTAATAATATTAATATACTATTTTCTCCATCTTCATAAAGTATCATGTCTAAATACCAAATGTTTGTATGCAAAAGTTATTATCAATGAGAAAAGAATGACCATTTCCCCACTATATTAATGTATGCCATGGTAACACTAATTATTTCAAATGGAAGAATGAATATATGATATATTTATGATCAAGGGACTTTAATTTATGAGTATTACAAGTTTCATGTCCAAAAATTAAGCATTGGATTTCATTTTACTCAGTTTAATTTCATTTGGAGAAGATTCGGTGCCATTTCCCCAAGGGTCGAATTAATGATTTTGTATTTGTTTGGGAGATGGTCATAATAGACTGTATAAATTGAATAATGATGCATATGATACCTTAACAATTTCCCTTAAACATCCTCTACCTATGTTCATAAATTCGAGTGGTTTTTGGAGCATTTGAGAATACATTTCCAGCATTTACCTAGGGAGAATCAGAACCACAATTTGCTAGTAGAGACTCCTACTTTTGCCATAATATTAAACAAGTTTGAAGAAGTAATTGGAGGGTAATAAATAATAAGTTAAAACTCTATTCAAGTATTAATAATAAGTTAAGTTAATAATAGTAATTAGAAGGTAATAAATAATAAGTTAAAAATCTATTCAAGTATTAATATAATTCATATACCTTCTCAGAATATTTGGGAGCATTTGGTTCAATTTGGAGACCTAGACATCAAAACTAGTCAAAGGTTGAAATAGGGAAAAAAGCGAAAAAATAGCCATTATAATAAGATTTCGAAAAATGGAAATTATAGTGGTATAAAAGAATGGCCTTGGAACCAATGCATTAAGAACATACATTGAATAAAAATATGAATACATGTCTTGGCTTCAAAATAGAACCACAATTCCCACTTTCGTTCCTCCTCGACCAACAATTACAAAAATTACAATGTCTAATAATTGCCAAGGAGGAAAATTACTAGTTTCCAAGGTTGGGGGTGGAATCTTTGGGATTTGGAATAAGGGGGAGAATAAATGATTTTTGAATATTAGAATGGAATAAATATTTATTAAATAATATAAATAAATAAATACAATGGAAAATCAAAGTGGCAAGTGATCATGTAGACACATGGAGGATGTGGGACCAACACAAGCTAGATTTTCTATGCCACATGGCATCCTCCTCTTGTCATTTTGAATGAATAAGAAGATCAAGGGTATTGGAATAATATGAAAGGTTAATATACTTGGCATGCATCAATTAAGGTCAAATTGGAGTGGGAGAGTAACTCTGAAGGAAGAGGAAGAGGCATTTTGGAGCTAGTGGGACACTTGGACTAGATTCCCTAGCTTTATGAAAACAATGATGAAGATGGTATGAAACCTATGAAAAAAATAATATATGAAGGATGAAATATGAAATATATGACATGTCAGCAATAAAAATAGCTCCAAGATGGCGCTCAAGGGAGTTAGGGAAGCTAAGATTCTTCCACATGTGATTTGGTGGAAGTGGGAGACTAGGAATTGTTGTACAAGTGGCATTCTTTGGAATCTCTTCCCAAATAAAGTTACAATGCATATATTGAAAGGAATTAAACCCATAGAGACCTTGGAAAATTTATAAATTTCAAGAACAAAGAATGAAGTCATCTTTTGATCATTTGAGAAATTTGCATTTGTGAATTGAGAGAGCTAGTGGATGACTAGTTTCTTGCCTTAGCCAATTCCAAGGGTGAAAGATTCCCATCCAAGTTGGTGTTTGGAGAGGAAATTCAGGTATTTCATGGATTTTTAATGTATTTTTTATTTTCATGTGTAAGCTACAAGGAAGCTCGTGGTTTCTTCTAGTGCATCCATTCTCTCAACCATTTCCAGTTTTTCTTGCATATTCTTGCTCATGGAGGGATTGCACTTTGGGTGAGCTATAGTGCTCTTTGGGAGAGATTATAATGGAAAATTTATGACTTTAATAAGATTAATATAATATGTTATTAATTTTCAGAAACTATCAGGTCAGAATACCCAAAAATTGTATGTGAAAGTGATTTTTAATGAGCAAACAATGACCATTTTCCCACTATATTGATATTGCGCTTTGGGTGAGCTATTGTACTATTTGGGAGAGATTATAATGGTAAATTTATGATTGCAATAAGATTAATATACTCTTTTCTTCATCTGCATAAAGTATCAGGTCGAAATACCAAATGGTTGTATGCAAAATTGATTATTAATGAGCAAAAAATGACCATTTCCTAACTATATTGATGTATGCCATGGTAATGCTGATTATTTAGAATGGAGAATGAATTTATGATATATTTATGATTATTGGAATTTAATTTATGATTATTACAAGTTTCATGTTCAACAATCAAGCATTGGAGGTCATTTTACTCAATTCAATTTCATTTGGAGAAGATTTGGTGCCATCTCCCCAAGGGTTGAATTAATGATTTTGTAGTTGTTTGGGAGATGGTAATATTTGCCTATATAAACCAAATAATGATTCATATGATACCTTAACAGTGTCCTTTAAACATCCTTTTCTTCTTTTCATAAATTTGAATGGGTTTGAGAGCATCTGAGAAGACATTTGCATTCTTTTTATATTTCATGTCCACACATCATGCATCCCATTAACCGCTCAAGATAAAATTAGCTCTAGCCTAGGTTTAAAATCATTTAGTGACTATGTGTAAGTTAGCGACATGTTTCAGTGTCATTAAATGTGGAAACTGTTGTTTATTTATTGCACTGCATCCCGGGGACTATGTCGTTCCTCCACATACCATCAGTATATCGAATGACCTTTCACGTACCCTTGAGGTATATCGAAAGGTAATTCACATACTCGATTGTATATCAGAGGGCCCCTTTCAAACGGTTGTGCATTAGATAGCACCACTATGGAGTTGAGCTCCCCCATGCCTAGCGTATATTGGGAGACCCTCTTGGGATTCCTGTGACCAATTGAGTTAACCTTTTGGTTGTCTTGGCATCACAGCCTTGATAATCTTGTGCGAGTTCCAAATTTTGATCCACTCCTATTCACACAGTTTTCTTGTGGCTTTTAGACTTGAGTAGTGTTTGATCCTGTGTGGTATTTCAGAGATTCTTAGAGAGTTTGGATATGGGAGAATTTCTCGGGACCACCAGTCAAGAGAACCCTTTCTGGGGTATGTATTTTGTTTCTTCCCCTTGTGGAGTTGTTGGTCCTCCCTT
Source organism: Pseudotsuga menziesii (assembly GCA_001517045.1). Classification (NCBI taxonomy): domain Eukaryota; kingdom Viridiplantae; phylum Streptophyta; class Pinopsida; order Pinales; family Pinaceae; genus Pseudotsuga; species Pseudotsuga menziesii. The sequence continues at coordinate 931,233 of LPNX010727601.1, forward strand.
CATGGACACTTTGAACCTTCCTGGATTGACTATAGGATTACTTGTGTGGTTATTCTCCAATGATGTTATACCAAATGCATCCTTTGTGTTGGATCTTGGTCCTTTACTGCATGAGAATCAACCTCATGTTAACCCTTCTCCTTATTCCTTGAATGTTGAATCGACTTCCCTTTCTTTCTCTTCACCTATTGAAAAATATGATGTTAGTAAACAGGAGGGTAAGAAGAAGACAAAAAGGAAGGGTAAGAAGAAGAACACTAAGTAGAAGGTCATCTCTCCAACCTATGATCTTCATGTTGGAATCCCACTAGCCATTGGTCATTATGTTGGGGGTATTGATGTACCTATTTTTGGCACTCATAAAGCTAAGTTCCCTTGTAAAATTTGCAAGGTTGATCACCTTCTCAAGGATTGTCCTGGTTTTTCCCTTGCGTTAGAAGTGTGGTCTAAATATCCAGTGTCATCAGTCTTTGATCATTATGCTGATGATGCCCGATCAACCAGTGACTCTTTGGTTAAGATTATTCAAGGAAAATTAAATTATCCTTGCTTTATATGTAAGGGTATGCATTGTACTTACCTTTGTCCTCACATGGATGAAGCTTCAAAGTTGTTCGAAGATATTATTGTTCCTCAGCAACACCTTCCAACTGGTTATCATAATTTGTCTCTTGACATCCCCTTGGTTGAAAAATTTGTCGATCCAATCCCATCCTTGGTCGATCCCACTCTTCCGTTGAAGAGTGAAGTTGAAGTGATCGATCCAAGTCCATCTTTGGTTGATCCCACTCTTTCTTTGGAGAGTGAAGTTAAAATGGTCGAGTCGATGTTATCTCCACCTGGTCCCTCTCTTTCATTAGAGAGTGTTAATACTGGAGTAGTCCCTTCCACATAGTCTTCGTCTTGCCCCTCTCTTCTAATCGAGAGTGAAAACCATCCTGCTGAAGTTTTCATATTTAGTTCTGATTATTCTATGGAAGAGGAAATTTTGTCTCTTTCGACAGAACCCTTTCTAAGTAGTGAGGTTATTTATTTTGACTGTAGTAACCTAACAAAATCTCATCTTCATTTGAGTGTTCCTTTCTAGATAGTTGTGCGAGTTACCGCTAAGAGCATACTCTATACTATTGTTGACGAATGGGCTTCTGTTAGCATTCTATCCTCTACTGCTTGGAAACCCATAGGTTCTCCTCCACTTGTGCCAGCCACCGATTAGATAGTGGCTTTTAATCAAAGACCTACAACACCTTTAGGGATCCTTCCTTTATTTCCTATTACTTTGGAAGGAAAACATATCTGTATCGATGTTGTGGTAGTCCAAGGCCCCTTAGATTTCAATCTGTTCCTTGGGAGTGATTATGTTTACACCATGAAAGTTGTATTTTCCACACTCTTTTGAGTGATGTATTTTCCCCATCATGGGAATATTGTGACCATTGATCAACTTTCCTTCGTTAAAACCGATCATTGTATGATTTCTAGTCATCAAACTTCCCTAAATGTCACGCATGTTATTGTGGCTCCTTCCCTTTCTAGTTAAATTCTTCCCATCATTGGTAAAATGGGGGGAATGGCTTCAGCCTTTGGACATCATACTGGATTTAAGTCCTTAGCTTCTTATGTAAGGGGGAAACCCACCAACCTCTGGACATCATGTTGGCTTAGAATTATGAGTGAGCATAGTTCCCTTTCTATGTAAAGCTCATTAAAAAATAAAATAGATGCCTTGAGCATAGTTCCCTCTCTATGTCAAGCTCATTCAAAAAATGAAACAGATTTCCTCAAGCATAGTGACTTTCTATTTCAAGATTTTGTAAAAATGAAATAGGTCCCCTCAAGAATAGTTACTTTTTGTTTCAAAATTGCGTAAAAATGAAACAGGTCCCCACAAGCATAGTTATTTTTTGTTTTAAGCTTGTGTAATGAAACATATCACCTTGAGCATTGTTTATTCTTGGTTTCAATATCGTTAAAAAATAAAATCAACCTTTGAGCATAGTTCTTATTCTGTTCCAATATCGTTAAAAAATAAAACCGACCTTTAAGCATAGTTCTTATTCAGTTCCAAGCTCGTTAAAAAATGAAGCAAATACCCTGAGCATTCTTTGAACTAATCTTCGAGCTCATTAAAAACAGTAAGATGGTGTTGATATTACTTTTCATTTTTCATGCTCTGGTTAAAACATGAAAACTGGTTTGAGCTTACTTTATCGCTTTTTCATGCTCTAGATTCATACATGAAAAAGGTTACGAGTTCCTTTTATACCTTTAGCATGCTCATTACAAACTCAGTGAAGAGGTATTGATTATAGTTTTACTATTTTTTAGACTCGTTAAAATTGGATTGTGAAAAAATAACTCATTACAGAGTTATATTTAAGCTCTTTTCAGTCTCCTTAAAACACACAAATATTGCCAAGTGAGCTTGTTACATTCATGCTTGTAAAAGTATCAAAACGGTTGACTAGTCAGGGGTAGGTTATCTCTTTTTTGGACCGACTAGCCTTATTTATGAAAAAGGACCTTTTGGATTCTTCTTAGTCATTTTAGACTCTCTAAACATGAAATGACAAATGATTTTGCTTTCATTGGACTCATAAAATCAAACAATGAAGGACCCTTTTCTGGGAACGAACCCCTCCTTTCTTAGGTTCGTGAAACATATGAGAATGGACTCATTGATTGCTGAGCTACAACGAGTGTTTGTTACCTCTTTGAAATCATAAAAATGAAAAGAGGCACTCATCCTTCATGATGGGGAAATTAAGGAAAGAGTTTGTATTTTGTTATGGTAGTACATAGTCACTCTTGAACATGGCACTCATCTGCATATGCATTCCAGTACTTGGGTAATCTATTTGTCTTTGAGTCCTGCTAATTCCTAGAGTCTTCTTAATCCTTTGAGTTGTCCAAGAATACTCTCACCATTAGTTTCATTGGTTGGTATCATTCTCATGTCAATATTTCCAAGTCATGCCATGCCCATGTTCAAGAGAAATTTGTTCATCCTTTCATCCTTTGCAGTCAGTTTACCTTCTATCATGTTGGTTATCCGTGAGTCAGTTTCATATATTACTATGTTGTCTTATTTACTCCAAAAAATTATTTGATCGTCTTTCATGTCGATGATGGGGGATACATCATGGCCCTCCTTCGATGGGTCTATTCTTGTCGACTTCAACTCCTCATCTAGGAATTAGACTTAGAAACCAAGACAAGTACCTTGGGCCTGCATGCCTTAATGGTACGTTACCTTGCTTCAACATGAGTTTGCATCATTGACTCTTGATTGAAATATCTCATTGATTGTTCGACTCCAAGTCCTTTATTCACATTTGATGGTATGTACTGATATACCTTAGGAATCATTGACATAAATGGTGATTTCCCTCACGCTTGTTAACATTTTACATCATTGACGGGTAATCAAGTGGTTTCTACCATGTTAAATGTCAAGACATTGTAATCACATGGTTAGATTTGTATCGTTGTGGGTTTGGCTTGAAGACCCTAGGTTGTCTGATATTTCACCCAGGTTACGATGGAGTTTGTTTTAAGTCATAATACATAGATCTATTTTTGTATTGGTCGTGGCTATGTTATCATATCATCATGGATCTGTACTTGTTTCTAGTAGCCATGATTGTGTTTAGTCGGTCTCTACTACCATGGATCTGCATTGTATTTGTCAGCAGCCATGTTATGAGCCATATGGGATTTGAGTCAGTTGTACTGCAGCAGCTTCCAACCAAAATCCTTTCCTTAGATTTCTTCACTTTTCAAAGCATTAATCTATTGCATTCTTCTAAATTCATGCTTTGGGGGGAATTTTGTTACACCAAAATCTTTTCCTCTTGATCCACGTGTCAACTCTTTGCCTAATACCCAAATTTCTCTCTACTAAACTGGATTGATGCTGAGTTTTTTTTTCCTTTTTTCCCTCTATAGGAAGGTTGGTTCTCTTATCCTTCCTACTAGGTGCATCGATGGTGATTTTTCCCTTCCTTCTAAGCTCACTGGTGGCATTTTGAGGGGAAAAAATGGAGCTTCGAGACCCTTTCTATCCCTAGTTTCTAGGTGAGGTGGCATTCGGTTCCTAACCTATAGGGAAGATCCCTTCGATCCCTCCCCCTAATCCTCAACCTACTCCATCCCTTTAGCCTTATAAATTAAACTCTCTCTCCATTAGGAAGAGAGGAAGGACTATGGTACTCTTATGCTGGTGGAATTTCTAGGTGGCTTACTATCTTTCTTTGGAGGCTTGGCTTGGATTTTTGGATGGAAAGTTCTAGCATTAAGGCTTGGTTGTGACATTCCTTGTTTATGTAATGCAATCTCCTTGATTACATTAATACAAATCTATTTCCATAAACATTGTTGTTTTTAATAATGTTTAGATATTTCTTCCTTAACGGTTAGCTTAGATCAATTATGTGTTTGGATACACATATATTTTTTTCTTGTTTCCACTTGCTTGACAGGGTTTTATAGCTGAAGATTTGAAGATTCTAGAGCTTGGATCAACAAAGAGAGAACATGATTTGCATATTACAGGTAAGCGATCTATCTGTTTCTTTGCATTACTAATTGATCCAGGAAAGTAGATTGTATTATGTATTTGATTTTTTCTAGATCCACTTGGACTAGGGATATCTGGCTTGATTCCGATTAAGTAGATTTATCTGATAACATAGATATTCCTAGTTTGGTCAGAATATTAAATAAGTTTGAAGAAGTAATTGGAGGGTCATAAAGAATACATGAACATGATATTAAAGTATTAATATCATTTGTATAACTTCTCATAATATTTGGTAGCATTTGGTTCAATTTGGAGACCTAGACATCAAAGTTAGTCAAAGGTTGAAATAGGGGAAAAAGTGAAAAATTAGCCATTATAATAAGATTTCAAAAAATGGACATTACCGTGGTATCAAATAATGGCCTTGGAACCTGTGCATTAAGAACATACATTAAATAAAAATTTGCATACATGTCTTGTCTTCAAAATAGAACCACAATTCCCACTTTCGTTCCTCCCCAACCAACAATTACAAAAATTACAACCATAGGTATTGGAGCATGTCTCCACGAGTATCGAAATTTGAGAGGGGGTATTCATGAAAGGTATTATTTCCAAGAATATATTTTCAATTATGTATTTAGGCACAATAAGGAAAATATGAACTCATTAAATAAAAATCATCCTACTTGTGAAAAGAGCAAAGATTTATCCTACACTATAAATGAGGAATTTATAAACACTTTTTTTGACATCACATGGAATATGTGGAAGAAATTTTGTTCTAAAGGAGATGAAAATACCTTAGATACACCATTAAAGGAATAAACATAGAATCATGAAGTGGAGAATCAATTACCCCAAGGTTATTGTAGAGAATAAAATAAAGAGGGAGGTTAAGACAATAACACAATCCTTACTAATGGGGGTTGTTCCAATCAAAGAGAATATATTGATGGATCCTTGAACTATGAAGGAGTATCTACTGATGGGTTCTCACAAATATATGTTGGTGACATAGATATCAGATTTGAAAATGTTGCTGCAAACCAAATTTATCATAAGAATGAATATGATTACCTTGTGAGAGATAATGAAGAACCAAGATCAACTTCCCTATCACCACTTGAGCTTCAAGAAGTTTATCAAATAAAGAAGAAAGAATAAGAGGAGGTTCACTCCCATGAACCATCCTTCATTTAAGGGTATTTCAATATGAGTGAAATGGATATCCATGAGGCCCTTAGCATACTCCATGACACTAAAGAATTGGTGTCAAATTCTTGTTTGAAAATTTCTTCATTGGAGGATCCATCCTTCCTCGAAGACATGGAGAAGATTCAAAGAGAAATGTGCAAAATTGAAGGTAATTTCATGTCTTTGATTTTTGATAGGAATAATTTGATTTATCTTAATGAATGTTTACATGAATAATACTTGAATAATAATGAGGATATTCATAATCTAAAAATTCAAAATGAGCAACTTCTTGAGAGGTTGCAAGAAGTATGGGAGATGGATTCCCCACTTAATAAACTGATTTTAGTCAGAGTATTTCAGCAACAAGCATGGTGTTTCCTCTCTAAAATATACATGGAATATCCAAGACTCAAACTTGGGAAACTCAGTGGCAACTTCAAATAATTACACTAAAAGCAGGTTCTTAGAAACCCATGTTTGAAATTGCTTGAGGACAAGAAATATTGGGAAGGAAGGATTTTTCATGTCCCAAATTTTTCATTGGGTCACAATGGCCTAATCACATTTTCCATATTCATGAGAGTTTTTCAAATTGATGCTAAGGGTCAAATAATTGCCAAGGANTTGGAAGCTTTGGGATTTAGAATAAGGAGACAATAAATGATTTTTGAAAATTATAATGACATAAATATTTAGTAAAGGAGAAAAAAAAATACAATGGAAAATCAAAGTGAAAATTTATCATGAAGACACATTGAGGATGTGGGACCCACACGAGCTAGATTTTTGATGCCAGATGGCATCCTCTTCTTGTCATTTCGAATACATAAGAATCCAAAGGTTCTTGAGGTGACTTGAAAGGTCAATATAATTGGAATGCATCAATTAATATTGAATTTTATTGGAATAGTAACTCCCAAGGAAGATGAAGAGGCATTTTGGAGCTAGTGAGACACTTGGACTAGATTCCCTAGCTCTATGACAACAATGATAAATATGCTATGACACCTATGACAAAAATAAGATATGAAGGTTAAAATATGACATATATGACATGTCAGGGATAAAAATAGCTCCAAGAGGGCGTTCAAGGGATTTAGGGAAGATAATATTCTTCCACATGTGGTGGCAGTGGGAGACTAGGAATTATTGTACACATGGCATTCTTTGGAATCTCTTTCCAACTAGAGTTGGAATGCATATGTTGGAAGGAATTAGACCCATAGATATATTGGAAACTTTATATATGTCAATAAAAAATAATGAAATCATCTTTTCATCATTTGAGAAATTTTCATTTGTGAATTGAGAGAGCTAGTGGATGACTAGTTTCTTGACTTAGCCAATTTCAAGGGTGAAATATTCCTATCCAAGTTGGTGTTTGGAGAGGAAATTATGGTATTTCATGGATATTTAATGGATTTTTTATTTTCATGTGTAATATACAGGAAATATATTGGTTTATTCTAGTGCATTCCATTCTCTAAACCATTTCCAGGTTTTCTTGCATATTCTTGCTCATGGAGGGATTGCGCTTTGGGTAAGATATTGTGCTCTTTGGGGGATATTATCATGGTAACTTTATGAATGTAATAATATTAATATGACCTATTATTAATATTCATAAAGTATCAGGTTTAAATACCTAATGGTTGTATGTGAAAGTGATTTTTAATGAGCAAATAATGACCATTTTCCCACTATATTGATATTACGCTTTGGGTGAGCTATTGTACTCTTTGGGAGAGATTATCATGGTAAATTTATGATTGTAATAAGATTAATATATTTTTTATCCATATTTAGAAATTTTCAGGTATAAATACCAAATGGTTGTATGCAAAAGTGATTATTAATGAGCAAACAATGACCATTTCCCCACTATATTGATGTATGCCATGGTAATGTTGATTATTTCGAATGGAAGAATGTATCTCTGATATATTTATGATTAATGGAATTTAATGTATGATTATTAAAAGTTTCATGTTCGTAAATTAAGCATTGGAGGTCATTTTACTCAGTTTAATTGCATTTGGAGAAGATTTGGTTCCATTTCCCCAAGGGTCGAATTAATGATTTTGTAGTTGTTTGGAAGATGGTCATAACAGCCTGTATAAACTAAATAATGATGCATATGAGATATTAAAAATTTAACTTAAGAATACTCCATATCCATTTATAAAATTTAGTGGGTTTGGGAGCATTTGACAAGCCATTTCCAGCATTTACCCAGGGGGAATTGGAACCCCAATTTGCTCGTAGAGACTCCCACTTTGGCCAAAATATTAAACAATTTTGTAGAAGTAATTGGAGGGTAATAAATCATATTTTAACATGATATTAAATTATTAATATCATTCATATACCTTATTATAATATTTGGGAGCATTTGGTTCAATTTGGAGACCTGGACATCAAAACTAGTCAAAGGTCGAAATAGGGAAAAAAGTGAAAAATTGGCCATTATAATAAGATTTCAAAAAAGGGACATTACAGGGAATTAGAGATGAAATATCATGAATATTTTCATGATCAATGAGGTATCATATGTGGAATTCCACCAAGCTCGGAGGTATTCTACACAAACCACTACCGGCAGGGATGATTTTAAGGAACCATGCTTATTTAAAAGTGTATAAATGTTGGCGAATATTACCAATTCTTAAAACACCAACTATAAAATGATTGGCGATATTTTTCAAAAAATATTTTAATTTCCAAGTATTTTATATCGTTTATATAATAATTTGACGATTTTTAGGCTAAAAATAGTTTACCACATCAAAATTGGGCGAAACAAGGCTTCAAAAAATGCAAAATGGCGAATCTTTTTTGGGAGAAAAACATGGAAAAATAGCCCACTGGGCTAAAATTCGCCCCTAAAATTATCCCTGACTACCAGTACATGTCCCATCACACGAATAAAGGTGTCGAGGTCAAACATGATGGACCATCATCTAATTACCAGTCATTGATGTATATCGTTAATAGAAATGAGATATCCACTTAATGGGAATCAAGGTGATAACACCCAAAAAGAGTTCACTACCTCATCTACCCCACTACATGGCTCATTTGTCCATTTTCCTACCATATTTCCATCAAAAACCCATAAAACCATCTAAAAAGCCTCCAAAGGGCTTAAAATGCCTCCAAAAGGCCATAAAACCCTCTTTTTCTCCAAAAATATCCAAAATTCCTCCAAAAAAGCAAAAATCTCCAAAAAAGAAGAAAAAATATAAAATAATGAGGAAAATGAGGAAAAAACCCTAAACAGCTGAAACCCTAACCCTAAACCAGCACTCCACCACTATAAATAAGTGATGGAGACCCCTTATTTCAAATCCACAATCACAAGTATCCTGCCTCTGCCAAAATTGCTCTTGAAACCCTAGCTCACCATTGAGCTACTTTCACCGTGAGAGCCCCCTTTTGGCCCATTTCCATCATTGGAGAAAGAGAAGGAGCAGCTGGAGCTCGGAGCAACCTCTCGGATCAGCGCAACGGGCTTCACCAACCTCCACATTGGAGGTCAGATCAATAAAATTCATTCTTTACTTTTTACTGTTTTGCTTCATGAACATGTTTAGATTAATTTCCATTATAGTTTAGTATCTTTTATTTCACATATTATTGAACTGCTACTAAGGAATCCATTGTCCTTAGTAGGTTCTCATTCGCACAAGCTAGGGGTAAAACCCTAGCAACAGTTTTGGCGACTCCGCTGGATTTTTAATTTATTTTATTTCTCATTTTGTCCTTTCGGCTGTCATTTTCTGCCGCCGTAAACCACCGTTTTTTGTTTCACAGTCGCGTTCCGACCGCGTCTTTTCATCCCTTAGCTGCGACCCGACCGCGCCTTTCCAGCTTTAACCCGTGACCTGAGTGTGCCTGTTTCTTCCAAACCCACGGTCCGCCCGCGTCTTTTCTCCAGAAACCCGCGATCTGAGTGCGCCTGTTTCTTCCAAACCCGCGGTCCACCCGTGTCTTTTCTCCACAAACCCGTGACCTGAGCGTGCCTGTTTCTTCCAAACCCACGGTCCGCTCACATCTTTTCTCCAGAAACCCGCGACTTGTACGCGCCTGTTTCCTCTAAACCCGCGGTCCGCCCACCTGTGTTCGTCCAAAACCCGCGATCTGTTCGTGCCTGTTTCCTTCAAACTCGCGGTCTGACTGCCGATCCGATCTGATTTTTGCACTTGTTCTTGCTTCTAAACCCAGCCCCTTTGCTGCCATATTTTCTGCAACTGCCCAGCCTTAAGTTCTACCTGCATTTTTGTCCCCCTTTACAGAGTTTTTCAGCATTGTTTATTCAGATAATTTTGCATGGTAAAATTTTTCTTTCAGTATTATTGATATTTAAGAAGTTGCCCTGGCACTTCTCTTCTGAGTTCATAACCTCACAAGCACACAATCTGTCACCTAATGCAAGTGAGACTTAAAAACTACTTAACTCAACCAACATTTTAACCCCACTTGGGGAACATAAAATAATTATTGTAGTTAGGTAGGATCGGGGGGATAGGCTTCCAAAAACACCCCTCGGTTACTTACACTTGAGACATAGTTGTTGTCCATTAGGGAACCAAAATCCCCTAGTATTTTTTGACACGGTCACAACCGGTTTATCAGAGGGCCTCTCCCTTAGGAGGGTTGAAGTCGTGAGAATGGTTCTGGAGGTCTGAGTGGAATACCGAACTCCATTCAATAATTGAAGGGCTACCTTTCGCAGTTCTCGGGATATCCCTGTATAGGGGTATTGCGGTAAAAGGACCAAGTGGCAGATTTACCTTTCTGGACATGTCATGAACTGGGTATCTTAGTTGCCATTCTTCTAGGATTTGACTACCCGGTGTCCCTCCCGGTAGGGGGATACCTTAGCCACTTGGCTTTCCTATTCGTATTGTATGACTTGGATTTCATCACCTTGGAGAGGATATGTCGAGTTGAGTCATAATACTTTTAGCTAGGTGTTTGCATGCTCCCTTACCTCCTTTTGGTCTAGTGAGTCCACCGTTTTTTATTTGGTAGGCAACCTACTATTTTTTGGTATTCTGACCATTTCTGTTGACACTCCGCCTATTGTAGCATGCAGTTACAGTAGGTGTTTTGAGTTGGTTACTGGCCTGAGCGCCCTATTTTTTGAGCTCTCCTTCTGCACACTCGGTTGCATTAGAGTTTTTGAGCTGATTTGTAGTTACCTCAACCCTCAAAGATTTGACTCCATTTATAACCATTGAGTCCCCGAGACATTCTCGGCACCTCAGAGGCGATCCCCCACAGCACGGTTCACTTGACACCACCTGTCATCGACACAGATCATCATCGCTTGATACCACTCATCATAGATCTCGAGCCTTGTCACTTGATTCCACTCGTCAGTGGCATAGAACTCCGTCACCAAATACTGACGCCCCTTATTTTACCTCTGATTCTGAGCCAGACTCTGAGAACCTCCTTTACACCGCCCCCACTAGCCCCATGGCTGGCGTGACCCCCACTCCCATCTTTGTAGGGACCGTTGGTGGCACATCCACCACGATACCAGTTACCACACCTACTTTGGGTATGCCCTCCATGGGGGCCCCCTCTACTGTTCCCCTCACAGCACTGATTCCCGCAGCAGGAATACCTATCCCCACTCCATTAGTGACCCATACTACCCATGGTGGTGCAGGACTGTCCTATACCACCTTAGTTCCCCCACTTGGGGGCAACCTCCCTCACATGACCCCTCCACTTAGAGGCATCGGCCCCAACTTGGTCCAACCCACTACCGTGTCACATCCTTCGTCCAGTTTTCCATTCATGGCTAGCCTCAACCTGCCTGACCTAGCCAGATTAACAAATGACCCCATCCGACACGACCCTGCGTGGCCTCACATGCCCACCAAGCTCCCCTCTGACATCCCTAAGTTTGAGGGAAAGGCAGGTGAGGACCCACAGAGCCATATCATGTCCTTCCATCTATGGTGTTCCTCCAACTCCATAGTAGACGACTCTATTCGCCTCCGTTTATTACAGTGCACTTTCACTGGCTCTGCTGCCAAGTGGTATATCGAACAACCCCATGGAACCCATGCCACCTTTACTTCCCTTGCCTCGACCTTCCTGCAGTTCTTCCAGTTACCTGTCCGCTATGACGCAGGCATTGAGATCCTACTATCATGCAGACAAAACACGACTACCCACATCACGGACCACATTCATGAATGGCGTCGACGCTGTAGCCTATGCAAAATCAAGTTAGATGACCGGATCTTCCTAGATTGGTTCCTCAAATCCCTCCTTCCTATCATTGCTAAAGATGTGGCATCCGAAAGACCTCAGTCTGAAGAAGAGGCTATCCTTAAATCCCAATAGTTCGATCTCATTTACGCCCAGTCGGGTTATCTTTATACCATAATACCTGACGCCCCTCATGACGATTCCTCCCAGCGCGATGCACCGGGGGCATCCCACGCTGCCGAAGGCATCATTGGTCGTGTCTCCTCGCAGCCTCAACCATTTTCCATAGTCCGTCCTACCCCTGGCCCTGACCCTTCGCAGGCGACCTCACAGTATGGAGCACACAACCCATATGCTCCCATGACACATCACCCCCATACCCATGGACCCTCATGTCCACCACAGTGTTTCGGTCATGCGACTCCTGCTCACACCCACCCTATCGCACCGCAGCCCTACTATCACCAGCAGGCTGCACCAACCCCTGCGGCACACCCACAATCCGCTCCACAGCACTATCAGCAACCCCCTCAGGTTGCTGCACCTGCGCAGCCTCCACCTACATATCATCCACCGCATCCTTCTCCAGCCCACGCGCAACCTCAGAATCCACCTACTGTCCAAGGGCAAGTTTACGCTCAACAAAACCCACAGCAAAACCAGAACAACCAACGCAACCAGGGCCAACAAAACTGCGGCAGAGGCCGAAATCATGGGAACAACCAACCGACCGAGCAAGCTGGTCAACACCCTAATCCCCCCGCTAGTAATAATGCGGCCCCTGATAACCAAAACCCTGATCGCCCGCCCAAGCAGGCTAAAAACCCCAATTTGCGCACAAACTATCCTTGTTCTGTTTGCGGGGTCTATGGCCACTACACACATTTTTGTCCACATATGGAGCGAGTTTGGCAACTTTTGGCTGCGGATGTACACCGTCAACGGTAGGCAGCTCCTCAAGCACCACCCAACCTGTCACAACCTCAACAGCCACCTTTGGTGCTGCAAAACCCCTTACCAACCCAAGGCGTAGTGAACACAGAACCGTTGGCTCCCCCTCAAGCTAACACACCAACCCCACAAATCACTTACGCTGCTCCTGATCAACCCATGTTCGATTCAGGGACTCACCACTTGTTTATGATGTCCTCCGATGAGGTCAACCTCCAGACCTGGCGGAACCAATATGGCTCCACCCCTAAATCTCCTCCCGCCGATACACCTACTAACACTCATCCCACTGATCAGGCGTTACGTATACCTCCACCTCCACTAGATGGCGCTCCCAGAGCACCCCATTTCCTGCTTCGCCGTATCAACAATAACCCCAATGCACGGGCTGCGTCAAACTACAACATTATCGATGACTTAGCCCAATCCCCCGCAGCCATGTCTGCGTTAGAAGTCTTAAAAAACTGCCCTTCGTAGCACAAGAATTTACTCTCAGCCATTGGGGCTATTGATCCAAATGATTCATAGTTAATGGCATTTGATTTGGACCAATCCGAACCCCGCCTGCCTTCCACTTTGGCATTCCAAGTTTCTGTTTCCATTCAGAATTTTGTCATCCATCGATGCATTATTGATGAAGGTGCCTCTACATGTGTCATTCCCACCTCCATCTGGCAGAAAATGGGATCGCCCCCTCTCCAGCAGTCCTCTACTGTGTTGCGAGCCTACGACGGCCGTTCAGCTCAACCCCAAGGCCTATTAACTAACGTCCTCATCTCACTGGCTGGAAAAATTGTCCTCATCAACATCGAGGTTATCAATGCACAAATTGATTACAACCTTTTACTTGGCCGCAGCTACATGTATGCCATGCGAGCAGTTGCTTCTACTGTTTTTCGTACCATGATGTTCCCCCATGAGGGACGTGTGGTCAAGATTGACCAACTCACTTACCATGATCCCAATGCCCCCGCGGCACCCGAAAATGTTCTCCCCATGATTGAACAACCTGTTTCGGGTGCCACCACCTCATTCGTGTCTTCTTTGGGGACGGGTGTTTACTCTGATGCACCAATGACCTCAACCTTCCCATCTATTCCTCCCCTGTCACCTGCGACTGAGGTGTCCGACCTGTGTACCCTGTCCCATAATACGCGAACTCCTATTAATCAACCGCCTTTGTTGCCTCAACCCCTTTTGGTACCTAGTCACATTGGTGCTACACCCATCCATACCATTCCTTTCCTCTTCCCTCCCTCAGGAGTAGTTAGCGCCCCGGTCATGGCCACCCTCAGCCTTCCTGGGTTAACCTTAGGATTACCCGTTTGGTATCTTTCGCCTCCCGGTCGTCCGCCGACACCAGATGTCGACCTGCAACCATTGCAACCCATTGTCACTACTAGTCAGACTCCTTAAAATTGAAAGCAACCACGAGCATGTACTGTCGTGGGCTCGTAAAATCCACACGACAGTACCATTCCATCATTTCAGAGTCTTCTTATTTGCTTTCAGACTCCTTAAAATTGAAAGCAACCACGAGCATGTACTGTCGTGGGCTTGTAAAATCCACACGACAGTATCATTCCATTACTTCAGAGTCTTCTTATTTGCTTTCAGACTCCTTAATATTGAAAGAAACCACGAGCATGAACTGTCCTGGGCTCGTAAAATCCACATGACAGTACCATTTTATATCCACACTTCGTCTAGTTCCCTAACCCATGAAGAAGTCCCCCCGCGCCTCTTGGCACTATGATCAATCCTCTCGGCAGCACCCCCAATCAGGTCACCTTTGTTCAGAGTATTCTGCAATATCCTGCCACTTTACCACAGCTTGAGTCTCCCTCAGCTCATTCACCCTTAGATCCTATACCGCTATGATCCCTTTACCACCAGTCAGTCTCATATGTTGCCCGATCATCTCCGCCATCATACTCTGAACAAAGGAAGTTTGAGTCCACCCACTCTACTTACCCAGTTATTCCCCCCAGTTTATCACTCCTACCATCAGTACTATCACAGTTCGGTTTTTTACCTCGCGCTCCTGTCAAGGAAACATCATTGCCTTGATAGTTGCAGGTCTCACTCTGTCGACGACAGCCCCTCTATTCCAGAGGATAGACCTAGAAGCCCCTGCGCCTTGGACCCATCACCATCTATGGTGAGTGCCTACGGACCATTTTGGGAGGAGTCATCATTGCCTCTCCGAATAGTTGTTTCTCACATGCTCGACTTCACCACCTTAATCGCATCGTTGAGAATCGCGCAGGATGTATATCCTTTCCATTATGTGTCGAAGACCCCAGGTTTCCCCCGACTCTAGCACTTTGGTGAGTCACTTTGGAACGCCCAGTGATATGTTCCCGTGGATGTCCGGGCTGCGTTATAGATTGTCTTCGGAAGCCATCCAGTTCCATGCTTCCTTGAGTACCCAGTTCAGTTCCAGATCAGTGTACCATTGCAAGTATGACCGTTGTCACTTTGATCCAGCAGCTCATTAGTTCCCTTGGCACCACATTCAGTAGCACTGCTGTCATTCCAGTGTATCAGTTGTTCAGCTCAGACATGGTCATCCCAGCAGTATGTTCCATATTTGTGTCCCTTCTGGACCCTTATGATATACACAGTGGATTTCTATGTATCCTATAGGTCCCCCTTTTCGGGCCTCACAGTTATTTTTATGTATATTGATACGAGCATGGGTATGCCCGCCTCGTCCAGATGATCAGATGATTCCTCATCCATTATTGAGGTTATGTACTTTTCAGTCCTTGTAGTTGGTTCGAGATCGATGTTCTGGACTTCAGTTGGTTCCTTCTCTTCTCCACACCCCAGGAAAAACAAATATGACTTATGATGTCCATCGGCCATACGATGAGCTCCTGCCCTCGTACATCAGGGGGCAATCTGTTAACACCCAAAAAGGGTTCACTACCTCATCTACCCCACTACATGTCTCATTTGTCCATTTTCCTACCATATTTCCATCAAAAACCCATAAAACCATCTAAAAAGCCTCCAAAAGGCTTAAAATGCCTCCAAAAGGCCATAAAACCCTATTTTTCTCCAAAAATATCCAAAATTCCTCCAAAAAAGCAAAAAATCTCCAAAAAGGAAGAAAAAATATAAAATAATGAGGAAAATGAGGAAAAAACCCTAAACAGCTGAAACCTTAAATAGCTGAAACCCTAACCCTAAACCAGCACTCCACCACTATAAATAAGTGATGGAGACCCCTTATTTCAAATCCACAATCACAAGTATCCTACCTCTGCCAAAATTGCTCTTGAAACCCTAGCTCACCATTGAGCTACTTTCACCGTGAGAGCCCCCTTTTGGCCCATTTCCATCATTGGAGAAAGAGAAGGAGCAGCTGGAGCTCGGAGCAACCTCTCGTATCAGCGCAACGGGCTTCACCAACCTCCACATTGGAGGTCAGATCAATAAAATTCATTCTTTACTTTTTACTGTTTTGCTTCATGAACATGTTTAGATTAATTTCCATTATTGTTTAGTATCTTTTATTTCACATATTATTGAACTGCTACTAAGGAATCCATTGTCCTTAGTAGGTGCTCATTCGCACAAGCTAGGGGTAAAACCCTAGCAACACAAGGTACATAGTCAAATCCAGCAACTGTGAATATATGTGTTGAAGTCAAATACTTGAAAACATCCATCGATCATGGGACAATGATGTTTCCCCAAAACCACTGATGGCGAGAGAACTTGCCACTAATGACTTCAAGCCTCAATGCACTCAATGGAATCTAGAATCCTATTTCAGAATAGATGATCTGAAGCGGATGGAATGGAATCCGCTAGAAGGGTGGAATTACGGAATTCCCCATCAACCAACATGAGGTACACAAAAACGCTGGATAATTTGGAAGAACTGGGACGAACAATATGTGCACGAACTAGTAACTATATCAGGAATGGATGACATGGAAAGACAAGATAACTAGGGACTAGAAGCATAACTATTGTGTGGAGAAAACTCAGCATAACAAGTACAACTTCTAAATTCATACTAATAACCCAACTTATGGATGGAATATACAGTGCTCTATTCAAAGGTGACGTGACGCAACAATTTCCAAAAGTAATATCATTCCCCATCCATATTTTAATGTTTTTTTTTTTTGGTATTTTTTATATTAGGAATCTTGAAATATAATAAAATTTCTTATATTACATATCTAGGAGGAGACGAGTGTCATGGGAAAGAAAACTAGTTCCAAGTAGTGGAACATATCTATGCTCGATGCAAGGAAGTATGCCCAGGATAAGGACACTTAGGGGGATGTCTCCTCTTGGTAAGGGGTGATCAAGCTGCAAAAGATATGTAAAAGGATCTACTTAGCTAGGATTGAGACAAGATCAGGCTTTATGGCTTATAACTCTAAAGTGGGGAGGTAGCGTAAAGCTCAACAAGGAAAGCAAACGCATGAAATGCAATTACAACTTGATATAAATGGGAGTCCTTGTGGGAGATGTTTAGCATAAAGTTCAAAAGAGATATGACGTTCTCTCTCAAATACATGCCATGAATATAAGGGACTGCAGACCTAATGGAAAAACCACAGCATGGGTACTAAATGGAAAAGAGGTATCTAACTAGGGAACCCATGAAATAGGAAGGCTGCACCACTTACGTAATGCCACATCTAGTAGAAGTGAGAGGTTCCATAAGATTACGAAGTGGTTTTGTACCTATAGTTAAGGTGACATGGCCATAGGAGGATGCATGATAAATAGGAAAGGTGATGCTATTGTATATGGAAGTTTGAAATTCTACTTGGCATGGGCACAAATGGGTCAAATCCTCGAAGAGAGTGTACAAAAACTAGACCCTACATGACAATAATATTAGTCCAAAATAGTTGGAAACAATCGGTAAAGAGTCCAAACTATAGGATATAGGGAGGATTGATCATGACAACTACATTACAAGGAAACAATGTGGTGGAAGATGGGACATAAGAAGGAATTTAAAGTGGAGACCCAACATTCATGTATCCACTACCACCCCCATGAGAACGAACACTCATTTTAAGACCAGGTGAAGGAAGTGAAAATCCTCCCACAAATGGACTAGAGGGTGGTGTTGGAGACATTTACCGTCATACACACTCTTTTTTGTCAAATTGGCCTAGTTAAACCACTATCCTAAGTATAATTGACATTAATTGACATTAGTGGAGCATTAATTGCCATCATCCTGTCACACCCACACCTACCTACAATCAAGGAGGCTAACTTAGCCTTCTCCTATAGTTAAGGAGGCTAACTAGAGCACTCCGAGGGTGATCTGAGTGATATTAAAGCACCTAATTGTTAACTGGTGGTTACAATCAGTTCAACTAGTCAGTTAAGGCACCTCCTCTCATTAAATATATTATTTAATGATTATTTATTATTATTTAATGATCCGGAGTCAACAGGGAACCTCCACCAACTTCTGATGGTCAGTTCAGCTTTAGTTAACCTCATCGGGGTTCATTGAAGTCATGGAGCACTAGCACTTGATGGTTGGATTGCTATGACATGTGTTTGATCTCCTTCAATTGAGATTCAGTCATTTATTGCACTCTGACTTTAGTTAGGGTTTGGTGAGTCAATTAGGGTTTTGGTCAAGTGGTTAACTGAGTGTGAACTGATGTTTGAGAGTCAGTTAATATAGACTCACTCATTGAATTCGAATTGCCTCCTTAGGTATTCAAATTCCTCATGGATTCAAGCTATTGCTTGACATCGTTATTGTAACTATTCATTGTTTATTGAATATACAGAGAGGAAACCAATTCTGGTTCCGATTAACACCATTTCATGA
Source organism: Pseudotsuga menziesii (assembly GCA_001517045.1). Taxonomy (NCBI): domain Eukaryota; kingdom Viridiplantae; phylum Streptophyta; class Pinopsida; order Pinales; family Pinaceae; genus Pseudotsuga; species Pseudotsuga menziesii. The sequence goes on from LPNX010727601.1 coordinate 949,973, forward strand.
GTATTTGTTGATTATTCTTTCATGAGATTGATTCTTAGTTCCTAGATCATGTGCAAGAATTAATATGGTATCAGAGCATACGGCATGATGAAGATTTATCTCTCAAAAACAAGCTTTTTGACAGATTTCTCCATGAAATTTGAGCAATAGCTCAAAAATCCAGCACTGCACCAGAAGCCAAGGCTTACCACTCAATATCCCAAGTAAAAAAATTGTTGATCAAGCTTGATTGATTGACTATGCTGGGTGTGATGAAATCCTAGAATGTGCAGGCTGTCTGACCTTATGGTGCCCTTTTCTGTTTTGATTTGTAGGTTTTAACAGGTACAACTTTGAATGGACTCATCAATCCCTCTTCTCACCCCACTCACAAGCTATTCAGAATGGAAGTTGAAGATGATTGCATCTCTGAAGAGATGAGATATCTATGAGGTGTCTATTGGACTTGGAAAAGAGTATTATGAGAATGAGAATGACTGGCTAAATGATGGTGATAGAGCTTTTGGAGCAATAGGTCTAGCCCTTTCTCCTAGCTTGTACTACCTTATTGGTTCTGTTGAATACCCAAAGGAAGTCTGGACAAAATTGGACAAAACCTTTGGCAAGCACAATGAGGATCATAATAGTACTTTGGAGATCACATCCAGCACCACAATAGTTCTTTACTCAAAATTCTTAGCCTCTACTCTCTCTAATGAAGTTGTTCAAGATGAAGATGAAGCAGAATCTTCTACACATTCAATTCGAATTGAAGAAAGTCTCCATGTAGTGAATCCTTCTCCTGATGCTCCATAAGTTCATGAGATATTTGATATCTCATATCCTCATATTTATGAAACAGAAGAAGACATTCAAATATCTGATATTGAATAAAAATACTGCTACACTTCCATGCAAACATTCACCAGTGATTTTCCTTTGAATTCTGGGTAAAATTTACCAGTAATTGCTTCCGAAAGTGAAGAGAAATTTGTTTTTTCTCCCTTTAATGTTGCTGCTGGTGTGAAAATATGTAAAAAATTGGATATTTTGGAAGAAATATCAGATTATAAGAGTGAAACATTTTCTCCCCATGATCTAGATCTTCCAGCAAAATGCTGCAGGATTGCATGCACCAAAATTCAGAATTTTGAAGAAAAAGACAACTGTGCATCCACCGTCTCAGTTGACCATAATTTTGGATCTGATATGAAACTTATTGGATATTATATGATATTTTTTGGATCTTATATGATATTTCTTGGTTCAAAATTTCAGGTTCATAAACCTTCAGTACTGCTTGTAGCTGTTCTCATCAACGGTGTGAAGAAACAAGTACCGCGAGTCTCCTACAAAACTGCTGCTGGGGATTTGATTTCATTTCACACTTTTGGATCTGTTGTGAACTTATTTAGATCTAATTTATATTATTATATGATAGTATTTTTTTCATATTTTAAAATCCAATAGCTTTCATTTATGCATGTAGCTGCTCTCACCAATTCCCGTGTGAAAAATCAAGTACCGCACTTTCTCTTCAAAACTGCTGATGGGGATTTGGTGTTAGTTTCCTCTTATGAGGTTGCTGATATTTTATTTTGTGAATCATTATATATTTCTAAATCTATATTATATTATGGAGCTCAATAATTCACTCTCTAGATTCCCAAGGATTCTCTACCTTTGGTCACAAGCTTATCTCCTCATAGAACTAGTAAAGAGGAAGACATTCTGCATCCGCTTGGACACTTGCTAATAAAAATTGGGGCTGATTTTACCATGCATGGTTTTCTATTCAAGGCTACAACATATCAGTTTCTTTAGTGTTCCACACATGGTTCGAGTCCTCAACAACATTTGCTCTCTCTTCAGAAGATTTCAGTTGCTCTACATGGGTCTAGTTTTCACTGTGCAACTATTTATATTTCCGATTCAGTTGAGTGCATTGTTCTTCTTCCAAAGTGGAAGATTCATCTAGACATATTCATTTCGTTTGGATTCAGAGGTTCACATGCATAGTCTCAGGATGCTGCTGCATAGAAGAACCAATTCTTGATTTACAGCTTAGTTTGAGGGGAGGTATTTTTCCCATGAGGTTTTCCCCGTTTCCTTGGTTATATTAAGCAGTTACTTTAATGTACAGGGTGACCTATGGCCTTTGTTGTTGGGGCCCTAGAATTTTTATGCATCTATGTTTTCTAACTCTTCCTGAGTATAGCTTTAGGGGGGGTGTTGGAGACATTTTCCATCATACACACTCTTTTTGGTCAAATTGGTTTAGTTAAACCACTATCCTAAGTATAATTGACATTAATTGACATCAGTGGAGCATTAAATACCATCATCTAGTCACACCCACGCCTACCTACAATCAAGGAGGTTAACTTAGCCTTTTCCTACAGTCAACGAAGCTAACTGGAGCACTCCAGGGGTGATCTGAGTGATATTAATGCACCTAATTGTTAACTGGTGGTTACAATAAGTTCAACTAGTCAGTTAAGGTGCCTCCTCTCATTAAATATATTATTTAATGATTATTTATTATTATTTAATGATCTGGAGTCAACAGGGTGCCTCCACCAACTTCTGATGGTTAGTTCAACTTTAGTTAACCTCATCGGGTTTCATTCAAGTCATGGAGCACTAGAACTTGATGGTTGGCTTGCTATGACATGTGTTTGATATCCTTCAGTTAAGATTCAGTCATTTATTGCACTTTAACTTTAGTTAGCATTTGGTGAGTCAATTAGGGTTTTGGTCAAGTGGTTAACTGAGTGTGAACCGATGGTTGACAGTCAGTTAAGCTAGACTCACTCATTGAATTCGAATTGCCTCCTTAGGTATTCAAATTCCTCATGGATTCAAGCTATTGCTTGACATTGTTATTGTAACTATTCATTTTTTATTGAATATACAGACAGGAAACCATTTTCGGTTTCAATTAACACCATTTCATGAGTATTTGTTGATTATTCTTTCATGAGATTGATTCTTAGTTCCTAGATCATGTGCAAGAATTAATAGGTGCAATATGACCACTCCTAAATCTATGAGCAAGGTAAGGGGTTGTGGTTCCCCTTAGTCCAACACCAAGGTCTGTAATAGGACCTATAGCGAGTGAGAAGATACTAGTAGTGATATTAGGCATGCTGAACATAAAAGGACCCAAACTCAAGAGAACATAAATATAATCAAGTAACTGTGATCCTTAAAGATGACTAGCGCACAAAAAGAACACCCCTAAGAAAATCTAAGCCAGATGCCAACAAGCCAAGAGGGAGGTTAATGATCTCCTGAATGTAGCAGGTATGTATTTCCTAGGAAATGCTTGAAAATCCCATACACTAAAAGAAAAGGTGTGCAACAAATTATAGTGACCCTCAGCTTCAATGCGTAAAGAGAGTGTGTTGTCCGACCCCTATCTGGATAGGACACTTACATAATAAATTATACAAGTACCCCCTACAATACCTAGGTAAGGCAACTAAGGTCACCTCAATATAACCAATGCTCAAGAGGACATTCACATGCAATATCTACCATATGGGCAGGGTAACAAAGACCAAAGCTTGAAATCACCTAAGGTACCTCAAAATCCACCAGATATGAATAAGATCTTGGAAGCATATCTGATGCTACAAAGAAATAAGAAAGGGGCTATCTCCACCACAAATGTGTACGCTACCTCATGTTTAAATCCTGTGTAAGAGGATCCTCCTGATAACACTAATTATACCAAAAGTTTCTCTTCTCACCTAGACATACACCTAAATGTTTGTTTTGTAGTCTTGGAAAAATTTACTCATGACACCTGTTATGGAGAAAACTTCCTATGGCTTGGGGTGTAACACAATAGACAGATAAACTGTAGAAATCAATCCCTTCCTAATATGCAAGAGTAATAAAACATCTAACACTAAAGGATCTCGAATCATACCTTATTCCAGATGGTTGAAGTAGATCCTCGTTGAGCTCTTTCCAATCGTGCTTTCTTTAGCAATTGACTCTCAACAATAATAAACAAAGAATGCATGCTATATAATACAGTGTTAGGCCTACTCTAGAATATATAATCAATAATACATAAGCAATTAAACACATCCATGGATTCAATATTCATTTACATGCACATTATTGGATAGGAAAAGATATTTCTATTAATAAAATCAGACATCACACAAGTGACAACCTTTGTTAGCACATCTGTGAACCGAAGAAACTGAGTCCTCCACTTAGGCCTCCACCACCTGAATCCTCCATCTCTTTTATAGCAAGATTACAATAAAATGCAATCTTCAGAAGAACACAAATTTCTCCAAGCGACAAAGGGATGCAGACTCAAGTACAAGCAAGTGATGGAAACAATGGACTATAGTTTTTTTTCTCTTCAATTCCCCCTCTTCAATGTATCCAAGGGGTTCTTTATATAATAATCCAAAGGGACAATGGAGGATCAAATCCGAGAGATCTAGAGGCATATGGAAGGCCAAGATACAAGTGACTCAGACACACATCAAGGAAAACTCCAAAAATATTTGGCCTTTTGCACACATCCCAATGTACAAAGGTTTAAGGTCAATATCTATGTATGTACACAGGAAAGGGATTAAAAGTCGTGTATATCAAATAACAAGTGCTTTTAGTGATGCTATTGGAAACATCTGTTATCACTCTAGGAAACTCCTTTAGGTTGTAGCTCAAGGATGCCTAGTAACTTACAATGTTTTTAGATTTTTCTGATATGGATCAAGTTAGTTGACCTATATAACCTTTCCACTCTCAAGGCATGCATAAAACTCACTCGTTTACAAGGCTTTTAGTTGCAATTGCTTAGAAGCTTGAAAATAACGTGCAGGGATGAAGAACTCACCAGGTTGGCAGACTTACATACAAAACACATGCATATAAATGGATAAATCCTGATGAGGATGGTATTTATAAATCAAATAGCATTAATAAACCATTAGGATGACAACTATCATCTTTTTAATCAATTTGAAAATGACCTAAATACACATTAAAGAAAGAGATGATGGCTAAACAGATCACAACAAAAGAGCTTATATCATGAATAAGTAAAATGAGAAGCTTGAAAGCATTATTGGCTCATAAATACCTAAAGTTGAACCTTTATTATAAAATCAATCATGGGATTTATATCCTTCTACAAAAATGACAGATCTTGAAACTTTGATCTGTTTTCACAAAAAATAGTTAGAAGTGATAGTTTTTCATATTACAGTTTAAAACCCTAGCTAACTATTTGTCTATCTATTTTGAAGATCTAGTTCACTGAGTGAATACTAAATAACTGCAGTAGTCGCTGATAATCACCACTACTAGTTCAGTATGAAATATCCACCAAAAGCCAATGTTTCAATGGTTAACTGAAGTGACCTTTCTTGTTTAATCTATCAGAGTTTTCTACCTTGTTATCCCACCAGTCGATCAAAAGCTATGACCTCTAACTCATCAGCACCCCAAACCTCAATGCTGTCGCAATGTCGGCCCCTTAAATGAATAATGTTGCGATAGTTTATGCATCAATGATCGGAATTTCTATCTTCTATCCCGTCGACACCTTAGATTGGAATGCTGTCGTTGTTTCGGAGGTGAAATGAACTAATTTTATCGTTGTTGAAAGTCATTTGATGAAGGAATCGGGACATTAGTCCTCTATTCCACCGATGGGAAGTCTTGTTATTCGCCGATGCGTGACATCGCTTTTGTTTTACTTTTTCAAAACTTTATATTTTTTAATTGTTAGGGATTTTGCTTTATCGCTATCAGAGCTCAGTAGAAGTTTTAATTGGAGCTTTAGTTCTCTATGCCACTGATGTTTCAGAGCTTTAAACCACTAGCTTCATGATTGAAAAATAGAATCTCTAGCCACTATACCATTGGCGCATTCGACATGAATGTTTCCATAGTGTCGGTGTCTCAAATCACTAGTGTCACGACGATTTCTACATCGGTGATCGGAAGTTGTTTCCTCTAACCCTTCGATTCCTTAGACCTAAGTGATGCCACAGTGTTGATAGTTCAAATCAAAAATTTCTAAGCATCGACGATCCACTGGGAATATCTGAGGGGAATTATGATCTTCTCTTTAAGGAGCTTGTGGATCTCTTTTTCAATCACTGGTAATAGGAGAGCGCTGATGGGTCTTAGCTTCTATTTGAAAGGAATGTTGTCCTTCTCCAAAGGAATTCTGTGCTGGATGATATTGGTGTCATAAGTTTTTAGGTCACTATAATCCCAGGAAAAAAAGTCAGCAAACTCTTTTATCAATCTGCCAACTTAGACTTTTGATTAGCATTCAACCCCATGGAAAGATTTATCAGTTTAGGATGGCTTTGGATACCTATGTTTTGTTCTTGGATAGCAGGGTCTAGCTCCTTTTTGGTAGGCTTGAGAGGGATTTCATTGTGATCAAATAGTTCTTCTAGTGGTAGTAGACCTCAGGGTATGTAGTTGTTGGGAAATTGGACAGTATTCTACTCAGTCACTTTTCTTTTAACTTGAGCTGTTTGGATTCCTCCATGTTAAGGTTTTCCTGGTCTATGTGTATGTCAGAGAATTCATCTACTAACTGGAGGAATTTACTAAGCTCCTCATCATTCTCAAACACCCTCCAAAATTTTACATTGTCTAGTAGAGATGGTATGTACTTAACCTGAACATCATAGCTGAGCTTAGGGGTTAAAGGAGGAACAAACAGGCTTACAGAGACGGCCAGGGAATCAGCCAAGTGATTCAAATCCCTAGGAATATATGACAGTTCAAAAAACATAAAAGAGTCTCTGAGTTTCCATACCTCGTCCCTATAGGACTTCAATCTGATATTTTTTGTCTGAAAAGTGTTGTTGACCTACTGTATGATGAGGTCTGCATCTCTGAAAATATTCATGCACATGATCCCCATCTCCTTGGAAGCTTTAAATCCTAGCAGCAAGGCTTCATATTTTGCTACATTGTTTATGGTTTTTAAATCAAGCTTATAAGATAGGCGAATGTTTTCCTTAGATGGGGAGATCAGGACTACACCCATGCCTACTGAGCTGTGAACGCTAGCCCCATCAAAATAAATGGTCCAGATCACTGTTGTGACTTCTTCGGGATGCTGACGGGTGGGCTTAGTGAGATGAATTGATGTCTATTGATTATCATCTATTTGTAAAATGCAAGACCCAAAATCGGTGTCCACCGCGTAGATGGGGTGATTCACTGAGTGGCTCTCCTTGCTTATAATGTATGCTAGCTGATTTTCCCTGTACAATCTCTTAGTTTCTCCTCCAAACATGGGAATGGTGGTGTATGTGAGATCCATCTGAAGGGTGCCACCTAGTCTTTTGCTCCATGACTGAGATAGAAAGAGGCCAACTTTTGGAGGAATATCAGCCACTACAATGTCCATCATTACTCTTTTCGAAGGTAGCTGAGTTAAATTTACAGCAAGGTCTTTAATGAGGCCCAAGCACTTGAACTTCCCGGAGTCAAAGGAGAATAAATCACGATAGGGCTTGGTGATCCTGAGGCAAATCTCATCCATCATAGCCTTTGGCATTAGGTTATGAGAGGCTCCTGAATCCAGTAGACAGTTATGGAGGATTTTATCATGGATGTTCAAGGATATATAGAATGGTGGGCATGAGTCCTTTAGGTATTCGATCATGAGGCCTAGGGTTACAATAGGATTGTCATCTTGTAGGTTCAAAAATTCAGTGTCAATGTGCACCTTGGGCTGAAGAGAATTCAGAATGGAGGTTTGGAATGTATCATTCTTCATTAGCTCAATTAAAGGGAAAGTGATTTTTAATTTTTGAATTTCAGACTCAAGGTTGAAAGCGTAATGCGGCCTATCTTGAAACCTTACCTCATGAGCAGTAGGTTTGGGTTGGAATTGATCAGGTGTGGCTGAAGGTGTTGGTTTATGCAATTCTTTGGATGGGACAACCACTTTCTTTGGTAAAATAGTAACCTTTCTAGCAGGTGCAACATGTTGCTTGACATGTGCATCATTCTTATTGAGGGGAGAAACCAACCTAGACCTCAGTTGGTAACCTCCCTGACCATCATCTTGATAGACAGCCTCTTTAGTGATCTGATCATCAATCAGGGCTTTCTCATATTCTACCTATGTCAAAAAATAATAGTCCACCTCATCCTCCATGTAATGGATATTGTCTTCAGATTCTCCTTATTCTTCAATGAATTCCATCTCTTATTCTAATACAACATTTTGAAATGGAGCTCTTATCCTCTGGTCTACCCCTTGATTTCCCTCCCTTATGAGAATTTTAACAGGGGGGTTTCCTCTTCTATAAGGAACAAAAGTTGGGTTTTTAGGAGCAAAGTCACTTATCCCTTACCCCTCACCAACAAATGTCCTTGGTCCCTCAATTTAGACATTTCAGCAGTCAGGTTACTAAAAGTTTAGTCATTTTGTCAATCTTGTTCTCTAATGCAGCCACCCCACTATAGTCTGCTGGCTGATTTTTCCTATCTATCTTCCCTTTGATCTTCTGAGATGCTAGAATGTTTGACTCTACCTCTAGGGTAGCATCCTACATGAGTGATAAGGAGGTATTCCTCCTTTCTTTGAGAAGTAGGTAGAAGTCAGAGTCAAAGGCATTTGCATAAGTTATCATAGCTAAGGTATCGATGGGCTTAATCTCGGTGGGGATATTGCTGTACATGTTGTTGAATCTCTTGGTAAAGTTGGAGACAGACTCCCCATTTTCTCTTTTTAGGTTTCTGAATTCTATGATATAGTAGAGGTGGTATCTCCTCTCTCCCAAATGCTTTAGGAAAACATCATCTAGGGCCTCTATGTCTGCCACTGGCCTAGTAGGCAGTTCCTTAAACCACTTCCTAGCCTGACCATCTAGGGTTTGCGCAAAAACCCTGGTCCATACATCTGCTTGTTCTATGTTAATATTTTTAGCATAGCTGTAAAAATCCTCTAGATGTTCTTCACCAGTGAAATCCCCTTCCCCTGTAAACTTAGGCATATACTTTTGATAATCCCTAGTAGGCATGGCTGCAAGGAGATTTGGAAAAATTAGGGGAGCATACCTAGCTACCAAGATCCTTCCATCTTGGTTAGTTGAGAGGTAGCCATATTGGAAATGGGTATGGATAGGGTTGTGGAAGGAAACATTGATGAAGATACTTGCTGAGAAGGTAGTGGTATACTTATCCTAGTGGAGTCACCAGGGATTGGATATTCATAAGCAACAGTGCTTGAAGATGCCCAACCCCTAGATTTTTTTTATGTATCTAAAAATTCCTAGGAATTAAGAGTTTCAACAAAAGAAATAATAGTAGAAATATTTCTTGAAATACCTGATGTAGTTTTTTGTGCAGCACTACTGGTCTGTCTTAGTAAAGCCCTAGCTTTCCTCAAAATTTCTTCTGGATATTAAATGGGTGTCGCTGGTGGCCCCTTTGGGTTTGCTCTGGTACTTGGTCTTCTTAAAGCTCCCTTATATAAATGGAGTCACCATATAGATTATTACAACCGTAATAATGTCCAAGCTTTGTTTATCATCAAAGCATAGATCTATGCTGTCCCCCAGGGAAGCTGAGCTTCAATCTCCTCTCCCTGGCAACGACGCCAATTTGTTATCACCCAGGAAAATCCTCTAGGTTGTAGCTCGAGGATTCCTTGTAACTTACAATGTTTTTAGGGTTTTATGATATGGATAAATTCAGTTGACCTATAGAACCTTTCCACTCTCAAGGCATGCATAAAACTCACTCGTTTACAAGGCTTTTAGTTGCAATTGCTCAGAAGTTTGACAATAAGGTGCAGGGATGGAGAACTCACTAGGATGGTAGAATTACATACAAAACACATGCATATAAATGGATAAATCCTGATGAGGATGGTATTTATAAATCAAATAGCATTAATAAACCAATAGGATGACAGCTATCAGATTTTTAATCAATCTAAAAATGACCTGAATACACATTCAGGCATAAATACAGTAAAGAAAGAGATGATGGCTGAACAGATCACAACAAAAGAGCTTATATAATGAATAAGTAAACTGAAAAGCTTGAAAGCATTATTGGCTCAAAAATCCCCAAATTTGAACCTTTATTATAAAATCAATCATGGGATTTATAGCCTTCTACAAAATTGACAGATCTTGAAACTTCGATCTGTTTTCACAAAAAATACTCAGAAGTGATAGTTTTTCATATTAGGGTTTAAAACCCTAGATAACTATTTGTGTATCTATTTTGAATATTTAGTTCACTCAGTGAATAATAAATAACTACAGTAGTCACTGATAATCACCACTGCTAGTTCAGTGTGAAATTTCTGCCAAAAGCCAGTGTTTCGGCGGTTAACTGAAGTGACCTTTCTTGTTTAATCCACTGGAGTTTTCTACCTTGTTTCCACGGTCGCCGATCAGAAGCTATGACCTCTAACCAGTAGAAACCACAAACCTCAATGCTGCCATAGTTTTGACGCCTTAAATGACTAACATTGCGATGGTTTATGAATCGGCAATCAGAAGCTCTGTCTTCTAGCCCATTGGCACCTTAGACCGGAACGCTGCCACTGTTTTGGAGGTGAAATGAACTAATTTTATCACTGTTGAAAGTCATTTGATGAAGGAATCGGGACATTAGTCCTCTATGCTGCCAATGGGTAGTCTTGTTATTCGTCTATGCGTGACATCACTTTTGTTTTACTTTTTCAAAACTTTGTATTTTTTAACTGTCAAGGATTTTTTTTATCGCTATCGGAGGTCAGTAGAATTTTGAATCGGAGATTTAGTTCTCTATGTCACTGTAGTTTTGGAGCTTTAAACCACTAGCTTCATGATAAAAAATCACAAGCTCTAGCCACTATCCCATCGGTCCATTAGACCTGAATGTTGCCGCAGTGTCGACGTCTCAAATCACTAGCGTTGCAACGATTTCTACATCGGTGATCAGAAGCTGTTTCCTCTAACTCGTCGATGCCTTAGACCTGAGCGTTGTTGCAGTTTCTATGGTTCAAATCACTAATTTCTAAGCATCGATGATTGAAAAGACTAGCCACTAATCTATCGGTGATCAGACGCTCTAACCACTAAACTCTTCGTCGGTGATCAAAACTCCAAACCACTAACCATCAGCACTTTAAACCACTAACCATTGGAAATTTAAACCACTATCTTTGCGATTGAAGATCGGAAGCTCTAGCCACTATCCCATCGGCACCTTAGACCTGAGCGTTGTCGCAGTGTTGACAGTTCAAATCACTAATTTCTAAGCATCGTCGATCAGAAATACTAGCCACTAATCTGTCGGGGATCGGATGCTCTAGCCACTAAACTTCTTCATTGGCGATTGGAACTCCAAACCACTAACCATCAGAACTTTAAATCACTAGATTCTCTGTAGTGGCGGCACTGTAGTGGACTAAAACTTTGAAACATCATCGTAATAGAGGACTACATCTCCAATCACTATTTAAAAATGTTCCTATGGCAGTAAAAAAATTAGCAATATGCCTAACCGCTGAAGGGATTTTCCACCAGTTATTTATCTTCCAAATTTCAGTGGCTAATGAGATGTTCTATGTAACACCCCAGTTTTGACCCCATTGCATTAAACATACATGATTTATATATTGTAATAAATCATCGTGTGGAGCTAAAGGCAAAAGCCCCGCCATTGATTTAATTGTGTTATGTTTCGGCGAACGGAATCGTTATCGATGGTCTATCGTGGTATACGACATATATTAAGTTTTTTCATCATGTAAATATGCATATTTAATTAAAATCAACCCCAACTAGCTATGTTCATGGAAACTAAATTGAGAAGGGGCATGATTCTCACAAGGATAAAGGGGGGGGGGGGGGGGGGGGGCGAATTGTTAAGCCATGAAAAAATAGGGAAAAAATCATGTGTCACCTTCCCTTGTCTTATCCAACTACCACCATTAAAAATTGCTGTTGTTAGTTGAGGATGTTATGACTAGGAGTGGAGTGTGCCAGGACTATTAGCCCTTTCCTACATGCACACTCCACCAGCAGGTTGAACATCATGATGGGTAGAAGAATGACGACGCCCCTCATTCCATCCTCTCCACTATGCCACTCTTTCCCTTGTCTATTCATCCTCACGCAAGGATGGTAGTCTGATGATTTTTCCACACACACAATTATTTTTCGGGTGTGGTCTCATGTAGCCAAGAGGGGGGAACCATTTAGGATATCACTCATGTTTCCACAGAGTGGTATCTAACATGTTTTCCATCCGAATTCCAGAGCTCTGATGTAAAATTTCCCTCACGCACAGGTTGGGAGTTTGTATTTTTCTTCCCCAGTGTGGTCTGTGTAAGTTTTTCCCTGGTGGCTTCGTTATCTAGGACGGACTGTTGTTTTTCCCACATTGTGAACTTTGTTTGCTGATACATTTTGGGACTGTTGTAGGTTTTTTTGGGAGTCATTTTGGCCACGATAAAACCAATAATGACTCGGGAATTGTTTTCCTTGCCCAAGCTGTGAATCACTTGTGTGAATGCATGTATGCAGTGGTTGGTCTTCGAACTGTGTTGGGAGCAAGGATGGGGGCTTGGTTTTCTTGATAAAATTGGTGTGTTTGGAAACCACACAGATAGAGCTAGAGGGCTAGCTTTCTTCTCCAAAACCCCTGAATAGCATTGGAAGGGAAGTAAGGGCCTCAGGGACTATGTAGCAGAGAAGGGACTGATTCCTTGCGTTGGGTGTGTGTGGGTGTATTAGAAGTTAGGCTAGTTCTAGTGTAGGTGTTCCTAGCTCTGTAATGGGCTCACCAGATTAGCATTTATCCTTTCCCAGTTCCTTGATGGCCTGATAAACCCAACTGTGTTGGCTTGGCTGTGTTTTGTGTATCCTTAGCTATGTGTAAGCCTGCTTATTACTTATCCTTGGGGAATCATTCCCATCTCGGGGATGGTAGTATTGCTGAGAGATTTAGGAGCATGCTAGCCTATGGTTGGGTGGAACATTGCAGCAACGTACTTGGTTGCAGAATGAGTTCTTCCTAAGATAAGTAATCTTGTCTATTTTACTCCTACAATCATTTTACTGTTAATGAATATGGTGAACATGTTGAATTCTTGTATGAATGTATGTTGCTTCCACTGTGTATGATAAATAATTGTATCTATGTATGTTCTACTTCAATGCATTTTGTTTCAACATGTTATGAATGCACATGTTCATGGTGCTGGTTTCCCGGATGGTTAAGGCCATGGTAGCATCCTCTTCGCCGGTCAGAGGGTTGGGGACGTTATAGTGTGGTATCAGAGCTTGTAGGTTACATCATGGACCTCTATGGGCCATGAAAGACCAGTTAGCAGAGGCATGTTTCTTTCTTCCCAAGAGAAATCAGTGAATGACTGGGAAATTCACAAAATTGGTCTAAGTGTTTGAACTATTGGTTCATCGGTACACTTAGTGGGAATGACTTTCGATGTAGTGGAGAGCTAGGTGGAAGCACACATGACAAAGGATAGTTGGAAGAAAATTTCAGAAAACTTTCTAATTTTTTGTCGATCATCGATGGAACTTAGTGGATGTGAGAGCCGCAGTTTCGATGAAGCTCAGCCGAAGGTTGCCAAAACGCTAGCTCGATGTAGTGGAAGAAACACCCGATATTGACTTTCGGTGCCAAAGAAGGTTAGTTGGTGAGACCGTTGATGGACGTCGGTGGAAAATAGTTGATCGAGTGCCCACCGTTGTAGATGGCTAGACAACTATGCTCTTGACGGGTAAGGCCTCCAACCACCGACGCTATAAAGAAAGTTAAAAAAAAAATTTCTAAGGCCTGAAATCGTTGGCTATCGGAAGAAGATAGTGCTTTGTGCATCCGTTGTTGCAGAATCCTAGAGCACTAGTCTTCCAGTGGGGATAAGCTTCGACTGTCGATGCCAGTAAAAATCCATTCGCCAAATGAAAAGCATTAGCGGATTGGATCATCGATCGAGAAAGTATCGAAGATGATGAGCCACCGTTGTGGCTGCTGAACGAACTAACCTGTCGATGATTTAGTCTTCCACTCACTGAGGCCAAGGTGTTAGTGGATTATGGAGCTGACAGAGTCAGTGGAAGATAGAGAAAGTTTTTGTCGACATAACAAGAAATTTTCAAAAATTGTCTAAGTGTCGAGGCCATGAGTGATAGGCGACGGTTAGCTGTTTGGATCGGCAGAAGCTAGTGGATTGAATGTTCGTCATTGTGTCTATCTAGTGAACTATCCTTCCGATGGATAGAGGCTTCAACTACCAATGCCACGATGATTAGTACTTTTGACAGCCGATGAATAGAAGATGGAAGAGTCGATGCCGTGGAAGACAAGGCAAGAGGAAAATTTAAATTTTCTCTAAGACATGAGATCATCGGCCATCAGGAAATGTTAGTGGATCAGATTGCTGATCGGAAAAAGTTCAATGAAGGTGACTCACCATTGTCGCTACTTAGTCAACTAGCCCTTCGACGCCGCAACAACTAGTGCTTTCAACTGTCGATAGACTTACTGCTAGAGAAGACTTAAGGAGAATAGTTATTGACATCGTCGATCAGAAGTTTAGACATTTACCTGCGGAAACTAAAGTAAGAACACTTTCTACCATTGCATTAGTCTAGGACACTATCCACCCAATAGTTAGTAGGTCTGACAGCTGATAATATCTGTGGAACCCACAGTGAGATCGCTTTTCGTCATTGCGGCTGCCTAGAAGACTAATCGTCTGACGCAGTAACATAGCCGATCGCTGATACAGAGGAGGTAAGTTTCCATTTGGATCACTGTAAGGACAGGAATTACAGTGACTTGTATCATTGATGTGTATAGGGTTAGTCCTTTCGAGATAGGCTTGTGGCCGCGGAAGACACAGAAGGTTTATGGGCCACCGTTGTGGAAGTCGAGACGACTAGCCACCCGATGCACAAGACATCCGACCGCCGATGCATCGCATAGGCTGGCTTCATCGTCTATTAGGTTCAAAGAGTTGCATGCAGATCCAATACATTGGAAGGAAATAGGTGAACAATCCTCTGCTTCACCAATGTAGATCGAAAGTTTGGCGATTTTCCCACCGAAACGCCGAAAAATTTGTGTGGAAGAGACCTGATGAAGAGGAGGAAACTTTGGGTTTTCGAAGTGGAATTTTTATCAGCAAATTCTAACTATTTTAGCAAATTTCAGTGGACTGTTAGTGGATTATAGGGCTGAACATGGGGGAGAGGAAAAGTTTGTGTTTTTAGCATAATTGTTGTTTTATGAATTTCCAGAAGAAAAGGTAAGTAATTTTGATTTATATTAATATTATGAATCTAACAGTTTGATACAAACACATTTGAAGAACCTTAGATAACTTCCAAAAGTAGTACTCTAGAGAGAACAGTGTGGTAAAGCCAAAGGTGGTTCAGTCATGAGAACCCATGATGGGTATGATTCTTGAGATTCTTACGAGTGAGCAGAAGATGCCATGGGATAAAATGTTCGTAATGGAAATGATGACATAGAGTCTAATGGAAGGAGATTCTAGGGGAAACCGTCTGAGGTTGTAGCCACCATGAGAATCTTGATCAAATCCCAGGAAGAGAAGCATCAGTTGAATGCTGCAATGTTGTAGAGTTTGATAGACTTGCAAAGAAGGATAGACTCTGGACGAGGTACAACAAGACCAAAAGGCAGCAAGAGCAATACTAGGAGAAGGAGAAGGACTTCTAGTGGGTCATTTGATTCTAAAGAATCCAACAGGGATTCAAGTTCTTCTTCTCATAGAAGAAAAATAAAGAGACACCATAGGGATCACTCTCGGGATGAATTTAAGAAAGCTAAACCTCCTACATTTGATGGTGAGGTAAGGACTGGACAAGAGGCTGAAGCTTGGCTTCTTGGAATAAAGAAGTACTTTCAAGTGCATGACTATTCAGGAAACATGAAGGCAAGAGTTTCCATATCCAATCTGAATAGAAGAGCATCCATTTGGTGGAAACAATTCAAGCAAGTAAAAAGGATCAGTGAAAGGAGGCTTAAGTGGAAATTGTTCAAGAAGTATTTCAAATAGAAATACCTCTCTGACAGGTATTATGATGACAATATTAAGGAGTTCCATGAGATGAGATTGGGACAGCGGACCATGGAAGAATATGAAAATAGGTTTTTGGAGCTGTTGAGGTATGTTCAGTACATCAAAGATGAAAAAGTGAAGGTCCAACATTTTCTGAGTGGATTACCTCAGTCTTACAAAGATAGAATTGAGTTTTATGAACCTAGAACTCTTGAAGAAGCAATAAGGAAGGCTAAGTATTGCTATGAACAAAGAAAAGGTAAGCCGAATTACCATAAGGCATGGAAGGACAAGAAGAATGAGAATTTTGACCAAAGAAAGAAATGTTTCAAACCTTCTAACTTCAGGAATCAACATAAAAAACCATCCTAAGCTGTGATTAAACCAGTTTGAGTGACAGGAGAAAAGCCTAAATATCCACAACAGAATAGAGGACCAATTCAATGTTGGAAATGTGGAGGACCCCACATGCATAGAAATTGTCCACTTGAGAATGAGAGTGCAAGGCTAGTTTATAACATTCAAGAAGTAGAAACAGTGGGTCAAGTAGCAAGGGCAGTCCCTAAGATTTATGCAGCACTGGAGGACTACTAGGCAGATCACCAGTCAATTGTGGTTGAAGTAGCAGGTAATATTGTCGAGCAATCTATTTCTATTTTGATTGACGTTGGTTCTAATCACAGCTACATTACCCCTAGAGTAGTGGATATTTGTGCTTTTAAGAAAGTAAAGCATAGGATGTCTTGGTTAGTTCAGCTAGCCACTGGAACTAAGAGAAAGGTTAGTGAAATGGTAGAGAAATGTCCATTGGTCATGAATGGATTGGTCACTTGTGTACATCTGAATGTTCTACCACTTGGTTCCTATGATTTTCTCATTGGAATGGATTGGTTAGAAGCTCACAGGGTGAAGCTTGACTGTTACAATAAGACTTTTGAATGCATGAATGAAGAAGGTGTTGATGTATATGTAACTTTGGAATGTATTATTCTATATGTATTGTAACCCGATCTTTATTCCAGGATGTTTCTATTATGTATTTGAGTCATGTTGTCATGCCCTGATGTTTCGATCGGGAGGATTAATAATGTAAATGAGTCTTGTCAAGTCATTGTGGAAGTCCCCACAATTTTGGGGCACTTGAGTTATTATACACTAATTAAGGTGTAGGCTCGAGTAAGTAATTGTTGGTTAGGCTGACATGATTAAGTGCACTTCAAGTGAATGGAAGAATATAAATAGAGAGTGAGAGTCTCTCTATTTATCACTTGTACATCACATCACTTACTCTCTCAAGTGTGGTGGACAAGTGAAGAAGGAAATATACTGGGACTAGAAGACTACTGCTGTCGGGAGTGCATCTTACTATTTTGGGGTCTTACATCTTGTGGTGATTCTATCTTTGAGGAAGTTGTGGGGTTTTCTCCATTTATGGTTTCCTCGATCAAAACTCTTTGTGTCTCTTGTCTCTTGTGATGTGCTTATGTTTTATTGATGTTCTTGTTATTCTCTCAGTGAAAAGGTCCTAACATAATGCTAGCTTAAATGTTGAAAAACTAACATGGTATCAGAGCTAACCTGAGAAGAAGACATTGTGCAGCTGCAAGAACTAGGGCTTCCTAGTTTGTGGATCTTCCTCCACATATTTTCAGAAAAATTAAGGTGGAACAACTCTCCTCCATAGGGCACATCTTTCTGTTGAAGCGGAATTCGATTTCGAGCATTTTCAGTTTCGATGTGGAAATTAGGGATTTCTATAGAAGAGGAATTTTTGAGTGAGACTAGCATAGGATTGTTCTCCTCATCAAAAACGAAGTTTAGAGACCTGGATCAAAAATTTTGGTTGGGTAAATCTCTGGGAAAGTCAAACCCTAGTTTGACCCCGAGCTTGAAAAACCCTAAATACTAAAAATGATAAGTTTTGGTAAAGTCGCTATATTCCAAGGTTGGAAAAGTATCAGAAGCTTAAAATTTTAGGGGCTGAAGCTAAAATCCTGATGAACATTGTGTCCAAAAATCATCCTCATATTCGCTATATTCTGGGAGATATGATCTCTCCAAGTTAGGGTTCCACCCTCTTCCAGAATTCATCCCTAAATAGGACATCTTGGGAGATCTGCAATATCTTGGGCTACAGAGGTCCAAATGGAATTCCTGAAGATGTTCCATAAATTTAACATAATTTAATTTCGGTGGTTTGAATATCTGACTCAGAAGATGAACCAGTGACACGTGGCATTCCGTACGACTTCGCTATTCTGAACAGTCCTGTAACAGGTCACCTTTGGAAACGATTCATAAATACCAAATGGTGAAACCAATTCTAATGAAATATATGGTGTTAGATCAGGGACATCTGAGGTTACCTTAGTGCAAAATTTCTGACATATAGGATTAGTAATTTTGGAGATATCATAGAAACAGTAACAGGCATTTCTGCAGAAGAAATTGGAAATCTAGGGCTTATTGTTCCGGGAGCTTCCCTCCACTGTTTTCATAAAAGGAGTACATTGGACAGCTCCATTTGAAGAGATCTATATATCTATCCAATCAGATATAAAAGATTCCAAGGTTTGAAAATTAGGGTTTCTGTGACAAACCCTAGATCAGCAAACTCCGGGACAAGGGCAGACACCTCAAATCGGTAAGATCTAATCCTTTGCTATTTCCATTTGAGGTTCTCATTTCAATATGATCTATCACAACAGCTTGATGATAAGCTTGGTGAAGTTGACAACTTCCAAGCATAGAAGTATTTGATCTCTCTGAATAAAATGGATTGGACACCTACATGAGTATAGAGGTTCCAGCTTCAGATGGAGACGAGGCCAAACAAGACATCATGCTCATGCTGCAAAGGATGACCAACCATCCAGAAAGAGATCCAGATATGAAAGTGAAGATTATTCAAGCGAGGATGAATATGTTCTGATATCATCTCTCACAAGTAACATTACTCATGGAAGTGATGATTGGCTCATAGAAAGTGGGGCTTCCAAACATATGATGGGATTCAAGGAATCTTTTATAAGACTGTCAGAACATGAATCACCTCACAAGGTGAAACTAGGAGATGACTACCAATATCCAATAAAAGGTAGTGGGGAATCTTCATACAAGCTAGACTCTGGTAAGTCTCTGACAATGAAAGAAGTATTTTTTGTTCCAGGACTCAAGAAGAACCTTCTCTCCATTTCAGAATTTATGCAAAAGGAATGAGGGTTGCATTCATAGATGGTCAAGTCATCATGTGGCCAAAAGGAAAGACTATCAATGATGCGGTAGTGATTGGAGAACAAGAAGGAGGCTTGTACAAAGTGAAGGGCCATCCAAAACAAGACTTGATCCATGACAAAGTAGAGCCAAATGAGCTTTGGCATAGAATGCTTGCACATGTGCATTACAGAGCACTACCTATTGCAAGCAAAGCTGTTGAAGGTCTTCTGGATTTTCAAGCTATTTGAAGGGAAGAACAAAAATCAGAATATGACCTTCAGAAACCAGTTAAAGAATGTGAAGATACAGAAGCAGAAGTGAAGAATGCAGAAGTGGTGATGGCCACCTTGAATGGCCTCCCAGGATTGTGGAATTCATTCATTCAAGAAATGTGTTCCAGAGGGAAGTGATTACTTTCAGCGAACTCTGGGAAGAAGAAGAAGCTTGACTCATAAGAAGAGAAGAGAGGATGGGAAAAATTGAAGATCAATCTCTCACCATCCAAAGAAGATCCCTCAAGCAATGAGGAATATGAAGAACTCAACTCTTGAAAAAATTTGTATCCACCTTAGCATTTGGATAAGAAACGATGCTATTATGAAGAAGACGATGAAGCTGAAGGCTCAAGAAGGAGTCTACCCACGAAACAAATAAAGATAAGTATTCAATTGTCATTTCATGATATTGTTTTGTTATGCATTTGTTTATATTTAGTTAATGTATTATGCATGATAGAATGATTGCATTAATGACAGTATACTACTAATATGCATGCAATGGGTAAGTAGCTCATGGTGCTATACAACTCTCCATTGCTACTTATCTAGAATGAAACCTCTTTGCTGAGATATTGGATTAGTGCACAATCGCAATATTGTCCTGGTAGAGATGGAAGGCATCTAGAAAGTTTCAGTGAGATATGGATGAATGTTGTATTGGATAAAGTAGTTGCATGATCATATATCTATGATAAGAACTTGCCAGTATAAATATTCCTTATGAAATGTTTCTAACCATACAAATGCATTTGACTTGTAGGAAATACCTCATACAGAATCACCTACAAGCAAAGAAGAATGAAGACTTGTTCCGAAGAACAAGTGACGACATTTCAAAATGAAGTATGCAGTGACATCATTGATGCAGATTCTTCTAGCCACCAAGAAGAAAGGGAAGATCAGTTCTAGAAGAATGATGTCTAGGATGCAGTATCAATACGTGAAGAAAAGTTCATAGTTCCATCATGCAGTAGATGGAAACATCGTGGGATACAAATCAAGATTCATAGCACGAGGCTTCTCATGAAAAGAAGGCATAGACTACGAAGAAACATTTACATCCACTAGAAGTGAAGTCACATGACATGCATAATCATGTGTGCAAATGAAAGAAGGCATTGCACGAGTTCAGAAGACACCCATGGGATAACACATACATGATGAGCCTGATGAATATATTATCCTTTGCTACAAGGTTGATAGATGATGACAAGCTCACAGATGGGTGCAAGATGAACTTTTGAAGAAGTTCAAGATAGAGGATCTTAGTATCCAGTGATCCTAGATGGATACTACTTGTCACTCCAGTACATAATGTTTCAGTGCATAGAGTATGGAAGACAGAGGGAGTATGATGCTTCTCTTAAGAGGGAGTGACTATAGAAGATCCTGAGGTTTGACATGTTACGACAGGATGGATATATTACTGATGACTCTAGGCTTTACTGAGAGTAAAGAAGATTCCAACCTTTGCTTAAAGGTTGAAGGCAGAAGACTAGTGATGCTCCTGTTATGTGTCGATGCACTATTTTCTAGGTATGGAGGTGTGGCAGAGTGTAAATGGAATCTTCCTTGGAAAAGGGAAGTATGAAGTAGAGATCTTGAAGAGGTTCAGGATGATGGACTACATGACCACACCTATGGCATCGAACATGAAGCTATTAAGTGATGCTTCATCAGAGTCGGTTGATGCTACGATGTATCGTCAGATGATTGGGTCATTGATGTACCTGACAAACACGAGACCAGACATTTTCTTTGCTATGAACACCTTGAGCTAGTACCTAATAGATCCGAGAAGTGTTCACTTGACTGCTGCAAAGCATATTCTGAGGTACCTGAAGGGTACAGTTGATTATGGGCTCAAGTACGGTGCGAATCAAAAGATTAACCTGGAAGGTTATGTTGATTCAGATTAGGTAGGCAGTGCCATCGATAGGAAGAGTACTTCAGGATGTTGCTTCAGTATGGGATCAGGTGTGATCTCTTGGTTTAGCAGGAAGCAATCCTGTGTGGCACTGAGTACAGCTGAAGCAGAGTATGTCGCAGATTGTTCAACTATTTGTGAGGTAGTATGGCTGCGAAAGCTACTGTCAGATATATTTGATCTCTAGTTGGATGCTACTTGTATATATTGTGACAACCAGAGTTGCGTGAAGTTGTCAGAGAATCCAGTGTTCCATGACAAGTCGAAGCATATCAAGATCAAGTATCACTATATCAGGGATATGGTGCAGAGAGGAGCAGTGAAGCTCCAGTATATTGCGACGGAGGAATAGATAGCTGATGTATTGACAAAGCCCTTGGCTAGGCTGAAGTTTGAGTACTTCAGAGAGAGACTTGGTGTTCTCCAGATCAATGGTCCTTCCAAGAGAAAGTGATGAGACCCATAGCCATTCTGACATGGTGAGAGGATTGGTTCCTTCCATGGTCAGATGTAAGGGCTGATCCATTCTGTCATGGTGAGAGGATTTGGTTCCTTCCATGTCAGATATGAGTGCTGACTGCCATTCTGGGAATGGAGGCACCTGGTCAGTTACCAGGAACACTCAGTCGGGGACTGAGAGAGCCATTCTGGCGATCAGGTCAGATATAAGGGCTGAGCCATTATGTTCATGGCTAAAGGATTAAGTTCCTCCCATGTCAGATGTGAGTGCTAGCCATTCTATCAAGTAGGACAGATGTAAGGGAAACTGCCACTCTTCGGGAGAGTGGAGGCACCTCGTCAGTTACCAGGTAGCTCAGTCTAGGACTAGGGGCCATTCTGACGAGGGTGTAGGATTCAGTTCCTACCAGGTCAAATGTGAGTGCATGCCCTTCTGACGAGTAGGTCAGATGTAAGTGCAGAAATCTTCTATCATTGTGAGCAGGATGCGATTCCAGCCTGGGTGAAAGTGTGGAAACCTTTCATCACTGTGAGTAGGATGTGTTCCCACCTAGATAGAAGTCTTCTATCATTGTAAACCGGATGCGATTCTAGCCTGGGTGAAAGAGTGGAAACCTTTCATCATTGTGAGCAGGATGTGTTCTCGTCTGGATGGAATTGTGCCTTTCTAACGAGTAGGTCAGATGTAAGTGCAGAGCCATTTCACAGATGATAGTTGATGTGCCTATCATGCTGGTGAATGTGAGTGCTGGGCCTTTCTGATGTGATTGTAGTTTACTACATAATCAGATGTGAGTGTTGGGCGTGCCTTTCTGATGAGCAGGTTAGATGTAAGTGCTGGGCGAAGACCTACCTGGTGGCTAGGCCTACAACCAGCATGAAAAAAAAAGGGTTGGCTCTGTAGAACTTCCTATGACGAGATAGTACACACATGATTATGACCAGAGGAGATCTAGATCGAGCTATGATCTAGATCCATTTATGATGACTCCGAGAGATCCAGATCGAGTGATGATCTAGATCTAGTAGTGATGATCCAGATCCAGATCCAGGTCGAGTGATGATCCAGATCCAGTCCAGTGATGATGATCCAGATTGAGTGATGATCTAGATTGAGTGATGATCCAGATCTAGTGATGATGTTCTATGATGATCTAGATCGAGAGATGATCCAGATCCGAAGATGAATATGACTTGAAGACGAATATGACTTGAAGACAAAGATGATCCAGTTGATACAGAGAAGAAGACCAGTGCTGAAAATCATGTCGAAAGAATACCTTCCTAGTTAAGAGGGAGTGTTGATGTATATGTAACCTCGGAATGTATTCTTCTATATGTATTGTAACCCGATGTTTATTCCGGGATGTTTCTATTATGTATTTGAGTCATGTTGTCATACCCAGATGTTCCGAGCGAGAGGATTAATAATGTAAACAAGTCTTGTCAAGTCATTGTGGAAGTCCCCACAGTTTTGGGGCACTTGAGTTATTATACACTAATTAAGGTGTAGGCTCGAGTAAGTAATTGTTGGTTAGGCCAGCATGATTAAGTGCACTTCAAGTGAATGGAAGAATATAAATAGAGAGTGAGAGTCTCTCTATTTATCACTTGTACATCACATCACTTACCCTCTCAAGTGTGGCGCACTAGTGAAGAAGGAAATATACTGGGACTAGAAGACTACTGCTGTCGGGAGTGCATCTTACTGTTTTGGGGTCTTACATCTTGTGGTGATTCTATCTTTGAGGAAGTTGCGGGGTTTTCTCCATTTATGGTTTCCCCGATCAAAACTCTTTGTGTCTCTTGTCTTTTGTGATGTGGTTATGTTTTATTGATGTGCTTGTTATTCTCTCAGTGAAAAGTTCCTAACATAATGCTAGCTTAAATGTTGAAAAACTAACAAAAGGGAACCTATTAGTTGTGAAAGGTATTCCAAAAGTGATTTCAGTATGGTAGGTTTCAGCAATGCAGTTAAAGAAGTTCTGTAGGAATGGTTTCCAGTTGTATGCAGCTCAAATTTTGGAGGTAACAGATGATGAAAATCTGAGGTTGGAGGACTATCAGGTGTTACAAGAATTTAGGGATGTGTTTCCTGATGAGATTCC
This sequence comes from Pseudotsuga menziesii, assembly GCA_001517045.1. NCBI lineage: Eukaryota > Viridiplantae > Streptophyta > Pinopsida > Pinales > Pinaceae > Pseudotsuga > Pseudotsuga menziesii. The sequence goes on from LPNX010727601.1 coordinate 974,015, forward strand.
AAGGCTTCCTCCAAAGAGGGACATCGACTTCACTATTGAGCTTGTGCTAGTAGAAACACTAGTATCCAAGGCACCCTACAGCATGAGTACACCAGAGATGCTAGAGTTGAATATGAAACTGCAAGAGTTGTTGGAAAAGAAGTATATCCGACTGAGTGTGTCTCCTTGGGGAGCACCAGCTCTATTTGTAAAGAAGAAAGATGGTACACTCAGGTTATGTATTGATTACAGACAGCTGACCAAGGTTACTGCGAAGAATAAATATCCTATGCCTAGGATTGATGATCTCTTTGATCAAATGAGGGGAGCAAAGGTATTTGCCAAGATTGACTTGAGGTATGGTTACCATCAGGTGAGAATCAAGGATGAAGACATTTAGAAGACAGCCTCTGGACAAGGTATGGACATTACGAGTTTGTAGTGGTACCATTTGGTCTCACAAATGCACCAGCTACATTTATGTGCCTTATGAATAGTGTCTTCAGTAGATATTTGGACAACTTTGTTCTTGTTTTCCTTGATCACATTCTTGTTTATTATAAGAATGAGAAAGAGCATGAAGAGCATTTGAGATTGACATTGCAATTACTCAGGGAGCATCAACTGTATGCAAAACTGAGCAAGTTTGACTTCTATAGAGATAGAATTTAGTATTTGGGTCACATTATCTCTGAGGAGGGTATATCTGTGGACCTTGAAAAGATTGAAGCCATTATGAGTTGGCCTACTCCAAGGAATGTGATGGATGTAAGATATTTTATGGGACTTGCAGGATACTACCAGAGATTCATTAAGGGATTTTCCAAAGTTGCACATGCCATCACTTCTTTGCAAAAGAAGGGAATGAAGTTTGAATGGACATCGAGGTGTGAAGAAAGTTTCCAGCGGTTGAAGAATCTTCTCACCAGTGCACCCGTATTGAAGGTTGCAGATCCAGAGAAAGATTTTGTGGTGTGTACCGATGCATGTAGACAAGGGCTTGGAGGAGTCCTTATGCAGGAAAACCATGTGATATGTTATGAGTTAAGAAAGTTGAAGGAGCATGAGAAGAAATATGCCACTCATGATCTAGAGCTTGCAGCCATAGTACATGCCCTCAATATGTGTAGACATTACTTGATGGGTAGAAGATTTGAGCTCAGAACAAATCACTGTGGACTGAAGTATTTGTTTGATCAGCCTACTCTAAATGCTAGACAAGCAAGATGGCTGGAATTTTTATGCAAGTTTGATTTCGAGATCAAGCACATAAAAGGAAATGAGAATAAGGTATCTGATGCACTCAGCAAGAAGATGCAAGAAATACATGTGGCATCTCTTAGTATTTGCCAATCATATTTGAGGTAGCAGATTGTTAGTCATGCTACTGGAGATGAATTGTATGATCAGGTAAAAGACAAATTGCAACAGCAAAGTCTTGAGAAGAGGTATGAGGGATATAAATTTGAAGAAGATGGACTTCTCACTTATAAAGGTATAATTTATATTCCAGATGTAGCATATTTGAGGAGAGTTGTTATGGATGAAATCCATCAAGCTCCATATTCTGGTCACCCAGGTTACCAAAAGACCATTGCTACAGCTAGAAAGAAGTACTTTTGGCCAGGAATGAAAAGGGATATGGCTGAGTACATTTCAAGGTGTATGAAATGTTAGCAGGTAAAGTTTGAGCATCAACACCCTGCAGGTTTGTTGCAGCCTTTGCCGGTTCCGAAATGGAAATGGCAAGTTATTTCCATGGATTTTATTGCAGGATTGCCGATGACTTGGAGACAACATGATTCCATCATGGTTTTGGTGGACAAGTTGACAAAGGCAACGCATTTTACACCGGTTAAGTATATGCATAAAACAGATGACATTGCAAAGATCTTCATGAAGGAGATTTTCAAATTGCATGGATTGCCTAAGGCAATAGTCTCTGACAGAGATGTCAAGTTCACTTCCAACTTTTGGAAGGGGTTGTTTGCAGATTTGGGTACAAAGCTAAACTTCATCACTGCATACCATCCTCAAACAGATGGTCAGACAAAGAGAGTTAACCAAGTGCTTGAAGATATGCTTCACATGTATGTGATGGACAAACCAACCAAGTGGGAAGATTACTTACACTTGGTAGAGTTTGCTTATAATAATGGACAACATGCATCCTAGTGGTTGAGTCCGTATGAAGCTTTGTATGGAAGAAGGTGTCGGACACCAGTGACTTGGGATAACCCAGTGAACAGGATTGTGCTTGGACCAAAATTGCTCAAGGAAATGGAGCAAGAGGTTGTAAATATTAGGGAGAATCTGAAAGCAGCACAGGACAGACAGAAAAGCTATGCAAATAAGCATAGGGTGAACAGGGAGTTCAGTGTTGGGGATCATGTTTACCTCAGAGTGAGGGCAAGGAAGAGTTCTTTGAAGCTTGGAAGTTGTGTCAAGCTGTCACCAAGATATTGTGGGCCGTTTGAAGTGCTTGAAAGAATAGGGCCAGTTGCATATAGGCTTGCATTGCCTTCTAGTACTAGAGCTCATAATGTTTTTCATGTTTCTTTGCTTAAGAGATATGTACATGATCCTAACCATGTGATAAATTGGGATGTGATTTAGGTGGAACCCGAGGGAGAGTTCCGAATTGAGCCAATACACATCCTCGACATGAAGGTCACAATGCTCTAGAACCGGTCCATAGGGCAGGTAAAGGTGCAATGGGAGCACTACAGACCTAAAGAGGCCACATGGGAGTTGGAGGATTCCATGCGATTGGCACATCCATTTTTGTTCAATTCTGCGAAAAACTGAGGCGATACCAGTGTAGCATTTTGTTCAATTTCGTAAAGCACTGAGGATAGTGCTATTGAAGGGGGAGGGGAATGTAACACCCCAGTTTTGACCCCGTTGCATTAAATGTACATGATGTATATATTGTAATGAATCATGGTGTGGAGCTAAAGGAAAAAGCCCCACCATCGATTTAATTGTGTTATGTTTCGGTGAACGGAATCGTTGCCAATGGTATATCATGGTATACGACATATATTAAGTTTTGTCATCATGTAAATATGCATCTTTAATTAAAATGAACCCCAACCAGCTATGTTCACGGTAACTAAATTGAGAAGGGGCATGATTCTCACAAGGATAGGGGGGGGGAATTGTTAAACCATGAACCAATGGGGAAAAAGCCATGTGTCACTTTCCCTTGTCTTATCCAACTACCACCATTAAAACCTTCTACCGTTATGGCTGGGAGTGGAGTGTGGTAGGGCTGTCATCCCTTGCCCACATGCACACTCCACCGGTAGGTTGAACCTCATGATGGGAAAAAGAATGATGACGCCCCTCATTCCATCCTCTCCACTACGCCACTCTTTCCCTTGTCTATTCATCCTCACGCAGGGATGGTAGTCTGATGATTTTTCCACGCACAAGCTTATTTTTCGGGTGTGGTCTCACGTAGCCAGGAGGGGGGAGCCATTTCAGATGTCACTCATATTTCCAAAAAGTGGTATCTAGCACGTTTTCCATTTGAATTCCAGAGGTCTGATGTAAAATTTCCCTCATGCACAGGTTGGAAGTCTGTATTTTTCTTCCCCAGTGTGGTCTATGTAAGTTTTTCCCTGGTGGCTTCATTGTCCAGGACGGATTGTTGTTTTTCCCACATTGTGAACTGTGTTTGCTGATACATTTTGGGATTGTTGTAGGTTGTTTTGGGAGTTTTTTTGGCCATGATAGGGCCAAGAACAACTCAGGAATTGTTTTCCTTGCCCAAGCTATGAATCACTTGTGTGACTACGTGTATGCAGTGGTTGGTCTTCAGACTGTGTTGGGAGTAGCGATGGGGGTTTGGTTTGCTTCATAAACCTGGTGTGTTTGGAAACCATGCAGACATAGATAGAGGGTCGGCTTTCTTCTCCACAACCCTTGAATAGCACTGGAAGGGAAGTCAGGGCCTGAGGGACTGTATAGCAGAGAAGGGAATAATTCCTTGTGTTGGGTGTGTGTGCATGTATTAGAAGTTAGGCTAGTTCTAGTGTAGGTGTTCCTAGCTCTGTAATGGGCTCACTAGCTTAGAATTTATCCTTTCCTATCTCCTTGATGGCCTGATAAACCCAACTGTGTTGGCTTGGCTGTGTTTTGTGTATCCTTGGCTATGTGTAAGCCTGCTTGTTCCTTATTCCTTGGGGAATCATGCCCAACTCGGGGGTGGTAGCATTGCTGAGAGATTTAGGAGCATGCTAGCCTATGGTTGGGTGGAACATTGCAGCGACATAGCTGGTTGCAGAATGATTTCTTCCTAAGATAAGTAATCTTGTCTATTTTACTCCTGCAATCATTTTACTATTAATGAATATGGTGAACATGTTGAATGCTTGTATGAATGTATGTTGCTTCTGTTATGTATGATAAATAATTGTATCTTTGTATGTTCTACTTCAATGCATTTTGTTTCAACATTTTATGAATGCACATGTTCATGGGGCTGGTTTCCCGAATGGTTAAAGCCATGGTAGCGTCCTCTTCACCGGTCGAAGGGTCGGGGATGTTACATTCTAATCCTCTCCCAAGCCACCAAAATCTACAACTTGTCAAATTTTAACCCAAATAAAAAAACAGAGGCTTTCAAATTGTCAGTGACATTCATATATCCCTCATTGCGTGAATAAAATTCTTCATACGAAAATAAATTATTTTGGGAGATAACAACATCAAAGGTACAATATTAGTCCATGGGGACCAAAGAGTCTACAGAGGGATGGGGAAGGCCATAAATATGTGATTTACAATGTGTGGTAAAATCAACTATAACAGATGCCCCCTAATGTGTGAGGTCAGAGGGGTAACCTGATGGCCGAAATACATTATAAATCCATCCCAAAAGTGGAGTGATGAAGAACAAGCTAGGAGAACGAGCCATCCAATTAGTATAGTACAATAATCAATCTCTGCATATGACTACAAATACATATAGCAGTCCCGAATACATAAGATTACAATGTCCATGAATAGGCATGATATACAAAATGTGACATGTGTGGTCATCGCCACGTACAATATATAATAGATCAGAATCTCCATGGTGAAGATATACAAAGAATGAAGATATCTCCATAATGGTTGAAGATGTCTGACATACACTAGAATCAAGTCATGAGAGATGAAATCTCATGAACACTGGCATGATCAAGGAGGTAGCTTGAATGCCACCAATCTGGAAATTATTCTACAAAAACCGCTATGAGTACATGTCCTACTATGTGAATAAAGGTGTCGAGGTTGAACATAGTAGTCCATCGTCTGATTATCGGTCATTGATGTATACCGTTAATAGACACGAGATCACCCACCGATAATGAAAATGGGAATCAAGGTACTAGAGTGCAATCTAACAAGTGTGAATAGATGTGTTGATGTTGAACACTTGAAAGAATCCATCGATCAGGGGACATTGATGTATTCCCAAAAATGTCGATGGAGAAAGAACCTACCACTGATGACTATAAGTCTCAAGGAACTCAAATTAATCTAGACTCCTATCCCATAATAAATTATCTAAAGTTGATGGGATGGAATCCGCTAGAAGGAGGGCATTAAGGCATCCCCCACCAACCAACCTAAGGTACTCAGCAATGATGTATAATGTGGAAGGAATCGAACAAGATGTGCATGAACCATTAATAGTACCAAGAATAGCTGACATGAAAAGTCAAGACAACTAAGGAATGGCTGACTCAGGCTTCAACTTCCTTTGAACAAGAGCATAAAGGTGAATCGTGACTGAATGCAGGAAGCATAGACTCGATAAAATTGGGACATCCCTACGACACAAGAGGTATCAACAGAATCTCCATAGGGACTGGAAGCTTAACCATTCGGTGGAGATAAACTTAGAGAAATGAGTACAACTCCTAAATTCAAACTATAAACCCAACCAATGGGTGTGATATAAAATGCTCTATATAAAGGAAACACGACTCGACTTCTACCAAAGATAACATCTTTTCCTGTCTGGCTTTTTGGTTTTTTTATTTTTATTTTTTTGGACTTTTTCAGATATTTTGAAAATCTTGAAAAATAATAAAAGTTCTTCATAGTTACAAATCTAGGAGGATACTAGTGTCAAAGGGGAAAACAAACTAGTTCCAAGCAGGGGATAATATTTATGCTCAATGCAAGGAAACATGTGTAGGATAATGACACTCAAAGGAAAGTCCCCTCCTAGTAAAAAATGGGGTATCAATATGCCAAGATATATAGACAGGCTTTGCTTGGCTAGATATGAGACAATCTCAGGATATAAGTCTGATAATCAAAGTCATAGAAGACGGCATAAGGCTCAATAGGGCAAGAAAAACTCATGATGATGTAATTACAACTTGACATATACAATGGATTCCTAGGGAAATGGCCAACATAAAGTTCAAGAGGAGGATGAAGCTCTTACTCAAAGTCATGGTGGTACTATACAAATGACTCCCACACCCTAAAGGAGAAATGTCAGCATGGGAACCAAATGCAAAACAAGATCTAACTAGGGTACCCATGTATGGTAAAGCTCTACCATTCACACCATGTCACTTCTAAAAGAAGCAAGAAGGTTCTATGACAATATAGAATGGGTTTGTACTAAAGGTTAAGATGAAATGGACATAAGGTTATGCAAAGTGAAAATAGATGTGCAACCTAACCTAAATGTCAGTTTATACATAATACCTAAAATAGGAACGAAAGGGTCAAAGCCATGGTCAAACCACACTCAAAAAAGGCTCCTACAACATCAAATTAGTTCAAATGGTCCAAAACAGTTAGAAACGGTCAAAAAATATAGAAAGTGGATAAAAATGTCAAAAAATTTCTCTAAATACTGAAAAATTTAAAAATTTTCGTACCCTTTCTCGTGTACATATGCGGATATTGACCTCAAACCCACATACATCGGGATGTGTGCAAAAGGAAAAATATTTTTGTAGTTTCCCTTGATGTGTTTCTGAGTCACTTGTCTCTTGGCCTTCCATATGCCTCAAGCTTACTCAAATTTGACCCTCCATTGTCCCTTTGGAGTATTATATAAGGAACCCCTTAGATTCATTGAAGAGGAGAAATGGAAGAGCAAGAAAACTATAGTCCATTATTTTCGTAACTTGCTTATACTTGAGTCTGCATCCCTTTGTCCCTTGGAGCACTTTGTGTTCTTCCCAAGCACTCCTTTCCTTATGAGCTTGCTATCGAGAGATGGAGGATTGAGGTGGTGGAGGCCCAGGTGGAGGACTCAGTTTCTCCAGTTCACATACGTGCCGATATAGGTTGTCACTTGTGTAATCTCTGATTTTATTAATAGAAAAATATTTTCCTGTCTAATGATGTGCATTTAATTGAATATTGAATCCATGGATGTGTTCAATTGCCTATGCATTATTGATTATATATTCTAGAGTAGGCCTAACAATGTATTATATAGCATGATTTCTTTGTTTACTGTTGTTGAGAGTGAATTTCTAAAGAAAGTGGGATTGGAAAGAGCTCAATGGGGATCTACTTCAACTATTTTGAATAAGGTATGATTCGAGATCCTTTAGTTTTAGATGTTTTATTTCTCTTGCATATTGGGAAGGGATTGATTTCTGCAGTTTCTCTGTCTGTTGTGGTACACCCCAAGCCAGAGGAAGTTTTCTCTGTAATAGAATTAGTGACCATACTGGGGACTAAAAGTCACGTATATCAAATAACAGGTGTTTTTAGGGATGATCTTAACAACATCAAAGGCACAATATTGGTCCATGGGGTCCAAAGAGTCTGCACAAGGACTGGGAAGGCCATAAGTATGTGATCTACCATGTGTGGTAAAATCAGTTGTAACAACACCCTATTCCAAGACTCTATAACTTAATATTGTTGGTGCACCTCTATCAAATAAAAATGTGTAATAAATTTTAAGTTAAGCATTCATTTTAAGGGTTGTGATTACTCAAAGGAAATGATCGTGCAACTAGTGATGTTATGACTCAGCAGTGAAATAAATATTCACACCTAAAAAATAATGCCAATTGCAATTTGCCTTTAAATATGAAGAAAGTAGTATAACACTACATGAAATGCACTAAAAGTCATTCCTTTCCAAATGCCAATGCAATCCTTCCTATTTGAAATCCTAAACATGACTCTCATCCAAGCAATCCAATGCAAGTACCTCCTTAAATCTATATGTGAGATGCAAGTAAGAACACAAATATATAACTATTTTTTATTTTCAATATAAAAGAATGAAAATGAAATAAAAGTCATTAAAATTCTCCGTCTCTGTAGAAAACATCAAAATCAATCCAAATAAGACATTGAGACAAAAAACTAATGCTCTAATGGAAAAACAAAAAGGAGATAAATGACTAGAACTACTTTTAAAGAAAAAACAATAAAAAATGGGTCTCTCATCACAAAAGAAGAAGTCAACATACAACATCAGTACCTAGGAAGAGCCAACCCCAATCACAACCCACCCAACAACTTCCAACATCAAAAACTCAACCAAAAGGGAGGATCTACATGATTGTTCAAAGAACAGTGGCGTATGTACATGACTAGGTAGAGGGAAACCTATGTATATGCGTGACTACAAATACTATGACCCATGTATACATAGAAGAAAGTGATAAAAAGCAGGGCAAGGTTCAAACCAGTCTAGGGGAGTGTCAATGGATGAAATTACTACTAAATGCAACAAAGAAACGGGGAGAAACCAAGAGTAGATCATATGAAAAATTGCACCCACAACCCCACCAAAAAGGAAATTCCCCAATGGAGTCTCCAATTCTGTTACGAAGAGAAACTTCCTATGGCTTAGGGTGGACCACAACAGACTGAATGACACTAGAAATCAATCCACTTCAATATGCAATAGAAATAAATGCTGCTAACACTAAGGGATACAAAACATACCTTATTTCGAAAGGTTGTAGTTGATCCCCATTGATATTTTCAACCATGCTTGTACCTGTAATTCATCCTCAATAACAATGAAAAAGACAAGCATGATATATGTTAAGTGTTAGACCTACTCTAGCACATATAAAACCAATATGTATAAATAAAAGTAACTACATCACCCATGGATAAAGATCATACATAGTTACACACATACAATGGACAAGAAATGGATATTTCTATTAATAATGAACATATATACAAGTGACAACCTCTGTCGAGACCTTGTCGAAATAGAGAAACTTATTCCTCCACCTAGGCATCCACCACTTCAATCCTCCATCTCAATGGAAATATTACAATACAATGGAAATCTTGGGAAGAGCATCAATGTGTGCTCTAAAGAACAAAGGGGTGTAAACTCAAGCATGTATGAATAGGGAAAAAATGAACTATAGTTTTCTTTCTCTCATATGTTATCCTCCTCTAATGCATCCAAGAGGCTCAATATATATCCCTTCAATAGGAAATGAAAGGTCAAGTTAGAGCGTTTCCAGGAATATGGAAGGCCAAGAGTCAAGTTATTCGGGACTCATTGAGGAAAACTCCAAATAATTTATTTTTTATGCACATTTATTGATGTACACAGGTCAAAGTGGAGCAAACTACATGTACACATGGATTTTAAGCCAAAACCCATGTATAGCAATAATCAGGTATTTTTGGAAGTGTTTCTTGGAACATCAAAGTATATTTTGAGCAAAGGGGGTCCAAGGAGTCTGTAGAGGGACATGGAAGGTCATAAAAGTGTGATCTTCCAAGTGTGTTAAAATCAACTATAACACTTAGTTTCATAGAACTTTGCACTTAATGCATCTATCTCCCTTAAACATTCCTCTCTAATTCTAGATACCTCACTACCCAATTCATTAATAATTCTATCCTTGCCATTGATTTATTTCTTTTATTGTTGTGTTAGTCACACAATCGTTAATTACAATAATACAATATCCTTCATGCATTCTAAAATATCCTTTTCCTTTACTTCTCACTTTTCCTTCCATATATATATATAGAGGAAATATCCTCCATTGCAACTTGTTTGTAATGGATCATTCTATTATATATTGAGAAAACAAATATATTATCAAAAATGTATGTTGGACTGTGCACTTTTAAACTCATAGATTTTTATGTTGAACCACCCATAAACCAATAATAGTGAGATTATACTGAACTGCCAACTCTTCAAAAGGAATTTTTTCTATTATAGAAAAATCATCATTGCATGTTTCCATATAATTTTCCATATATTCCTACTTCTCAGCTTCATCCATACATACATGTAATTCTTCTACACCACTAGCATTAATATCTTCAACATGGAAAACTGTATCAACAAAAATTTCCACACCTTCAACGGGGTCCTGTTCAGGTTGTAAGTTTTAAATGTGGGTAGAGAAGAAAATCATACCAGTTCTTTTAAGAAAAATAGAGATCACAACACATCATTCACACATAAACACAAAGATTTACCCTAGAAACACTTAACTGGGAAAACAAGAAAAACTTGGAGCCACACCTCCTATTTTTTCTTTATTACATTATGAAAACCTCACAATACAAAAGATAGGTATTCAGCAGCATCCAAATACCCTAGTCCGTTAACTCGGATTAGAAAAAGACTCCAATCCCTTAATCGGGATTAAGTTACATATTTTTAGACAAATTCTAAAAATAGCCATGTAGCATTATAAATAGCCATAAATTCTATAAATAGCCCGAAAATTTTGCTCACTACGCTCACATCAGAAACCACCTAATGACCATTTTCAAATAGAAGTGAAGGTGCTTTTAGTATCGCCGAGCTGCAACACTGACATGCGCACCTCCCCTCCACATGCACATGAAAAGAATATAACATATACCCAACACAGGTTCTTCCTTAATGGTTTTCTTTTTTGGTTTCCTAATGTAAGTCTTAAGAGGCCTAGTTTGAACACCGGATTGATACCGATCAATAATTTTCTACAATGTTCCTAGAAAAATGAACTTAAACTTATTAATTTTGCTTTATCATAGGTCATAATGTAAATTTTTAGCCAACATACGAGGGACATCTATGGCCCTGTATTTAACCCAATGAATAAATAGCCTCATGCAGTCATCGAAAATATCATGCTTGTGATGAATCATAATTATCCTAAGGACAAGTTGAATCAAGGATTTGTTTAGTCCTTCAACAACATCTTGCATTCTTAATCCATTTCTTAGGACAAATGCTTTTTCCCACATATTGTTTTTTCATTTCAGTCTTTTATAGCTTAGGGTTTTTAATGGAGTTAAATGCCTCTCCCCCTCTACATGGAATTTTTGTTTCTCTTCCAACCATATTAGGATAAAATTAAATCCTCTTCCCAAATATTTTTAATTCCATGTCTACATCATCATAATTTTCTATGGCCTCATCTATCTCATCATTTTGGAAATTTAATTGTCCAAATATAAATTCAAAAACCTTTGCTCTTTTCAAGATATCTACATACCTATTGGACAATTGTTTGTATCTCTCCATGTATTGACACACTCTTTGAATTTTTTGGTTGTGATCTTCTCCCTTTGGGAACCTTGTTTGTCAACTATTGTCATGGAAGAGGACACCCCTATTTGAATTTATTACATGGTGTTTGGGTTCAAGGCAGGATGAATGCACACTAAATGCAAGTAGAATACACATTGAATGCATGATGAATGCACACTGAATAAACTGTGAGAAATGCACACCGAATAGACCCTAAGGAATGCATGCCAAATAAATTGTCAAGAATGCACACTGATTTTTTTTTAGTAACGCACGCTAAGGAATCCATTCACAATGTTTATTTTCTTAATTTATTGATATATTTTACTATAAATCACTTTTACAACACTTATCGTGCATTTTTGTAAGCACAGTCACATATTTTTTGCACCCTTTTTAACAATGGACTTGGAATTATTGAGAATTTATGAAAACTTTGCATCAGCGGTAAAAGTTTTGAAAACACTTGGAATATCTAGGGTTGTGATTTGAATTTGAAAAATATAAAAAACAATGATTGTGTGAATGCGTTAGAGGGAAAATTTGGAAGAAATTTAATAAATGTCATTGACTCTAATAAACAAACACACACACACACACACAAAATAAAATTTGGGGACCTGGTGTGTTGAGGGTAGAGGTAGAGGTGCTATTGTGCGGAGAAGAGGAGAATTCCTTGTTTTTTTCCTGGAGGTGTTTTTCATAATTTTTTTGGGTAAATTGTAATGGGAGAAAATAGGATATTTGATTCTAATTCACATTCTTGAAGATTTCAAACTTGAGAGTTGACCACACATTGTTATAAGTGGAACATACCCTAACCACACTAGTTTACCTCACATCGTTTCACGTGCAATTGAAAAATATTTCTAATCAAATTATGAATTTGATCATTCAAGTGATTAACAACATGATTTATGTTTTAATTAGTTTTAATCCATTCCCTTTTTGAGATACATTTTGGGGATGGTAATTTCTTATGATGCATATTAGAGGAAGTTCGTTAGACATCGACACTATCTTTATTTCCATGAGTACCTTAGGTCACATTATCACTTTTATGAAGTTGTTTTTTAGGATCTTTATGAGCATATTCACCCTTTCCAAAATTCGACCTATTAAAATTTTGACCCCCTCTATTTCTGAATTCTTTGCCTATAGTATAGTAATATGTCCTCTTGACCTTACACAAAGTGACTTGTGAATGGGACCAACGTTGAAGTTTTTTCAGTTTGTCCTTGTATGCACTGAAATTTGACATGGTTAGGGTAGATCCACACACTAATGGTATGGGAGGGTTTCAAGCCTCAAATATGACTCACACCAATAATTTGGAAATCAAATATAAAAAAAATATAACATAGATATACAGGATATCAAATAATAATTTTCTATGTCAATCACAAATTCCTATAGTCATAGTTTTTAACTTGACAATACATTGCTTGAATGTGTCATTGGAAATTTGATCACACCCTGTATAATCCAATTTCCAATAGGGAAAACTATTTTTTCTATGAACTCCAACGAGCCATTGATCGATAAATATTTCATACATCCAATATAATCTTCAGTCTCTTATAGAAAATTTGAAGTCTCTTTTTATTATTAAATGAAAATTTCCCGGTGTGAGTTAGCTATCTCTTGTCATGAAGGACCATATGGTTACTTCATATATTATGGTTAGAAAACCCTTCTAAAGATATAAGTCATTATACAAATCATAATAATAATAGTAATATTTTTTGTGTTGTAGCAAGATTACAATATGATATAACTAAGTAGTCTATGATGGTTTTAGTTGCATACGGTAATTCAAGAAAGATAGTATTTTAGAGATGTGTTGCAAATATTGTCTGGAGGTTTGATTCATAGTTTCTACAATAGGGATCGTAGATGAGGAATATTTATCTACATATGGGGTGGACACATTACATGTAAGAAATCAATAATAAGTTTCTTCATGTCAATTTCAATGTAAATGGCACTTTACCTAACCCCATCCAAAGTGGTTATTATTTTATATTTTAACATGTTCATTACATTATGGTATATTGCATTTATGTAGTAAAGAAACAAGTTGTTTTCAGATAATTTTTTAGTTTTGTGAAATTCTATCCAAGGTGGTGGTAAATAGTTGGTTGGAATTTCAAATTGGCTCACCATGTCATGAATTAATATGGTGGTAAAGTCCCTTAGTAGAGAAGAAACATTGTTTACTCCCTGGTAACATTTATTTGAATTTTCTACTGTTGTATTCAAATCCAAAACACTATTATGAGGTTGTAAGTGATATAAATATCTTGTTTCCTCACTTCAAAAGTTCTCATAAATAGTCTGTAATTTTCATGACTACATCATAGAAGACTTGTATATTTTTCTTAGTGACCGCTTCCACTTGTTTGGTGGGCACATTGGAAACCTATATAGGAAGAATTTGGTGATACAAATCTACCAGTAACAAGGTTCAAGTAGTTTTCCATTTAAAATCATTTCCTACTGAGCCACTTATGCAAGGTGAATCCCAAAAGCTACTTGAGTCCCTTTTTTTCATGACATGAAATTTTTGGTAGTCCCATGATTATAATACATGTGGATCAACTTCACATTTAGCTACAAGTGTAAGAGTTAACTATAGAGTCATCAACTATGCAAATTTATTGGATATAGGGCCTATAATTGCTTCAAACATAAAGGAATGAGTATTATATCTGCATAAAATTCCTCTTTATCTTCCTAAAGGTGAATCACCTTCTGAGGCACCATAAAAATAGGCCCAAGGCTTCGTCCTATAAATATTTTTTTCACATATTTAACATTGAATATTTGATTATTTTGTTTGTTTTTAACAAGATCATACACTTATGCATTGTACAACACACAAAAATCATCCTCCTCCTCCTCCTCCTCCTCCCCCTCCTCATCATATGTGTCATTGTCATCATTATCATCCTCATCTTCATAATCATTATCATCATGTTGATGCCTGGAAAATCCCAGGTACTGACCATAGGGATTCTCCCCAATAATTGTTCCCAACTAGATCGTTTACTATTGGTATGGGGAATCCATCTAGTTAGTGGTCCAACTACAATAGAATTAAAAGAACATTATAGTCTGTTTTACTGATTGTAGCCCGTTCCATCGTTTATGTGATTTTACATTTTAGGACGAAATTCAAGTGCCTAAACTAAGTGCAAGTGACCGATGAACAAGAACCTCACTATAGATGCATAGATTCTTACCTCTTTTCTTACCTCTCTTGCCCCACAACCAATTCTATGAAAGAAAAACAACTAATTTAATCTATTCTAAACTATATATATATAACCTATCCCCAAGGGGAGAAGTGATTGTATCTAACAGATTAATGTACTATAAGAGTGCATATGGAATTATACAGGTAGTTGTTCAAATAGTACGTACACAATTACAATAGAAATAATATAAACAAATATAGCTCTGTATCATTAAAACATTCATTATTCATTATATGCACAATATTTCAAACAGAAAGTAAAATCATTCAAAATTATAGAAACAGTTCATTAAGTTAGAACGATCTCACAATTGTGTAGTAGGCTAAAACATAAATAGTTAAGCATTTAGCATTCCACACAATCCATTTGAAACTTGTACAACCCTTCCTCGAGAAAAATTGGTTTTCCTATATTCATAAAAGAAGTAATGCTTCATATAAATAAAAACATGTAGGTTCTAGTGAAAACTTTGTTTCTAAACTCTCCTCTACTCCTATTTATACATTTTACAAATGACTTTTGGACTACCCATGCCTTTTGGGATTCCCTGACTCCTCGAATTACAAAATTTTTCCTCTAGTGAATTTCACTAGGAAAATGGAAATAAGATAAAATAATTTACATAAAGTTCTACATGTAAAAAAGAAAAAACTTAGGAGGATCCAACTGATCCTCCATTGAATTCTCTCCATGCATCAATTTCTGCAGCGATAATCTTGAAATCTATAGGCTCCAACAATCTAACTGTGACTTCATGTATAGCTAGTTGCGACTTTATTTTCGCTTCTTTTGGTGGAGTTACCCTGAGAAGGTATTCTAGAAGGAAATTACTAACCGAGCATTGTGCAACCTATATTTTTACCACCTTCTCAGTGATTCCTTTAATTTGTCAGATACTTAGATCATCCTCCTGCACTCTGTCCTAGAGATATTTCAAGTGTTCGTCTTGGTTTAAAAACTCCTGGATTCTTTTTGCTACAGAATTCTGGCACTTATTATGTGTTGTGGACATTCTTTTATAGAAATTTGTACACCTCTCTAAAAAAATTTCGGCCCCAGTGGTCAATCTCACAATGGCCTTGCTACTGAAATCTAGGAGTTCGAATTCTATTCTCAAGTTTTTGGTAGTCTTCTATGGAAAATGCTCATGGAATGTTGCATTATTTTTTATCCAAGTCAGCTGAACTTGAATATTTTATGCAACTTCTAGTGATCTTGTTTGGAAATCAACTGAAATTTCTTGCAGTCTTGTTTTTACTTGTTTAATATTATATACCTCTTTTGTA
Source organism: Pseudotsuga menziesii (assembly GCA_001517045.1). Classification (NCBI taxonomy): domain Eukaryota; kingdom Viridiplantae; phylum Streptophyta; class Pinopsida; order Pinales; family Pinaceae; genus Pseudotsuga; species Pseudotsuga menziesii. Next base: position 990,046 of record LPNX010727601.1, read on the forward strand.
AGCTTTAGTTGTACCTAATAAATTTTCCTCCTAATTAGGAGGTATTTCTCTCGAAAAGGAGTAATATCAAGCTCTTATTCATTGGCTTTCTTGAGATTAATTTCCAATGAACTATTCCATGCCTCCAGCTCTACTATTTTGGCATTTATCTCTTCTACTTGTTTGCTAGTTGCAGACTTCTGTGACTCTAATTCTAAAACCTTATTTTCAAAATATTTATTTTCTCCCTCCCTAATTGTCACTGAAAGCATCAGGGCATCCTTTTTTGATTCCAAATCTTGGTAATCCCTTTAGAGCCTTTCAAACTATGAAAGAGTCACCTCATGTTTTCTATTTAATTATTCTCCCTCTCCTCTTTCTTTAATCAGACTTCTCTTTAATACTCGCATTATTTCTTTGTAGTATTCCTTAACTTCTACCAATTTTCCAATGTTGTCAGCATTAGCCTGAGCAGCTGCAACACTTATGAATTCTAGGAACGTGTGATCTTGGTTGGTTCCTTTCATGAAAGTTTTCTCACTCACCATGACTACCTCAGGTTGGGTACCAACTTTCAATATTTTCTCTGATTTTCGAACAATGGATTTCTTCTTTGGGTCAAATAATACTGAGTCTAGGCATGCCACTACATGCTGCTTGGACGGAGTAAAAGGTACTAATCCTAGCTCAGAAAGAGGGAGGTGACCTCCTGTTATTATGTTGACTGTCATTGTGTCAATCGATGTAGAGGGAGGATCTACTGGATTATCTTGAGCTGTATTCCAGACTTTCTCTGTCTCTATCTTCTTGTTCTTTCTTTCTTAATTCTTCGGCTACTTGTTCAACTTCCTTTTCCAGTATTTCAGATGATTCTCTTTATATCCTTTCTTCTTATTCCATTTGAAGTCATTCTTCTTCAGCTTTCTATTAAATTCACTCTTCTTCCACCCTTTTCCTTTGAGCTTCTTCAGGTAGTAGTTTCTCATCTTTCTCTACTATCTTTCAAGCCTCTTCTTTGCTTTTCTTAACAACTTCTTCCTACCGTTGCTCCTATTTGATGGTGTTGTTGGTTCCTTTTCCTCCCGTGGTTGTGATCTTCTCTATGAACTACTTATTCAAAGAAATCAAATTGCACGCATTTCTTAACATCTCCTCATCATTTCCCTAATTGTCAGAATATTCAAAATTAACCTTAACAAACGTATAATGTGCAGCAACCTTGCCCTATGAATCATTCTGATGGAAATTCTTCTCATCGAAGTGGAAAATTTCTAGATTTTTCACAAATTATGGTGTGCTCTTTACCTTTGAGAATTTCTAGCTGCCAATACATAAAGGAATTGGTGGATAAACTTCCTTCTTTATGTCAAAAATAAAATTTCCAAATCTATCCAGGAAAAGCTGTCTTACCGCCTCTTTATGGACTATGTAATATGTGGCATAAATAGGAAGTACAAATGGGGCTCTAGTCCCTCCAAACATCCTAATATAGGTGCCTTCTTTAGAGAAAAAATAGTCTTCATACTCACATATAACCTCTAGTGCACCCGCTGACATACACTTACACTCTTCTAGAAAGATAAGCTGGTGTAAAAGCATAAAAAATTCTTCACAAATAAGCTTGTAGAAGTTGTCATACTTATGAGCCCATAGAATCTGATATGCAGTATAGATGTGTGTCTTGGATTCATTCCAGCTACAATTTAGTTTCAAGAATGGGTATAGGCATGAGATATAATCAATTAAATACGACCCCATGTAGAATTCTAATTTTCTCTGAAGCAGGCCTGCAAGTGCCAAAACTATACAGGAAGACACGATTTTTGCTATAATGTATTCCCAGTTAAATATAGTTCCTTGCATGGCCACATGATATATCAATGGTTTCCACCCCATCTTATAGAACTTCCCATTTTCCTTGTCAAAAATTTTGTTGAGCATCAGGGCTATAATCTTATAAGGAGTGCATAAGATAACGGTTTCATACTCGCTAGAGGATTTTTGGTGAAATTTTTTCCCTACTATCATCATCAGCTTTGCACATTCGATATAGTCTAAACTCAAACTATTTATCCTATCATCTGTCATGTTCATTTTTGGGGTGGGTAGGTTGCAATCTTCATTAGAGGAAATTTGGGGTCTAAAATGGGCCTTATAAGAAAACATGCCAACAATAAATTTTGTGAGTTGGAATTCAAGAACAAATATAATTTCAATAAAATTAGTCAACCATAATGGTTGAATTGACATATTTTTCATAAAAGAAAACTACTTTTTTTGTTTGTATTTTGGACATATCTCCCTGTGTTTTTACTCAAATTTTAAGAAGGAGAGCTCAATGGATGTGGAATTTAATTCCACATCCAACGAGTACCCACACTACATACTTTTGATGGACCCCACTACCCCAAAACAAAGAAATACCTGAAGAAATGTGATGATGATGTCATCATCACATTTTTCACATATTTCTTGTTTTTGGGGTAACGGGGTGCGTAAAAAGTATGCAGTGTGGGTACTCGTTGGATGCAGAATTAAATTCTTCCTCCAACAAGCTCTCACGCTCATAATTTGAGTAAAAATGCAGGGGGATATGTCGAAAATACGAACAGAAAAACTAGTTTTTTTCATTCTTCCTCCAAAATTAATAACTATTATTTTATTATTTTAACTATTATTTTATTATCTTAACTATTATTTTAGTATTTTCCTTAGGAGGCCCATTTTAGTCCTTAAATTTTCTCTAATGAGGCTATGTATGCAGGGGTGAAGGAAGTATGATTTTCCTTCGATTTTTGACATGATTATATTACTAGCATTTGCTCAAGTTAAGATCCAACCGATCACCTCAGCACAAGGGAAAAATTTAGGGTGCATGGCCACCTTTGTGATTCTTGATCTCATTATGTTTGTATACAAGGATATATTATCTAATCCCGCATCTAGGACCTTCTAATCCTTGATCATGTGATATATCTGTCCCCATTTAAACTCTGGTTCAACTCCTATAACTACTTTTGTGTCTTCGTATATTGTCTCCATTCTAGGCAAGACCTCTAAGTCCGAGTCATCCTCATGGACCTTGGCCTTCTTCCTCCCACCCTTCTTTGGCATGTTGTGTGGTGAATACCGAGGCCATAACATAACCATACCAAGAAATTACTTAGAGCATGTATTCATATTAATAGAATATATTGGAATGAACAACTATTATTAAGATGCAAGATAATGAATGAAACCTAGATAACAAAACATAAGATTGCATTAGTTGTTTAATATGATGGAGAGAAATAAAAATGTATTGATTGACTCATATTTGAACATCTCAAATGGTCCTGTTATGTAAAGAGTATTTTATCCAGATACTTCAAGTATAGTAAGGTGTACATTAGGTCAAAACTGGATTAGTTAAAATGCAAGCTCTACATGCTGTCTTGAGATTTAGACCTCTGGTTCTGTAAACCAATCACATGGTGCTTTATATCAAGATTTGACTTTCACATTGACTAACTGGGTTTTCTTACAAGGTTTACCCAATCATTACACTTTTCTTTAAACATGAATACACTAGGACTTCTCCTCTTAGAGGAAAATGAAAACCCCAACGACAGCTCTGTGACCTTGAAAATGATGGAAACACAAACCCTAGTTTGACCCAACAACCCAAGAAAACTTCTCAAAAACCCTGCATCGACCCTAAGAAAAAAATATACTCCCAAAACCTTATGCCAAATACTAAACCACAATCTTCCTCCCTGTGAAAATCCAACGATGGTACCATCCCCAATCACCGCATATAAACATAAACTAAAGGAGACGTAATTGGTGAAAAGCTTGACTGGCCACAATCTCACCGATAAGATATTGGAGATCTCATAGACCACCTCTATGGCTTGAAAGGCCAGAACACACATTATGATGAAGAAAAATGGTGTGGAGCAGATAAAAACCATCATGGCTGAGTTAGCATGCCGGGTAAAACTCAGTGAGGCAAAAATCTATCTCAACTAGTCTGAGGAAGCTCACGGTGGTTGGTAAGGAAGAATAAAACCCTAAATGTTGAGGAAAGGCTTTAAAAAAGCCTAGCGAAGCCAAAACCCTAAACTCATAAACATTAAATCCTCCAAAATGTTGTTTTATCAAAACCCCCCTTAACATAATCAGTAAAAAAGACAAAGTTTTAGGCATACCTGGAAAATGTTGTTGAAGGTACAGTGTTCAATGACTAAATCCACAAGCTTCAATCAGTAATTGACAACTAGACGTGTAAAAATGGGTAGCAGTAACAGTCCATAAAAACCTCTCAATTATTTTATAGAAAAATCATGAAGAACTAATAAATGTGGTTGATGGGTGTGTAAATGAAAAGGATGTTTATGGCGCCTGATACTTAAGTTGCATCAAAGAAAAACTACCACTCAGAATCGGTGAGAAAGACATAAAATCCATGACATTGTCGCCTCCAACATTGGAGTTCTTTCGACACTATAACAGAGATTCTCCAACAACTCCCTAAAGCACTTCGTCATCAAAATCGTGAAAATATTAGTAATCATCGTCGGGAGAAAACTTCCCATGCTACTACATGTATCAGAAACCAACTCAAAGCTACGCCGATACTATTGAAAAAAAACCAAAAAGGCAAGCAACAAAACTAAAACAAACTTCCGATTAAAAATGGTGTCAGGCGATAAAATGTGTTTCTGACGATCAAAGGCTCAGTCGGACTGAACTGTCAGCTCCAATTAACAAAGTATTTCGATGAAATATCTACGTGCAAAAGCATCGACAAGGGAATGTGAGGGTAGCTGAAAACATCGGCTCGAAAACCTGAGTTTTGCCAAAAAACCTATCGCCTTTAAATCTTAATTTTTTTCGATGTACTTGGAAAAACAAACAAAATAGTTTGCAAGAATTGGTTCTAGAGCATATCGAATGATAAATATAATTCTTCCCAACGTGTCATACATACTCAATGAGTTCAGCCGACACATCAGGTGCAAAAGATGAGTTCTATCTTGGAAAAAAATAAACTTTTTTGATTTGTTAAAAATAAAAATAAGTCATGGAAAGGATCCTCAAGGAGAAAATTTAGTTTGAAAAGGATTAAAAACTAAAAATTTAAAGTAGGGGCCCCAAAATCATAAAAGGTTTTGGGTAGTGGTTACAGCAACAACAATTGGCGACTAGTTGGTGAACACACATCTCTAAAAAAAATTATTAAAAAAAAAAACTACTATACAACATTTTATTAGAGTAACCTATCCCATGATTTTTTCACTATCAATTAAGAGTCTAGACGTTTCCAAGAATGTAAGGTCTAGAGCTTCACATTGATTGTAGTCCCTTGGGGAATGGAACCAGGCTTAAAAGTATTCATAACTCTCTTGGGGCCAAAGTGTGAGATTCATTTTATCTCTATATTTGGTTGTTTCTGGATATGAAACCACAAGATCATGACAGAGTTAGACAGATGCATTTGTTTGTTCCTCATTCCCATTCCTTTAGCATTCTTTTTATGCTTAAGACTTTGTCTTTTGAGTCTTCCTTGATTGCTTCTTTTACTCTTGAGATTTGATTTAGGTTCTTCCATTCATAATGTCCTTTTTTGTGAGTGATTATTTGTTTCAACTCACAGACGGAGAAGAAACTTTTGAGCAATCTATTCATTTTACTGATTTATTTCTTCAATATATCTTCTTGATACATATTTTCTATTTTGGAATTTCGACTCTTTATATTAATCATTTTGGCTTTAATTTTGTGGCATGGGATTATTTTGAATACCATGCACCTCTCCATTATGCTTCCTTTCCTTAGGTCCACCGTAGCAAGCTTTCTAGGACATATATTATTGTGAAAGTGGATGGAGCCCCAAGATAGTATTCTAGACTTCATGTAACATAGTTATTTTGCAAGATTTAAACAAGACTTCAATGTGCTCTTGAAATAACTTCCCTTCAGCAGTCTATCAATTTAAAGAATCTTGTTTTTTATAAAAATATTGTGTAAATGAATCCCAATGAGTAGTTCTTGGATTAAAATCATTTGGTAGTTTGTTTAGATTCCAGTGTTCCCAATCACCAATAGATTGAGCTAGTTTATTTTGAAACAAAAGAATAATTAAGCTAAATAAAACCAATAAAAGGAAAGCAGATGAAACTTGGAAAGAAACCAAAAACAAAAGAAAAGGTTTATTTATGTACAAAAGGATTCCTAAGGTATTAAGTGAAATAAGGTTTGAGAACCAAACCATTAACATGAAGGTTCTCTTCCTGCCCTTGTAAATCTTATAACTCATAGGTTGAGGGGCCTAGATTCTCATCAATCTGAAAGGGGCCAACCCATAGGTGTTGAAACTTTGTATGCTTTCCCTTTTCATCATGTGGGTGATCCCATTTAAGAACCAAGTCTCCAATCTCAAAAATTCCCTTCCCAGATTTTTGCTTCTCAAACCATCTTTTGACAATCTCTTGTTGGTCTTTAAATATTTCTTTGAACTTGATCCTAGACTCTTCAAGTTTCAGCAAGGTGTTAATTTGAGCTTGTAAAACTCCGCTACCATATCCTCATGAGGCTTGGGATAACTGAGATGATGGAAGAAGGATGTTTGGGGGTAAAATGGCCTCTTTCCCATAAAATAGAGTATAAGGGGAAACTCCTAAGGAGTTTTTTTGGGTGACCCTATCTACCCATAATGCATTGGGAAGAGTTGTGTGCCAACTTCTCTGATTTTCAATAACAATCGTTTTTAGAATTCTGAACATATTTTTGTTTGTGGATTCTGCTAACCCATTAATGCAATTTGATTCCTCTTTCACTAGCAACTTCATTCATTTTAACGGATAAAAAATAAGAGGAATTATGAAAAACATGTGAAATTGGAACACCAAACCTGGTCATGATGTGTTCTTGTCAAAAATCAATGACCACGTCCTCATTCACTTTGCGTAGTGGTATTGCTTCTACCCATAAAGTGAAGTAGTCCGTAGCTGTGAGAATATGCTTATGCAGTAAGGAATAATTCATATTAATTTATCTAATGATGTCTACACCCCATTTTTTGAAAGGATATAAAATTATAACAGGTTGTAATGGTCACGGTTGCTTTCGCTAATCTTCCACCGCTTCATTAACATACATCACACTTTCTCACATATGCATGCACATATTTAAATAATGTTGGCCAATAATAGCCATCCCTAAGGATATTGTGAGGAGTAGTATATCTAGAAAGGTGTCCTCCAGTTGGGCCATCATGCAATTCGTTAACAACTTTGGAAGCATCCCATTTCTCAAAACATCTCAAAAATACTCCATCATAGTTCTTCTTGAAAAGAACTCCATCAATTATTTGGTAAGAGCACGACTTTAGACAAAGTTCCTTTTGTTGCTTAGAATTCCAATGCTCTAGTAAATATCCTTTTTGAAGATAATGTAGGAGGTCTCTATAGAAAGATTCAGGAGCAGTAAAAATAGGACATAAATCAATCATATATAACTCTACCTGGTTTTCCCAATCATAGTCTCCATTATTATAAACTTCTGTAATTAAATTTCATAGCCCTTGATTGTAATTGGATGGTTTGAACTCTAATTCATATTACTGCAAGGGTGTCATCCAATTCCCTCTTCGTTCACCCAACTATCTTTGTACGAAGAGGGTTCTGACAGTAGGGTGAGGGACTATTACCTTGGTTCTATTTTTTTAAATGTAAGGCTTGAATTGTTTCACTGCTTTAAAAACTGCATATGCTTTCTTATCTAAAACATGATAGTTCAACTCAGCCCCTTGTAACCTAGTGCTCATAAATGATATTGGGTATTCATCTCCCAATTCTCCCTTTTGTGTAAGAAATATTGCCAGTGAGTTGTCAAAAGAGAAAGTGAAAAGAATAAAATCCTTTTCGAAGTCAGGACTTCTTAGGGAAGGTGCATGATTTATTGTTGTTTTAATGTCATATAAGGAAACCTTCTCCACATCAATCGATTTAAATTACACACTCTGATTTACCATTTGTTGCAAAGGTTTTACAATTTGCACAAAGTTAGGAACAAACCTTCAAACCAAATTTATAGTACCCATAAACGACTGCATACCTTTCTTGTTATGAGGTAATGGAATCTGAGATATTACTTCTATTCTCTCTTGGTCTATGGAGATTCCTTTTTTTGAAATAATATGCCCCACCATTTTCCCTTATAATACAATGAAGATACTTTTCTTTGGATTCAAAGGGATATCATACATTCTACACCGATAAAAATCTATTTCAAATGAAAAACATAGCCTTCCCTCTTCTTCAAGAATACCGTTACATCATCTAGATATACCACTACACTATGGTCGATCAAACCCCAGAAAGTTATATCCGTTTCCCTTTGAAATGTAGCTCCAACATTAATGAGACCTAAGGGCATACTTCTATAAGAAAATGTTCCCCACTTTGTTAGAAATGTAGTTTCTATCCTATCTTGCTCAGATACCAATACTTGGTTGTATCCTGAAAAACACATCTAATAAGGGAACAATTCAGAACTTGATACCATCTGGAAGATCTGTTCCATTGGTGGAACCGGATAGTTATCTTTATCTGAAGCCCTGTTCATATTTCTGAAGTCGAAACATAATATTATTTCACGTAAATTTTTCCTTATTCACACCAAATTCGCTACCCATTTTGAATGTCTAACTCTGAAAATAATATTTGCGTCAAGTAATTTCTTTACTTTATTTTGGATCAAAGGTTCTAGTTTTGGATGCATCTTTCATAGTTGTTGTTGGAATCATTTCATGCTTGCTTTAATGGGAATAACATGTTGAATGTGTGTCATGTGTCTTGAATAATTCATATGTCCAAGAAAAAATATCTTTGTATTTTTGAAACAAATGCATAAACATGCTCCTTTCTCTGGGCGAGCAACACTTTCCCAAGTTCACATATTTGGTCTGAGCTTCTGCCCCTAAATTAATCAGTTCATAATGCATAGATGAACTATTAGTATTGACATTTGCTGGATTTTTGAACTTTTTATGCAATTCAAACATCCCTTCTAGTGATCTTACTCATTTGGGTATCAAACTTCATTTAGTTACTTCTTCATTTTGTTGATTTGCTTGATGTTCTTCACAATCAATCACAAAATCTTTGAAAGTTTCTTCATTAGTCAAGAAATCAATAATTTGATCATCATCATCAAATAGCCTTATATTTGTAACATTATCTGATACTTCTGGTTTGAAAATAAGTTTAATAGCACATTTATTATTAGTAGGTACTAACCTAGCAACAAAAAAAACTAAAAAATCAGCTGCAACATTTTTTAATCTAGGAATTGAATCTATATTGAAAGCATTAAAATGTGTAATCAGATTCTAGACTTCAGACTGATATCCTTTTAGATGTGATGATAAACAATGTATTGTGTCTCTAACTTGTCTAAATACAATATCAAAGTCACCAAAAACTTTTAAGTTTTGTACGTTAAGTTCAATGGATTTTCTCAGGCCCTGGACTAAAGCTTCATACTCAGCAATGTTATTTGTGCATTCAAACTCTAGTCGACAAGAGAGAAATTGTTTGTGCTTTTCTGGATCAATCAAGACACAACCGAATTTTGATTCCTCTTGTGTTTTTGAACCGTCAAAGTACAAAAACAAAATTATATCTTCTAAGTCTACTTGATTAGTAATACGTTCTATGTTAAAAATTAAATTTACAATATTACAATAAATATCATCAGTTTGTGAAAAATGAAGGAGTTCAGACTGTGTTTTTGACTCACAACTGGCATCTTTAGCTTGATAATTTCCTAGCTCAAGTTCCAGAAAGTAGTTATTCAATACTGAATATGAGAATTTTATAAGTTCATCCATTCCCTCCAATTGAGTTACATTGTGTTTCATGTGTGGTTTTCTCATTACCTTGATTTGATTTTGACTATTCTTATATGGAAACCACATGTGCGATCAATCAGTAGAAAAATTCCCATCCAATTTCGCAGAGAAGTCCCTACTCAAAATAAATATATAGGCCTCTGGAATATCCACTACCATAATATCTATAAACTAGAAAAATCTATCATCTGCAGATAACTGAATCAACACATTTTTCATTTCCCCTACTACCTTAATGACAGATCTGTCCAACTGGATGATCTTACATGAGGATGGTGTAGGTTTACCATTGATATTTTTACATACTGAGAGTGGTATGACATTAGATGAAGCCCTAGAATCCACCAAACAATTATGCACATTATAATTAAAAATTTCAAAAGATAATAATAATGGCAAAGTTTGAGATTTGGATTTCCCTCCAATGCTTGCTTCATTAATTTCTTTATCAGATTCAATTTTTTCTTGGGAACTACTAGGTTGTGGATTAAATGCATCCAGAGGCTTCTTTCTTTGTTGAGGTAGATTACACAATTAAAACAGAGAAATATCCGCTTTCATTTTCTTAATGTATTCTACTATGCCATACCCCATATCTTATTCTACTAGCCCTTTCTTGTTTCTTTCTGCTTTCTTTTCACAATTTTAACAGGTTTACTAACTATTGGAATTTTTCTTTTAGATGGACCAGATCAGAATTAGATGTTGTTTGGGTATTACTACTAATATTTTTCATATTTTCTTGCATCTTCTTAATTTTAAGCAGTATTAATGTTTCATCCATTACTTGTCATTTACTTCTGGCTATAACATTCACCGATGATAGTTGAACTTCTTTAGTAGGCTCATCCTCATTTAATCCTAGTGTAGATACCCGATCCCATTAAACCATGGTGGTTTCTTCAAGTGTTTCTTCCATTTCAATGGCCTTTTCTTCTTCAACATCAGGCTCTGTTAATTTAGAATCTAAAAGTTGATTCATGACCAAAGTCATGGAGTTTATCCACTGTGGACAACTCTTTTCAGAACAAGGTTCTTGATGTAAAGTACATAAATTGTCCATTCCTAATTCATTAAATTTAAACACAACATAAGTATGCACTGGTGGTTGAGATGGTCCACTTTATTCCCTTTTTTATAATAAGGTTTGAATTTCATTTTGGATGTGCTAGCTTCTTTGTCTTTTTCTAGATCTGCTATTTTAATTGACAACTTTTGCACCATATTCACTACATTTTCTAATTCATTTGAATGTTCCTCCTTAGGTCTAGTCAACAATAAATTTCTTTTACCAGATCCTAGTTTTATTTCTGATTCAGCATTGTCTTTGGCTATACTTTCAAATTCAACTTCCACTTTACTGTATTCCCCATAATCTTCCACCAACGAACATTTCACTTCTCATTTAACAAACATTGCTATAGAGGGACTTAGTGCTGAAATATAGTATTCTATTAAAGTTTCTTCTATCGGTTTCATTGTAGCATTAAAATTACTTAGGTGAGTAGCAAACCTCTGATTGAAATATTGGACCTTTTTTTTCTTATGCATCCTTAGAGCGAGCAATTCTTTCATAAGGGTAGAAATAGTTCGTTTACTGCCAAATTTATCTTTAAACACCATTTCAAAAGTATTGCAATTTGTTATCAAGTTTGCTTGTAAACTAAAAAAACAAACATAAGATTTAGCCTCAAAGGTATGTGGAAAAAGGTGGCACACAACATCTTCATGTTGAACACCCAAAAGTTCCATAGATAAATAGTAACTTTGTATGTGATCTTCCATGGAAATACCTCTCCCGAGGTCAAACTTTGGTAGAGCTTGTTCTGGATGTTTGGGAAAATCATGCAAAGGTGCTTCTAGATTAAATGGTGTTCTGGCTCTCCAAGTTGGTAGATTAGAATTAGCATTTGGGGCTGCATTAGAATTTGCATCCATGATTTGATGATGAGTCTGTGGTGGAGATTAAACAGGTGACTATAATGGAGACTAAAATATACGGGAATTCAGGTTCTACTTCAGATCCTACTTTCTCTTGTTCTTCAGAAATGAAATATTTGGGAAACTTAGTTTCAGAGCTATCACCAAAATAATAGTTTCTTATAAACGGATTTCCTCTACCATCCATGCATTGGCGGCCCTCCTTCTAGCATAAAAAATGTTGATGCTTGGAAATTCCCAAGTATCGATAGTAGGGATTCTCCTTAATAAGCGTTCCCAACTAGATCATGTACTGTTTTGTATGGGGAATCCTTCTGGTTAGCGGCCTGGATATCGTAGAATTAAAAGAAAGTTTTAAGTTCATTTCACCGGTTGTGGCCCAGTCCACCTTTATCTGATTTTACATTTTAGGATGAAATGCAAGTGATCAATGAACAAGAAACTCACTAGAGATGCATAGGTTGTTACCTCCTATCTTACCGCTCTTTCCCCATAATCACTTCTACGAAATAAAAAAAAAAACTAATTCAATCTATTCTAAATTATCTATGTAACCTATCCCCAGGGGGAGAAGAGATTGTATCTAACAGAGTAATGTGCTATAACACTGCATATGGAATTCTATAGGTAGCTGTTAAAATTGTACATACATAATTATAGAAGAAATAATATAAACAAAGATAGATCTCTACCATTAAAACATGCATTACTCATTATATGCACAATATTTCGAATAGAAAGTAAAATCATTCATTATTGCAGAAATAGTTTGTTAAGTTAGAACGATCTCAGAGTTGTGTAGGAGGATAAAACAAAAATAGTTCAACATTTAGCATTCCACACAATCCATTTGAAACTTGTACAACCCTTCCTCCAAGAAAATTGGTTTTCCTTTATTCATAAAAGAAGTAATTCTTCATACAAATAACAACATGAAGGTGCTAGTGAAAAATTCCTTTCTAAACTCTCCTCTACTCCTATTTATACAATTTACAAATGACTGTTGGACTACCCATGCCTTTTGGGATTCCCTAACTCCTCACTCCTCAACTTACAAAATTTGTCCTCTAGTGACTTGCACTAGGAAAATGGAAATAAGATAAAATAATTTACATAAAGTGCGACATGTAAACAAGACAAAACTTAGGAGGGCCCAGCTGATCCTCCAATGAATTGTCTCCATGCATCAAATTCTGCAGCGATAGTCTTGAAATCCATAGGTTCCAGCAATCTAACTGTCACTTCATGTATAGCCAGTTGCGACTTTATTTCCACTGCTATAGGTGGAGTTACCCTATCTAGGTATTCCAGAAGGTAATTACTAATAGAGGCTTATGCAACCTAGTGTTTTAACACTTTCTCAGTGATGCCTTTAATTTTCCGGATACTTAGTTCATCCTCCTGCACTTTGTCCTGGACATATTTCAAAAGTTCCTCTTGGTCCAGAAGCTCTTGGATTATTTTTGTTGTAGAATTATAGCACTTATTATGTGTTGTGAGCATTCTTTTATAGAAATATGTACACCTCTCCAAAAAAATTTCACCCGCAGCGGTTAATCTCGCAGTGCCCTTGCTGCTGAAATATAGGACTTTGAATTATATTCTCAAGCTTTCGGTAGTATTCTATGGAAAATTCTCAGGGAATGTTACATTAGTTTCTATCCAAGTTAGCTGAGCTTGAATATTTTTTGCATCTTCTAGTGACCTTGTTCAGAAATTAGCTGATATTGCTGAAATTTCTCACAGTCTTCTTTTTGCTTGTTTAATCTTATATATCTCTTCTGCAATATTTAGTTGGACCTAATATATTTTCCTCGTGATTAGGAGGGATTTCTTTCAGAAAGGATTAATATACAACTATCGTTCATTGGTTTCCTTGAGCTGAATTTACAATGAGCTATTTCATTCCTCCAGCTCTACTATTCGGGCATTTAACTCTTCTTCTTGTAATTTGCTAGCTGCGGAATTCTACATCTCTAGTTATGCAACCTTGTTTTCAAAATATTTATTTTCTCCCTCCATGATCATCACAAAAAGTGTCAGGGAATCCTTTTCTGATTCCAAATCTTGGTAATCCCTTTGGAAATTTTCAAACTCTAAAAGAGTCACCTCATGTTTTCTCTTTAATTCTCATCCCTCTCCTCTTTCTTTAATCAGAGTGCTCTTAATAATCACACTCTTTATTTTTAGTATTCGTCATCTTCTACCGATTTTCCAACATTGTCAGCATTAGCCTGAGCCGCTGCAAGCTTACTGATGCTAGGAACATGGGATCTTGGTTGGTTCCTTTCAATGACATTTTTCTTAGTCACCTTGACTACCTCGAGTTGGGTAACAACTTTCAATATTTTCTCTAATTTTCGAACAATGGATTTATTCTTTGGGTCAAAGAATACCGATTCCAATAATGCCAATGATTGTTTCTTAGACAGAGTAAAAGGAACTAATCCTAAATCAACAAGAGGGATGTGACCTCCTTTTATTGTGTTGACTTTCATTGTGTCAATCAATGTAGAGGGAGTATCTGCTAGATTATCCTAAGAAGTATTTTGTTGCATACTTTCTCAATCTTTATCTTCATGTTATTTCTTTCTTAATTATTTGGCTACTTGTTCATCTTTCTTTTCCATTCTTTTTGTTGATTCTCTTTGTAGATTTTCTTCTTCTTCCCTTTGAATTCATTCTTCTTCATATTTCTATTGAATTTTCTCTTCTTCCACCCTTTTCCTTTTATCTTCTTCAGCTAGTAGTTTCTCAACTTTCTCTACTAGCCTTCAGGCCTCTTCTTCACGTTGCTTAATAACTTCTTCCTACTATTGCTGCTATTCGGTGGTGCTGCTGGTTCCTTTTACTCCTGTGGTTATGATCTTATGTCTGAACCACTTATTCAAAGTAGTGATATTGCATGCATTTTTGAACATCTGCTCATCCTTGTCTGAATGGTCAGAATATTCAAAATTAACCTTAACAAGCACACAATGTGCAACAACTTTTCCCTGGGAATCATTCCTATGGAAATTATTCTCACCGAAGTGGAAAATTTCTATATTTTTCACTAAGTCTGGCGCACTTTTTGCCTTCAAGAATTTGTAGCCGCTAATACAGAAAGGAATTGGTGGATAAATCACCTTCTTCATGTCAAAAAGAAAATTTCCAAATCCATCTAGGAAAAGTTGTATTACTTCCTCTTGATGGACTATGTAATCTATGGCATACCTAGGCAGTAGAGACAAGGCTCTAGTCCCTCCAAAAATCCTAATATAGGAGCCTTCTTCAAAGAAAAAATAGTCTCTGTACTCACATACAACCTTTAGTGCACCCTCATACATACACTTACACTCTTCAAGAAAGATAAGATGGTGTAATGGCATAAGCAATTCTTCACAAATAATTTTGTAGAAGCTGTGATACTTATGAGTCCATAGAATATGATATGCAGTATAGATGGGTGTCATGGATTCATTCCAGATATAGTTTATTTTCAAGGATGGGTACATGCATAAGATACAATCAATTAAATATGACCCTATGTAGAATTATGTTTTTATCTGAAGCAAGCCTCCTAGTGCCACAACTATATAGGAAGACAAGCTATTGGCTACAATGTATTCCTATTTAAACATAGTGCCTTGCATGGCCACGTGATATATAAATGGAATCCACCCCATCTTATATAACTTCCCATGTTCCCTGCTGAAACTTTTGTTGAGAATTAAGGCTATAATTCTGTAACGAGTGCCTAAGCTAGAAGTTTCATATTTGTGAGAGGCTTTTTGGAGAAATTGCTTCCCTTCTATCATCATCATCTTTGCACATTTGATATAGTCTAAACTCAAACTATTTATCCACTAATCTGACATGCTGATTTTTGGGGCGAGTAGGTTGCAATATTAGGCTATGTATTCGGCGGTGAAGGAAGCAAAATATTTTTCTTCAATGTTTGACATGATCATAGTACTTGCGTCTGCTCAAGGTAATATCCAACCGATCACCTCAGCACAAGGGAAAAGTTCAGGGTGTGTGACTACCTTCGTGATCCCTGATCTCATTATGTTTGTATACAAGGGTATATATTCTAAGCTCTCATCTAGGACCTTCTGATCCTTGATCATGTGATATATATGTCCCCATTTAAAATCTGGTTCGGCTCCTGTAACTTCTTTTGTGTCTTCATAGATTAACTCCATTCTAGGAAACACCTCTAAGTGTGAGTCATCCTGATGGGCCTTTTCCTTCTTCTTCCACCCTTCTTTGGCATGTTGTGGGGTGAAGACTGAGGCTGTAACATAACCATACCAAGAAATGACTTAGATCATGCATTCATATTAATAGAATATACTGGAATGAACAACTAGTATTAAGATGTAAGATATTGAATGAAACCTATATAACAAAACATAAGATTGCATTCAGTGTTTGATATGATGGAGAGCAATAAAACTGTATTTACCGACTCATATTTGAACATCGCAAATGCTCCTATGATGTAAATAATAGGTTATCTAGATACTTCAAGTATACTAAGGTGCACATTAGGTCAAAATTGGATTAGTTCAAATGCAAGCTCTACATGTTGTCTTGATATTTAGACCTCTGGTTCTGTAAACCAATCACCTCGTGCTTTAGATCAAGATATGACTTACACATTGACTAATTGAGTTTTCTTACAAGGTTTACCTAATCATTACACTTTGATTTAAACATGAATACGCGGATACTTCTCATCTAAGAGGAAAACAAAAACCCCGATGACTGCTCTATGACCTTGAAAATGAGGGAAACTCGAACCCTAGTTTGACCCAACAACCTAAGAAAAATTCTTGAAAACCATGCTTTGGCCCTAAGAAAGCAGTATACTCCAAAAATCCAAAAATGGTACCATCAACCATTACCATATATAAACATAAACCAGATGAGACACAGTCGAAAAAATGATCGACTAGCCACCTATGTGGCTCAAAAGGTCAGAACACACATTACGACAAATACAAATGAGGTGTAGCAATTAATAACCATCATGGCTGAGTTAGTAGGACGAGTAAAAATCAGTGAGGAAAAAATCTATCCCAACTGGTTTGAGGCAACTTCCTGTGGTTGGTAAGGAAGAATAAAATCCTAAATATTGGGGAAAGGCTTTAAAAAACCCCAGCGAAGGCAGAACCCTAACCTCGTAAAAATTAAATCCCCCAAAACATCATTTTATCAAACCCTTCTTAACACAATCAGTAAAAAAGACAAAATTTGAGGCCTACCTGGAAAATGTTGTCGAAGGTACAGTGTTCACCGAATAAATTAGCAAGCTTCAACCGACAATCAACAATTGGACGCGTAAAAATGGGTAGCATTAACAATTCATAAAAACCTCTCAAGGATTCTATAGAAAAATCATGAAGAAGTAATAAATGAGTTCGCTGGGCATGTAAATGAAAATGACATTTTTGGTGCATAATACTTAAGCTACATCGGGGAAATAAAACCACTTGGAATTGGTAAGAAAGAGACAAAATCCACGACAGTGTCGGCTCCAACATTGGAGTTCTTCCGACACTATCGTAGATATTCTCCAACAACTCCTGAAAGCGCTTCGTTGGCAAAATCATGAAAAATATCAGTAATCATCGTCAGGATACAACTTCTCATTCTGCTGCACATATCAGAACAAAACTCTGAGTTTCACTGATACTATTGGAAAAAAACTTAAAAGAAACCGAAAAGATGAGCGACAAAACTAAAACAAGATTCCAAATGAAAACGATGTTGGGCTGTAAAATGAGTTTCTGCCAATAAATTCAGCATCAAAGGCTGAGTCGGGACAAACTATCAACTACAATCGATAAATTATTCCAATGAAAGAACTACATGCAAAAGCATCGATAAGGAAATATGAGTTCCTCCAAAAGCATCAGCTCGAAAACCTGAGTTTGGAAAAAAAACCTATCGAATTTAAATCCCGCGTTTGTTCGATGTAGTAAAAAAAATCAACAAAATATTTTGCAAGAATTGGTTCTAGAACATATCAGATTATAAACCTAATTCTCCCCGATGTTTCTACTAGACTCAATGAGTTCATCCAACACATCAGGTCCAAAATATGAGTTCTATCTTGGTAAAAAAAACTTTTCTGGCTCGTTATAAATAAAACTAAGTCATTGAAAGGATCCTCAAGGAGAAAAAGTAGTATGAAAGGCTTAAAAGCTAAAAATTCTAAGGAGGGGCCCCAAAATCATAAATTGTTTGGGGTAGTGGTTGCAGCAGCAACACATCAATGTCATGATCCTTGTCATTGTCGTCACCATCAATGTTTTCATGATCGTCATTATCATCACCATCATCAATTTCATCGATGTCCTCATCATCATCATCTTAATCAACTTCATAATTTTTGTCATCATCATCATCATCATTGGCATTGTCGTAATCGTTATCGTCATCACGATCTAGACTCGGTGTTGCTACATATTCTAATTGAGGAAAGCTTTCTTCAAGATTAATTATATATTACTATTAAATATTAAACATAAATACATTATAAATTCTATATTACATAATATAATATTTAATATATACTATGATATAAAAATTAAAAGAAACAAAATAAAATATAAACAAAAAAAATAAAATTACATTTTTTTTAAATTAAAACAAAAATAAAACCAATATATA
>LPNX010727601.1:1008546-1026999 GCA_001517045.1 Pseudotsuga menziesii
TTGAAGGTCATTATTGCCAAGTAAAACCAAATCTTATGACCACGTGACCCCCCAAAAGGATTACTATGACTGATGCACAAAGATTCTCAGTGGCAGACAAGGAAGGAGATAGAATGACCACAAAAATATGGTAATTCTTCTTGAAATTTTCATTGTTTTTGTTTTTCTTTCCCTTAAAAAATGGTCTTACACTTTGTTTTTTTCTTACACCTGCAAAAAGAGGAACAACCCATTATTGTTTTCCTATTACTATTCAACCCATTAGTAATTGCTATCATTTTCACTTTCTTTTCATTCCAAATTTTAGTAATAAATAGTTCTTACATCCAAAAATACTCTTGATCATCCCAAAAAGAAGGTAACCGTTTCTTAATGATCTTGGAAAATTTGCTTTGAAACAATTTACTTTCAATTAAATGCTAGAAGATGAAACATTTAATGGAATACTGAGATAGGAGAAACATACACATAGGAAATACATAACATTCAAAACATCATCAGAAGAATATCTGGTAGGAGTAACTCTATACTTCTACACTGATATTTTATTAATTCTTAGAAAAAATATTTACAAACACAATGCGTAGTATTTCTCTCAAAAACTTCAAACCCCTTCATTATTTACAAATTACAAATACATACAAAAGTCCTTTGAGATCCAATTTCTAAATTTAACAATGATGCATTAGGAACCATATCCAAAACGTTGATTATGTTCTAAGCTCTCATTAAGGGTCTCTTTAACAAAGATTCATTAACAATTACACATTTATGTAAATCCTTGACTGCTACAACCTTATTGTCTTCCATAAAATCTAAATATTCTCTGAATTTGGTGATATCAACTGTCAATGAGTCCCATAGGAAATGTTTCTATCCTTGCACTGGACCTTCCCTCTTTAATTTCAAGTTGAAGGTTGGCAACCTTTTCCTGTAAAGTTTGACCTGTTTCTGAAATTGATCATTTTTCTCTTTAAGATGGTTGATTTCAACATATTTGAGATTAATTTAAGACATAACGTTTGTGTAATTTTCAAACATGTCATGTCCCCACCTAATTGACCAACAAAAGTGTGGACCATACTAAACATCTAGGGAGACTACGTGGAATTAATTAAGTTTCCTAGGGAAATTTGTCTAAATAGACATTATTAAGGCATGTATTTAATTTTTATTTATCATTATTTTATATTATGCAATTTAATGATGTGGAATTGAGCTTTCCATGTCAGGGGGGAGAATTGGGAAAGTAAAATTTCCAAGGTGAAAGAATTGGAAACTCCATGACAAAGGAAGTCATGGAGTAAAAGGGAAAGTTCTCAAAAGCTGGAAACATTATACAAGGAGGGCGCAGTTTCCTTTTTTGAGACTCAGAAAAGTTTCCAGAACAAAAGAAGGAAAGTTTTAGCAAAGGAGGGCGCAATTGCCTTTTGGAGACTCAGTCTCAAAAGTAGGGAAAAGAATAAAGTTGTCAGGGATAAAAGCAACAACTCTTTGACTAAGGAAGGATCAATTGCTAAGTCATATGGATGACTTGATAAAGAAAACATCTCCACATGGCCCTACATTCAAAGATTGCTCAAGGAGGGTGCATGGCTTGGCTAGGGTTAGGGTTTTACATGGATGGCTTGCTCTCACAGGTCACCAATTTCCTCTACTTGCTAAATAGGTCACCCATAGATCTACTAAATACCAATTCGAGCTCATTCACATAGTTTGGTTGATGAATTAATTTATTCATGCTTATGCAAGCATAGTCTTCTGAGTAATGTATCTCAGATATTTGGGAGATGAGCAACTTAATATTTCCTTTCCCACTCCTACATTCCCATTCCTTTCTCATGGAAGATGTGTATCACTTGATGATGATCCAGTGAGATCATACCAGCCATTTTTTCCATCCTCCCTCTCAGTAAATCCCAAGCTTCACCTACGCTCACATTCAGTCTATAGTCATATTTTGGGCCTCCTACCCATTTTTTTAAGTATTCTAATGGAGTGATAAGTAATTATACTTAACTTGATGTGTATCAGCTGATAAACAATATTATTTATCTCTTTCATGTTGTAATAATTCTGTCGATTAAGCTTATAAACTCTTTTTTCCACATATAAGCTTAAATTGTCATTGAAATGGGAGAATTTGATCAATCTAGTGTAATAATGAGTAAGAAAGGGTTGTAAGAATGAGTTTGAAAGGATAAATATGTTCATTGAATTTGTATTAGTCTCTTTCATATTTAATTTTTTGTACTGAAACCATTATTCTATGAAATTCATGCTTAATTTTAAACCCTAGCTAGATCACTAGTTATAATTAACTAGTTTTATAGTTTCTACAATTAAAAGAGTTCCACCCAATAATTTTAGATTATGAAATTTTCTATGTGTCACTTCCAGACCCCTATATACATACATACTTCCATATTAAAAATTCATTGATTCTATACAATTATTTGGTAGCCTCCATTGCGCAAGACTTCTCTAGTCCAAAATTACCAAAAATTCCCATTTCACTCCTAAACTCCCCAATATGATCCGAAACCATTCTGAACTGTCCAAAAATTTATTTTCAGCTATATAAATTTCATAAAACACCTATGTTACTTTCCCCAAGCCCCTAGTTGAAAGGACTGAATAAACCTTCCTAGTTTCACGGTTGTGTTACCTAGAAGCGAGGGATTAAGTTTCTACATAGCGGATCCTAATTTCACGGTTGTGTTACCTAGAAGAAAGGGATTAATTTTCTGCATAGAGGACTCTAAATAGTTCCCAATATAAATATGTTAGGGAAGGTGAATTATATTTTATGAAAATTACCTTGGTTTATACCCCCTTCCAGATCCCTTGCATACAAATGTCTTAGCAAAATACCTCATTTTCCTAGTCTGAAACTTCACTGAGTGTTTGCAAGTGTAATATAAGAAATTTTAATTAAGTTTGCAGAAATATTAGTGATATGATATGTATATAAGACTTTGTATCATTAGAGTGGTATCATATCATGGTTATCCATACTTTCTCTTGATATACATCAATGGATCCAAAATTTAATTCTTATTCTAAAATAAGGGCCTTTGTAGAAGAGGAAGTCACAATCAATGGAAGGAAAATTCCACGAAGAGAGAGATGAAAATTATGAGTTCAAGAACTTTGTAAAGAAAATGTTGAAAGGTCTACAAGACATTTCAACAAATATCATTCAATTTGGTCAAGGGACCAGAGATTTCCTAGCTAAGTAGTTGGGTGCTAAGGATGGAGAAGGGAGTATCATAGGCTCCCAGTATGAAGAGAGAAAGGTCATTGGGGAATATATATTCTCAAAGAAAAGGACTCATAATATGCCTCTAGAGTATAAAAGTGAACCTAAGTTGCATCCCTAACCTACCATGCCCAATTTTGTAGAATTCCCTAAGGAATACCCTGAAGTGCAGACTAAAACAGTTCCTTCATTGGAGGAAAGATTTGTTGCCTATCAAACCTTAAGTGATGAGTGTAGAAGGGTTTTTCCATTCATATATTTTTGTGAAAAATAGTTTAGGGGGAATCCAAAAGGATTCCAAAGGCTTCCATATCATAATTTTGAATTAAAGAATTACATTGGAAGGATTACCCTACCACACTTTGATGGTACTTCCAAGTGCATATTGATCTCTTGGATTCTGAAAATGGACACCTATTTTCAACTGAATCCTATGGAAGAGAGGGATTCCATCAATTTGGAAGACTTACATATTGATGACGAGGCCATTGAATGGTTTTTTCATGGAATGAAGACCTTAGGCCATGATCAAGTAGTCACTTATGAATAATTTTCCTGGTGGTTGAAAAAAAGGTTTAACTAGAGAGATCTTGATATCTCTTTCCGGGATTTAGCACATGGCAGACAAGTGGGAACTCCTAAAGCCTGCATCTTAGAGTTCCAAAAGGTGGATGTAATGGTTAGAGACATATTATAATAAATTTTGATCCTTTTTTTTACAGAAGGACTGGCTAATCCTTTGAGAGGACTGGTGAAATATTACTGACCTACAACTCTGCAAGAAATAGTGAGAAGAACAAGAGATTTGTAAGATGCAATTCTGAGGACCAAGTATCCTCCCAGACCATCTATTCCTACTAAATTTCAGAATCAAATACCTCCCATGAGAAACTTTCCTTTCACTAGAAAGAGATATTACTCCTACAAAGATCGGGATGAATTCAGGAGGAAAAAGTTCTGTTTTTCCTGTCAAGATCCTTGGATTCCGGGCCACAAGTGTGTGAAAGGAAAATCACACTATATTGAAGTATTCTTGGAAAGTGATGAAGAGGTGGTGGAAGAAGATGAGATGGATGATGGAGAGTATGAAATAGCTAAATAAGAGGAGCATCTATCTCAAAACAGTGACAAAATTGCAGTACTCAGTGGAGTACCTTGGTTCCATACTCTAAGGATGAAAGGAGTACTGCAAGGCCAAAAAATCATAGTCCTTTTTGATGGGGGTGCCAAACATAATTTCATTGATGCTGAAATGGTTGAGAGATTAAAACCGCCAACTAATTCCTTTGAAGGATTCATGTGGTCATCTCGGGAAACCATGCCATGGAATGTAATCGATGGATTCCAAATATGCAAGTTAATATAGGAGATTACACTGTGAAAGACAAATTCTATGTTGTCAATGTGGTAGACACCAACATGGTGTTGGGGTTCAATGTTTTTACTCTATTGGAGAGCACTATGTGAATTACAATATTCCCTAAATAATTTTCAAGGAAGCTAAAGGAAAATCAATGGTGCTCAAAGGCATGAATACCTACCCTAGCCAATTAATTTCTGCCAAAAGAATGAGATCTGTTATGGGGCATGGGGACATTGATTGGGATGTTGAATGCTATATTACCATTGAGGGAAATACTTCCAAGGTTTCCTCCTAGCACAAATATATAAAAAAAGTGTTGCACAAGCACAAGAAGGTTTTTCAATACCTTCCACATGGCAGGCCACTTGACCGTGGCATTGAGCACATAATTGAACTAGAATCTGGTTCACTTCCAATAAAAATCCACCCCTATAAGCATCCATAGAGGTTCAAGGATGAAATTGAAAAGGCCCTCAAGGAGCTCCTTGAGTTGGTCCTCATTCGACCCAACTCCAGTCCTTTTTCTTCTTCGGTGGTTCTGGTGAAGAAGAAGGATGGGACACTCCAGATGTGCATAGATTACCGGGATTTGAACAAGAAGAACATAAAGAAATGATAGCCCATTCCATGAATTGATGACATGATGGATGCGATGCATGGATATAATTTATTCTCGAAAATAGATCTCTGGTCAAGGTACCACCAAATCAAAATGAGGGAGGAAGACATATAGAATATGGCATTTCATTGTCATTTTGGCCATTTTGAGTTTCTGGTCATGCCATTTGGCTTGATTAATGCTCTTGCAACCTTCCAATCATGCATGAACAAGATTTTCATTAAGCAGCTCCGTAACTATGTACTTGTATTCTTTGATAATATTATGATCTATAATAGGACATGGGAGGAGCACCTGCACCACTTGGATGAGGTTCTCGCTAGACTTGTCAATCTATCCTTCTATGTAAAGATGTCTAAGTGTGAGTTTGTCATGACTAAATTGCTATATATTGGCCATGTGATATTCCAAGAAAGGGTCAAGGTGGATCCAGAAACAATAAGGGCCATATTGGAATGGGAAAGCCAAGAAACCTCACCGAGCTGAGAAGCCTCATTGGCCTCTGCAATTACTACCACAGATTTGTCAAAGAATATTCCAAGTTCACTGAACCTTTGAAATATTTGAATAAGAAGAGTGCATTTAGATGGAATGAGAAGGATGAAGAAGATTTCTAAATTTTGAAGGATATAATGAGCAGTTGTCTGGTACTTGCTTTACCATATTTTTCTAAACCTTTTGTGTTGGAATTTGATGCCTCTAGTGAAGGAATTGGAGTTGTTCTGATGCAATATAGGCACCCTATTTCATTCAAGAGTAGAAAATTGCAGCCACATGAAAGGTTGTATTTGATCTATGATAAGGAGATGCTGGGCATTATGCATCCATTGGCCAAATTCCAACAGTACTTGGTAGGAGGTAAATTCATTGTAAATACTGATCACAACAGTCTTAAACACTTCGTAACCCAAAAGGAACTCAATGACATGCAACAAAAATGGGTGAGTAAATTTCATTCATATGATTTTGACATTGAGTATAAAAAGGGGAAATGAATGTTGTGGTTGATGCACTCTCCTGTAATCCCACATTCTCTTTGCTACAAATGTTAAATGAATGGAAGATCTAGTTGGCCATTGAATATTCTAAGGATTAGATTTCTTGTGAAGTTTTGGATGGGATAAACCAGAACGAAGAGTACAAAGTACATGATGACCTCATCTACTACAAAAACAAAAAAAAATTAGTGCCTGTATCTGCACTAATGCGGAATATTTTGGAAGCTACACATGATGCACCAATGGCTGGCCACCTTGGTTTCCTGAAGACTTACCGAAAGGTAAGGGAGATATTTACTTGGAAAGGACTTAAAGATGATGTCCTCGTGCAAGTGAAGGAATGTTTAGCATGTCAATATAACAAAGTGGAGCACACACACTTTGCTGAACTTCTCGAGCCTCTTCGTATTCCAGATAAAAAATGGGAAAGTGTCTCCATGGAATTTATCACTAGGATACCAAAGTCACAAGGGAAATATAATATTTATGTGGTGGTTGACAGGTTGAAAAAATATGCAACCATTTTTGCAGTTACATCCACTATTTCAGCTAGTGAGGTTGTTGCTCTATTCTTCGAGGATATTTTCAGGCTACATGGATTGCCCAGAATTATAATCAATGACATAGATAGTAAGTTCACTAGTGATTTTTGGAAGTAAGTGTTTGGGTTGGTTGAAACAAACCAGAACATGAGAACAAGTTATCACCCCTAGAAACATGGAAAAAATGAAAGGGTAAATCAATGTCTTGAAGAGTACCTCCATCATTATGTTACGGGATAACAATGAGCTTGGGAAACTTGGCTCTAGTTGGGTGATTTCCTTTATAATACCACATTTCATCTTTCTATCAGAATGAACCCCTTTATGGACTTTTATGGGTATGGGGATGCGACATTTGTAGACTTAATGTTTGCGGACTGTTGGAATATTATAAACCAACTCATAAAATAATTAATCATTATTTGATTAATTTCCTACCCACTAGCCTAGATAGTTGGAATCCACTTGCACTACAAAGTCAACACTTTCCATATATACCCTATAGATGATTTAATTTTGATTATGGGTTGATCTTTACCACTTTATTAAATCCCAGAATTAGTAACTTTGCTTTCCTGTAGATTCTGCCTTATTATGATTTTATCCATCTTTTTTGTGGATAAGGTAAATCTAGTTAACTAGGAAACTGACACCTTTTGTTTCCAACTCATCCTCCATTATTTTATCTTTATATTCTAGGATTACCAATTATTTCCTTCACTCATCATTACCTACTCATTCTATTTCTAATTTGTGAGGTCCTTGATAGATTAGGAATGTGCTTTAGCCACTTATGGGGGTTTATCATAATTAGTAAGCCTTCTTTATGAGCTAGCATGAGTTGTCTTCCATCAAATCTATTTTCCTATATAAAAATGTATTTCCAATGTAATAATATCAATAATCATTCATTGATCATTCCTAATGTGTGTTCATGATTATTCTTCTTCTCTCCTTTTGCTAATTCTCTGCAATTCTCTGTGAGGTTAATTGTGCACCTAGATCCTTAGCTAGTTTATGAAATTTCTTATGCCATCAAGGCTTTAGAATTTATACATGGTTTCATAGCTAAGGATATCAAATATCTACATGAAATCATAGCTTTGATATCTCATTAATTAATCCTCCTTTTCATATTTGTAGGTTTATTTTGTAGGTACAATTTCAAATGGATTCAAGAGTATCATTTTCTTTTCTTGCTCCATTCATAATATATTCAGAGTGGAAATTGAAAATGATTTCATCTCTAAAGAGACAAGGTATCTATGAGATATATATTGGAGCTGGTGAAGAGTCTTATGAAAATCCAAGTGACTGGTTGAATGACTATGATAGAGTGTTTGGAGCTATATGTCTAGCTATCTCTCCATGCATGAGCTACCTTATTAATTATGCTACATACCCAAAGGATATTTTGACAATATTGCATAGAGTTTTGGGCAAGCATAATGGGGATTCTTCTAGCTATTTGGAGAGATCCTCTAGCTCCTCAATTATTTATATCTCTCAATATGTCTTAGCCTCCACAGTCTCTGATGAAGTTGATCATGATGAAGAAGTTTCTCATACAGTTCCTGTTGTTGCTACCCTCTTTGATTCGAATGCTTCCTCTTCCTATCAAGAAGCAAATATTTAACAGCCATATTTTTCAGTATCTCTTGAAGTTGAAGATATTGATTCATATTCTTATGATGCTAATAATGAAGAAGAAGTGACTAATGGATATTCTATTGATATTGATGATTCTCTCACACATTCAGTGTTCTCTATGTCTTCCATCATGGATTCTGAGATCCATATGCCAGACCTTTCACACTTTGTGCATACCTCTTTCATTGATGGTGCACAACCCAGTGACTTCCTGGATGTTTGCTTAGCCAAATAAATTCTTTTAGTGTCTTTCCACTTACCATACTTGATCCCATGTGTGTCTACATCTCCTCCTTTGTTCTTGGAACTCATTCTCAGATCCTCCTTGAATATTTTGAACAACACTCTCTTTTGTCCTCTCATACTTCTTCCATAGAGGATTCTTTACCAGTATATTCCCATGAGTCTACTGATGTGATTATATCTGATCTCTTGGATTCTTTAGTTGTTAGATCAACCCATGGAGTCTTTGCATTCACACTCCTTGATTTTATGACCTCTTCTAGTTCCTACATGATCACTTGCGCATATCCTCTCTGTGTAAATGAAGATGGAGACATTATGCATTTGCTTGGACATTTATTTCACCTACCTTGAGTTGATTTCATATCTGCTGGTTCAAATATCAAGTCATCTCATCATCTTGGATTTAATTACAAGTATCAAGATCCTTTAGTATTGCTTTCACATAATTGGATATCAGTTGTTCTACATGGTCCCAGTATCCATCTTGCATCTGTTTATGTTTTTTTATCTAGATGAGCAGATTTATCTTCTTCTTAAGAAGAAGATTCCTCCATACATTAGCATTTAGTTTGGAGTAGCACCAACACCAGCATTTCATCATTTTTTGGTATTTATTTTCATGTATTTTTCTGAGGGAGGATTTTCCCTTTATGTTTTTTCCTCTTTCCTCATTTATTTGGACAAGATAAATTGTAAAAGGGTGACCATAGCCTTGTTTTTGGGCCCTATATGCATCTATATTTCTGATTAATTTAGAGATATCATCATAAAGTCAGACTTAAAGGGGGTTGTTGTAATATTATAAACCCACTCATAAAGAAATTAATCATTATTTGTTTAATTTCCTACCCACTGGCGTAGATAGTTGGCATCCACTCACACTATAAAGTCAAAAATTGTGATCTATACCCCAAAATGATTTAATTCTGATTCTAGTTTGTTCTTGATCACTTTATTGACTCCCAGAATTAGTACCCACGCCTTCGTGTAGATTCTTACTTATTCTTATTTTAGCCATCTTTTCTGTGGATAAGGCAAATCTAGTTAACTAGGAAACTGGAAGCTTTTGTTGCCAAACCATCCTCCATTATTTTATCTCCATATTCCAGGATTAACAAGTCTTTCCTTCACTCATCATGACTCACTCATTCTATTGCTAATTTGTGAGGTCCTTGATATATTAGGAAAGTGCTTTAGCCACCTATGGGGGTTTATCATAATTAGTAAGAATTATTTATGAGCTAACATGAGTTGTCTTCCATCAAATCTATTTTCCTATATAAGGATATATTACCTATGTAATAATATCAATAATCATTCATTGACCATTCCTAATGCATGTAGATGATTCTTCTTCTTCTCTTCTTATGCTAATTCTCTGCAATTCTCTGTGAGGTTAATTGTGTGACTAGATACTTAGCTAGTTTATGAAAGTCATTATTCCATCAAGTCTTTAGAATTTCTATAGGGACTTCCAGGAAAAAAAAGATAAATACTGGTTGCATGTAAACCAAGACATTTTAAGGGAACTAAAAGACAATTTGCAGATGGAACAGAACCAACAAAAGGTGTATGCAGATAAGCATCGGATTGACAAAGTGTTCCAAGTAGAATACTTAGTGTACCTAAGGTTACAACATTACAAACAATATTCCTTTAAGAAGAAAGGGGTTTAAAAAATTCAGACAAAATTTTATGGACCCTACAAGATTATCAGAAAAGTTGGTGAAGTGGCCTACGAGTTGGAATTTCCAGCAGAAAGCAAAATCCATAATGTTTTTCATGTGTCTAGTCTGAAGAAAGAAGTTTCCCAAGAGATAGTAGCTTCTGAAGAACTTCCACCTCTAGATGATGAAGGCCATTTGGTCGTAGTACCAAAGAAAGCATTGATAGGAAGATAAAGGAAATTAAGGAACAAAACAATGAAAGAATATCTTATACAGTGGAAAGGTTTACCCAGTGAAGATGCTACTTGGAACAATGAGCATATCTTGCAGCACCTTGCCCTTCTGCTTGAGGAAAAGCATATTTGGGAGGGGAGGAATATCATGTCCCCACCTAATTGATAAAAAAAAGTGTGGACCATGATAAACACCTAGGGGGACTAAGTGGAATTAATTAAGTTTCCTAGCAAAATTTTTCTAAATAAACATTATTGAGGCATGTATTTAATTTGTATTTATCATTATTATTTACTATTCAATTTAATTATGTGGATATGAGCTTTCCATGTCAAGGGGGGTGCATTGGGAAATTCAACTTGCCAAGGTGAAAGAACTGGAAAATATATGAAAAAATAAGTCACGGAGGAAAAGGGAAAGTGCCCAAAATCCACAGAAAAGAAGTCATAGATAAAAGAAGGAAAAATTAGGCAATTTCCTTTTGGAGACTCAGAAAATATTTCAGAACAAAAGCAAGAAAGTTTTAGCAAAGGAGTGTGTAGTTTCCTTTTGGAAAATCATTCTCAAAAGTAGGGAAAATCATAAACTTGTCAGGGATAAAAGAAGCAACTCTTTGACTAAGGAAGGTGCAGTTTCTAAGTCAGATGGATGACTTGGGTAGGGAAACATCTCGACATGTCCCTACATTCCAATATTTCTCAAGGAGGGTGTATGTCTTGGATAGGGTTAGGGTTTTAGGTGGATGACTTGCTCTCATAGGCCATAAATTACCTCTACTTACTAAATAGGTCACCCAAATATCTACTAAAGAACAATTTGAGCTCATTCACACATTTTGGTTGATGAATTAATTGATTCATGCTTATGTGAGCATATTCTTGTGAGTGATGTATCTCATATATTTGGGAGATGAGCCCTAAATATTTCCTTTCCCACTCCTCCATTCCCATTCCTTTCTCATTGCAGTTGTGGAGCACTTGATGGTAAACCATTGAGATTATTTCAGCCATATTTTTCAGCCTCTCTCTCAGTAAATTTGAGCTCTAGTGAATCCCAAGCTTCACCTACGCTCCCATTTAGTCTAGAGTTAAATTTTGGGCATCATGCCCATTGGTTCGAGTCTTATAATGGAGTCGTCAGTAATTATAATTCCCTTTATATGTATCATCTGATAAAAAAAATTATTTATCTATTTCATGTTGTAATAATTCTTTCCATTGAGATTATAAACTCAGTTTTCCACGTATAAGCTTAAATTGTCATTGAAATGGGGGAATTTGATCAATCTAGTGTAATAATGAGTAATAAAGGGATGTGGGAATGAGTTTGAAAGGTGTTATATGTTCATTTAATCTGTATTATTCTCTTTAATATTTAATTTTATGTACTGAAACCATTATTCTATGAAATTCATGCTTAATTACGCACCCTAGCTAGATCACTAGTTATAATTAACTAGTTTTATAGTTTCTGCAATTGAAAGAGTTACACCCACTCATTTTAGATTATTAAAGTTTATATTTGTCACTAAAATACCCCTATATCCATACATAATTTCATATTGAAAATTATTTTAGGCCATTCAATGATTTGCTAGCCTCCATTGCGCAGGAATTCTCTAGTCCAAAATTGCCCAAATTTCCCAATTCACTCCTAAACTCCCCAATAAGCTCCATAAAAATTATGAATTGTACCAAAAATTATTTGAGGATATATAAATTTCATAAAACACCTCTATTCCTTTCTCCAAGCCCCTAGTCAAAAGGACTGAATAAACCTTCCTAGTTTCACGGTTGGCTCACCTTGAAGCGAGGGATTAAGTTTCCACATAGAGGACAATAAAACCTGAATGTTCCTCAATATAAATGTGTTAGGGAAGTTTAATTAAATTTTATGAAATTTACCTTGGTTGCTTATTCCTTCCGGCTCCCTTGCATACAAATTTCTCAGCAAAATACCTCATTTTCCTAGACTGAAATTTTACTAAGTGTTTGCAAGTGTAATATCAGAAATTTTAATTTTCATCTCATTTGTAATCCTACAGGAAATTCCTACCGAGGTCACATAAAACTAGCACAAAATGAGATATAAGTGATTAGATTACTAAAAAATTTGGTCCCCACCTATTTTTCAAGGGATAAAAGACCAAAATTGACAAATTTTAAGTGAGCTGACTAAAAGTGACCATGATAAATGACCAATTTAGTCATGGGATAAGAACTAAAATAAAACTGACCAAGATAAATGACCAATTTGGTGAGGATATAATAACTAAAATAAAAATGATCAAGATAAAATGACCAAATTGGTGATGGGATAAGTACTAAACTAGAAATTACCACATAACAATTGGTTATTTATTTGGTCATTTTTAGTTGTGTCACTCCAACATTGGAAAACTGCAACTTTGACAATGAATTTGTACAATTAAATAAATTTAATGCTACAGATGGATTCAGAGACAGGGTCTCTAAATGCATATGCAGCATTAAAATTTAGTAAATTGTAGACCCCCTCATGGATTTAGACGATTATTTTGATAATCCAGTTAGTGTCATGCCTCAAATATTGGTCGTTTCTTATTAAAAGCATCATCATGTCTTGAATTTTATACCATTGTGTTCAACTTATCACACTTATTGTGCTCATATTTTGTTTGGACAAAATTGTTAATTTTTTACCCTTTCGACACTCTATTGCAGTTTTGGTAAGTAAGAGTATGTTGCTTCTCATCAGTTGAAATCCACCTATTTTGTTCCTCTCAGTTAATTTGTCGATCTTTTATATGGGTGCCAACTCATCACGCTTATGTCTAGAATGTTAGAAATACCACCTTGTTATTCTTATGGAGAAAAAAAGCCTATATCCTCCATTTAAAAAATAAATAAAACCCCTCCCTCTTATTTACTTAAATGCTAGTTCCATTATTGATGATTCACTTTATTCATGACTTAAATAATCTAAATAAAAAATAATTTTGATGACCCCATTGAAAAATCATTTCACAATTCATACATGTGTTTGCAACCAATCATGATGTGCACCATCATAATAAACTTCTTTAGATATCCTTCAAGCAACTTCTTGCTCCAATCGTTCCTCCATCTAACGATAAGCATTATGATATATGATATATTGATAAAAAAAATTAATAAATTATAATAATAATAGAATTTAAAGTTATATCATAATAATTTGTTGGCATTTTAGCGTCTCTTTGACCCAGGTTCAGTCCCTTTTCTCTTGCGCACAATGAATCCCATGATATTGGCCCGATAAAGCAAAGCCTAGTCAGCAACACCTACGATGAAGATGTAGTCTCACTCAAGATATATTTCTATGGGTAAATTACATAAATGGGTTTCCACAGTTGGGTGGGGGATTCCATGTCCCTTTCTCTTTTTCTAAGGTGCTCGACTGAAGCCTGTGGATGGATTCTTTATGCTTACTATGCATAGTTATACCGTGACACATTTCTTCATTTGTAAATAATATAACAATAACACCATTGCAACATAAATAAATTCAACTTATAACAGTGTGAATTATATATATAAACTAATTCATAATAAAATACATAAGCATTCATTCACAACAACATATACACATGCAACTTATACACATTCAACATTCACACATATAACACATAATCTAACTTGGAAACCCATCTGGGAAAAACCACAAAGTTGCTCTTCAACTATCATGAGAAATATATGGCACCTTTGGTTAGTATGCACTAAGCTGCAGACTTTGTTCTAGATATTCCTTTCTTATCTATATAGACTTTTCTATTCTCTCAAGCTCTCTTATCTTTTGTCATTGGTCTTTCTCTACTTAACTCTACTACTGATCCACACACGGCCTAGATCGACTTAGTCTCTTCTTCACTTCTGTGTAGTCAACTGCAGATTATTGGCTCAATGCACTTAGCAAAACTAACAAAAAAAATTACAACAATAACCAGAAGCTAAAAAATACTCAAGAGACTTACCCGCATACAGCTTGAGTTCCTCCTTTTTCAGACTCTTTACATGTCTCTCTCTCATTCAAAATTCTACACTTAGCCAATAGGTTATCTTTCCTATTCTATAAACACATGTCAGTAGGCACTAACAACCTGACTTACAAAGATATATTCATACGTGCGACTTTCACCGAGTCTATCATACCTCGTACCGATGATATTTCCGACTTGTCACTTTCTAACCGTTGCGCAGCCGCATGCCTTCTCACATGGCTCTAATCCATCACATTCTTTCTCTATCACATCCTTTCTTTTTATTGTGGATTTTCTTCTATTGTGGCTTCTTCTTCTGTCATGAATTCTCTTCTTGAACTGCTTCTCTCCTTCACCCATTCCTATTTATCTGCCTCTATTGCACCTCATTTTCCTTCTTTTCCTGCTTCTTCTCTTCCTTCCTTATTTTTGTCGCTGCCTCTATCATAGCTCCTTTATATTATTTTACCTTAGCTCTTTTCATACTTAAGAAGAATTCTAAGTGAATTCTGCTTACCTTTCACTAGGCCAAACATGCCCCAAACACTCAGTTGTGGCTCATCCCAAGCTAAGAAAATATTATTCCTTCATTTGTTCACTTGTGCTGACTTTGCTTTGAAAATATTGTAAGATTTTTGTTACTCTCTCCACTTCCTATCATAATTATTCCTCTATCTTCTTCAATTGCTCCACAAGGCAAAAACTAATATGTTTCGACGTTACCTTTTCTGCTGACTCTGGTACTTCTTGCACCTTCTAATGTATAGGCTGAATGATGATTGTAACTCTTTTAGATTCATATTGTAGCTCTTCAACCTTATGTGTGCATTTCTGTTGTTGTGTGTGTAGCACTATGACCTATAGTTACAATTTTTTCATGTCTGTTTCCTTAGGAATTTTTTCTACTAAGGGAAATTTTTTCATTGCACTCTTCCTATGGTTCACATCTGCTTCAACTGTGGAAATATCCTCTGTGAATTTCTCTTGTTAGGATTATTAATCCTCCCTTGTCCAAATTTGGTCATCTGTCTAAATCGGGAGTCATGTCTAAATCGTGAGTCCATCCAGTCTATTTATAGTCATTAGCACCATTGGTTAAACTTAACCTAATTGGGGCACATGCTTCAGTTACCAAAGTGTGGGGAACACTAATTGAGGCTCACTACCACTTATTGCACTTGATTGCATAAGTTTAGGAGTCTCCTAGATCAATCCCTACCATTTAGGAAGCAACTGGGAGTGCCGAAACCAACCAAGGTCAGTTAACTTCAGTTGATGACTAGTCAAGCCAAGTTAGGATTCAGTTACATTCAATTCTAGCTCTCTACATTCAGTTAAATAATGGTTTAATTAGTTTCACACATGTGGGGCGTTTTTCTCACCTACCACAGTCAGTTAACCATTATTTAATACTAAATGTAACAGTTGGTTGTGTTTTAGAACTCCGGTTATGATTTATACAAGGACAGTTAACTACTGGGTCCTTAAATTCAGTTGATGACTAGTCAAGACAAGTTAGGAGTCAGTTACATTTAGTTAAATAATGGTTTAATTAATTGCACACATGTGGGGCGCTTTTCTCACCTACCACAGTCAGTTAACCATTATTTAATACTAAATGTAACAGTTAGTTGTGTTTTAGAACTCCAATTGTGATTTAGACAAGTCTTGGTTACCTACAGTCAAGTAGAGTCATCAATTCGAACTTCCTCATGTGGATTCGAATTGCTTGTGGCTATTAAAGCCATTTTACATCATTG
Organism: Pseudotsuga menziesii; assembly: GCA_001517045.1. Classification (NCBI taxonomy): domain Eukaryota; kingdom Viridiplantae; phylum Streptophyta; class Pinopsida; order Pinales; family Pinaceae; genus Pseudotsuga; species Pseudotsuga menziesii. The sequence continues at coordinate 1,024,885 of LPNX010727601.1, forward strand.
TAATTATTATCTGGATTACTTTTTTTATTAATGAAAGCATTCACAGCTGCAAGCCTTTTGCACTGTTTCAATCTTCAATGGCTGAGTAAATTGTGAGATCGTCTTTGTGAGTTGTGTGTTTGTCTACAGATCTATATGCTCAAATTTAACATGGTATCAGAGCCTCGGTGGACAAGGCACTTCTCCTCCTCAGATCTCCTAATGGATCATTTTTTTTGTTTTGCAGGTACAACTTCGAAATGATTTCATCTCTGATGAGACAAGGTCTAAAGGAAATCTGGACAAGATTGGATAGAACCTTTGGAATTGATAGCAGATGGAGCACATCCAGCACCATAAGCATCCTTGATCCAAAAATATCGGCCTCCACTCTCTCTGATGAATTTGTTCAAGATAAAGAAGAAGCAGAAGCTTCTACACAGTCAATTCGAATTGAAGACAGTCTCTATGCAGTGACTCCTTCTCCTGATGCTCTGGAAGTTCATGAGATCTCTGATATCTCATATTCTCATATTGCTGAAACAGAAGAATACATTTGAATCTCTGATATTGAAGAAAAATTCTGCTGCACTTCCATGCAAACATTCACCGGTTATTTTCCTTTAAATTCTGTGCAAAATTTACTAGTAATTGCTTCCGAAAGTGAAGAGAAATTTGATTTTTCTCCCTCTAATGTTGCTGCTGGTGTGAAAATATGTGATACCTTGGATATTTTGTAAGAAATATTATATTACCAAAGTGATCCATTCACTCCCCATGATCTAGTTTTTCCAGCAAACTCCTGCAGGATTGCATGCACCAAAATTCAGAATTTTGAAGAAGAAAAAAGCTGTGCATCGACCGTCACGGTTAACCATTTATTTGAATCTGATATTAAAATTATTGGATCTGATATGATCTTATTTATATATGATCTGATATTTCTTGGTTTAATATATCAAATTCATAATCTTTCAGTACTGCTTGTAGCTGTTCTCATCAACGGTGTGAAGAAACAAGTACCGCAAGTCTCCTACAAAACTACTGCTGGGGATTTGATTCCATTTCACAGTTTTGGATCTGTTTTGAACCTGTTTAGATATTATTTACTTTCTGATATGATATTATTCAGTTCATATTTTAAAATTCAAAAGCATTCAGTCATGCTTGTAGCTGCTCTCACCAATTCCGGTGTGAAAAATCAAGTACCGCACTTTCTCTTCAAAACTGCTGATGGGGATTTGGTGTTAGTTTCCTCATATGAGGTTGCTGATATTTTATTATGTGATTCATTATCTATTTCAGAAGCTATATCAGACTATGTAGATCCAGCATTCGCTCTCAATAGTCCCAGTGCTTCTCTACCATTGATCACATGCTCATCTTCTCACAGAACTAGTAAAGAGGAAGATTTTCTGCATCTGCTTGGACACCTGCTCCTAACACTTGGGGCTGTTCTTACCACTCATGGTTTTCTGTTCATGTATGAAACATATCAGTTTCTTGAGTGTTCTTCACATTCTCTGAATTCTCAAGAACCGTTCCTCACTTTTCAGTTGACTTCAATTGCTCTACATGGGTCCAGTCTTCATCCGGCAGCTGTCTATATTTCTGATTTAGTTGAGCATATCATTATTCTTCCAAAGAGGAATATTCCTCCAGACATATGATGGAGAGGTTCACATGCCAGGCCCCAATATACCTGTGCACAGAAGAACCAGATTGATCCTGATTCTACCTGCTTAATTAGAAGGGGGGTTTTTTTTCCCATGTGGTTTTTCCCCAAGCACCTTATTTTTGAGCAGTTACTTTATTTTACTTGATGTAATGGGTGACCTATGGTCTTAGTTACCAGGGCCCACAGTTTGTCCAAGTTAGCATTCAGGGGGGGTGTTAGGATTATTAATCCTCCCTTGTCCAAATTTGGTCATATGTCTAAATCGGGAGTCACGTCTAAATTGGGAGTCCATCCAGTCTATTTATAGTCATTATCACCATTGGTTAAACTTAACCTAATTGGGGCACATGCTTCAGCTACCAAAGTGTGGGGAACACTAATTGAGGCTCACTGCCACTTATTGCACTTGATTGCATAATTTTAGGAGTCTCCTAGATCAATCCCTACAATTTAGGAAG
>LPNX010727601.1:1027203-1063283 GCA_001517045.1 Pseudotsuga menziesii
ATGATCAAATTTAACATCTCTAACTACACATAATCTATGAGAAATTCCCAAGCCTGAGAGACTTGTTCGACAGCTTTAGCACGCACTGCTTCTTCCTCTTCAATATTCTATGTAGTTTCCATTATTTCTTTCCTTCATTCCCCCATCACCTCAAGGAGTGTGCTTGGTGTTACATGTGCCTCCATCTATGCAACTTTATTTTGAAGGTCTTCTGATATTTCTCTAAGTTGAACGAACTTGGATTTTGGCACCATTTCATTTGTTATTCCTTACTCTGCAAATTTTGTACAAGAAAGGGCTACTGTCTTGTCAATCCTATGGTGATTTTCTTCCCATTTCTTTATCTTGTGCTCAACCTCTTGTACTACTACTTCCATCTTCTTAACACTTTTGCTTGCGACCTTCACTTTATTAACTAACATTGCATATGCTTAAACCATTTCCATTAATGAGAAGTTTATCATTTTTTGGCCTATGCTCTTGGAGACATCACTAAAATATGGAGTTCCTATATCGAGAAGTCCTCCTAATACATGTGTTTTTATTGGCAGAACTAGAACTACTATTCTAGTTGGCTGCATTTCTGAAGTCTCTGGTGGATCCTATGACTCAGTGCTTGGGGTTGGATAGTCTACAACAACTCTAACATCTTAAAAAATTTACGTAAAACTTTGAGTAAATTGGTAACTGTACCCATAATATTTGTTTGTCACTCCCCTATGGTTTTTAATCTTGTCTGTGAATCTTCAAGTATGGCCTCAGTCATAATTTACAGGGCATCGCTATACAAGTTTATGGTATTTTCACTTGTATCATATTTTATCTTCTTCTTCCTCCTGGACTCTGCCTATTCCATCTCAGAGTATTTCCTTTTATTTTCCTTTCTATCTCCAGATCTATCAGAGTAGAAATGGAATGACTCTATTTTGGGTCTGAATCCTCCTGTGGATTTTCTTCTTCATTTCTATCATTTGGTGGTGGTGGATCCTCTTATTGCAGTTCTTCTTCTTCTTATACTAGTTGATTTTATGGCACTGAGATGTGCCATTCTTTCAGTCATTCATCTGTAATGGATTCAACATATTCCTCTAACATTATTAATTACATTTCCAAACATTAGCGAGGTGGGTCCTGGCATGGATGCATGTTGACATGGTGCACACCAATCTCAAATCTAACAACTTAATGAAACCGTTGAATATTATCGTCATCTATCCTGTACTGGTTCCTTATCTAGTGCCATATAGCCTCCCCATGCATAAATAATTCGATGTTATTTTATGTCTTTTGTTCCTTTCTAGCCTTGTCAAACCAAGGTTTTGGTATTGTGCTCCTCTGCATTGCATCGACATATCTACCCCTTGGTAGCTCGGTGGGTCGGACCATGCCATGAATGAAATTAAGATTAATATCCAGGAGTAGTGAAATGGATTACTGTCCTCCTATGATTCAATTGAATCTTGCAAGATTTCATTTAGCAAGAATTGTGACCAGTTGATATGAACTCCCTCTACGCTGATTTTAGCCAGTGTGATCGCACCTACAGTGCATTGGGTTGGGTGCATCTTGTGCAGTAAATTTGAGGAAAATACCTTCACGACTAAGTGAATGGTATAATAATTGATGGGGGCTATTGTTGTCCTAGGAAAGGGGCATAAGAAGGAACTTCATGCACACGGCCAAGGAAAATGCATTGTGCGCACGATAGAAGCAAAGGAAGAGTGCGAAGGACGAAAAGGGCCCATGAAGGTATAACAGAGAAGTGCATGGAAAAGGAAAGGAGAACCCAAAAGTGTGCAAGGTGGAAAATGGCTGGAAAGTGACAGATTCAGAGTCCAGATCATGGCCATATAAGGTGGTGTAAGCCTGCATCTACACACATACAAGAATATATTTGCAAGTCAGGCCGATAGTGCCTCATGTCAAGTCATGATCACCACAATTGTAACTAGAGGGGCGGCTGATGGTGATGACTAACAGACTACCGGGATCCAGTTGGCCCTGCGTGGCCATGTAAATTAGTATAAATATGAAGGATGCAATGGTTAGAAGTTTGGTCTATAAGGTTTTCATTGATCCATGTTCATTTTTCAGTAGTAGTTTGTTATTCAGCGGTAACCCATGGAAGGGGATGCCAATTATGTTGTAATGCCATAGAGATCAGAAGAAGAGTAGACTCATGAAGAGTATGGTAGCATTAGAGGGGCTGTTGAGCCGTAGATCTAACTGTAGTGGGAGCAGACCGCTAGTAGGAGTAGAGTAGGAGAGCCAACCAGAGAGCATGATAACTATGAGTCTGAACTTAAAGACATATCTCAAGATTAGTCTGCACCCCGTAGACTATAAGGTGCTATATCATTTCTCATGCTAGATGAAGAGCACCTTGGTGGTTTTTCCCATATGGGTTTCCATGTTATTTCTTGTGTCCAAATGAATGATTGATGTGGTGAATGTTTATGTGATTGATTAATAGTTTCTTTCCGTATAATGTTAAATGTGGTTCAGTTTCTATTAGTTTCTTGCAACCGTTAGATGGATGAACAGAATATCTTGCTGAATTGAAATTGTATAAATATATATCATTCTATATAATTCTTGTTATGAATCCTAACTTAAATCATAGAGCTGATTGATGTGAATCAGTTGCACCGCACGATTTACGCCAGTTACGAGGGGGAAAGGAAATTCAGGTCATGCGAGATGACATAAATTTGTGCTCATTCACGTAGAACCAACTCCTCCATCCAGCCTCCCTACTACCTTTGTTGAGTGCCTTGGTTGTGAGCCAAGGGACTATACTTCCCTGATAATCACAAAAACATGGTTCCGGTAGTTACCCATCTATGAGATATCTCAGGTGAAACTACGTCTGCTTCGTAGGTGTTGCCGATGGGGCTTTCTCTATCGGGCCGATATCTTGGGTAGTTGTTGGATCGGTGGGCTGCACAGAACCTAGGTCACACAAGTGGGGAAAAGTGGCCAACAAATATCATAAATCCTTTTCCATATCTTGTAATGTTGTACTTCTCCTTCATTTGTGTAGCTATGAGCACTTCATGATCCTTCCTTATAAGTGGTGTTGGGTCCATTCCTGTGACTGATAGGTATGTGATCATTGTGATACAACATCTATAGATATAGGATTTCTAAGACATAGGAAACCACCATGAAAGAATACCAACTATTTCTTAACATAGGTGTTTATCAGTATGCTATGACCAAAATGTGATATATATAGTAACAACAGTACGCCGAACTGATCCAGTCCTCTAGCCCACTCCATTTGGGAAAATTTCTTCGGCGCATCTGGTGTGTCTTGAAAAGTCACCATATAGTTCTCATGATCCAGGTATTTTTGCCTCTTTGTGTCATGGTCAGCAAAGGATAAATTGTGTAGGTTCGACAAGATATCCTTCGACACCTTCACTCCTTTTGGCACCAATGGTGCTATTAGAGACGCCCCTATTCGCTTTGGGATTTTGAATTTTGGTGCATCACTACATTTGGGAGGAACTCAAGGTGGAAGCAAATTTATTGTCTTATAATATTCATCATCCTATGGGGATAGCACTGGGGTTGTTAATGATTTTCCCTTCCTCTTATGGTTACCAGTGCGCTTTCCCCATGTGGTTCCAGATGAACCTGGTATTCCTGCATGTGCTTTTCCATATGGCCTTATAGGGTTTGGATCCACAATTGGAGCGGTATGTTCAACAACTGGTGTGGTATGTGTTTTGGGCTCTATGGGCATACCTGGGTTTCCTTTAATGTACCAACAAAACCCCTAGCTCACTGGCCCTTTCAGTGACAAACTGTAGAACGGTCTGAAGTCTCACCCGAAGTGATCTTGGATGGGTTGGTTGAAGACTCAGGTGTCTTCAACCAGGTTCTATGGCATCCTGGTGGTTCATGTGACTCTTCTCAGTCAGCGGGATCTCTTTGCAATGGTGACCTTCCTTAATCGCTAGCCTTGGGAGGGAGCGATCTCTTATCGCATCGCCGATGCTAGCACGATGCGCAAACTATCTCCTCTGCTCGCTCTTAACCTGCGATATCTCACACCGCGGTTCCTCCGTCAGTGCGATATCGCCTTTCTACACTGTGATATCCTTTACGGTAGGGCTTCAATATGACTCTCATGGTCCAAAGGCTTCTTCTCTTAGTATAATAGTTAAGCTAATAGCCTCACTTAGACTCCTACAGTCTAATATATTTAACATCAACTATGCTCAACTTGTTGAACCAATATGCAGAAATCACTTAACACTATAACTGCAACTATCGTGCATCAAGTACTGAGAACTCATATACAGAAAACTTAACAGATTCAACTCATAGTTAATCTTCCATGTTACTATAAATAAAGATAACATACATTCACGCATTCATTAAATGGTAGTAAAGTTCATGTAATGAATAATAGATAACAGATAAATAAATCACAGTCACATGAACAGTCGCACAACACACTGATTTTATGTGGTTCACCTACAGGGGGGAAGCTATGTCCACGGGAACTGGTTTTTATATTATATCTTGAGAGAGTAAACAAAGTTCCGCTGCAACCTGATATGCAGCTTGAGATCTTCTGGGAAACTCCACACACACCACTGGGAGCCCTTCTCTCTTAGATCTCCTCTCTTATATTTCCTTCTCTTACAATATACTCTTCTTCTCTCTCTCTCTCTCTCAATCCCTGCATATTGTTCAATCCCTATGGATTGTTACATACATGCTCAAGGAATCAGCTACTAGTTACAGTAAGATAATACCGATGGAATAACAGAACCAGAGCTCGATTCTTACAATACTGAGACACTAGAGACACTTAGCTATCTAAATGAATCAGAATACTAACTATCTAACTGTCTAAACAGCTACCCAAATGTCTTATTGTCTAACCTTTTACAATACAGAATACATGCTTATATAAGTGGCCCGAAGGTCTCACCATTACAACACTATGGGAATGTCCCAACAGCAACCCCAAAAACCCTAACTGCAAAAGTCGGCCTATCTGTACTTGAGCTACCGCTTTCTGTCACACCACAACTTTCTGCAGTCTTCCATGCTTCCCGGCGCTGATTGTGGGTATGGGCGCCGCTTCCTCGGTCATTCCACTTTTGTCCTTTGTCTTCAATGCCTCAGCCCGTTGATCCTTTTCCTTTATGAGGGTAGTTGATCCCTCCTATCTTTTCCACTGCCTTAAGTGTAGTGGTTGAGCTCGCTCTTCTCGGCCGCTCAGGTACTGTTCTTCTTTGACTTCCCTGTCCCGATGTAGCAGCTTTTCCTGTAGCTACAGGACCCTGCTCCAACAATGTGCAGCAAATGGTGCAGTCTATGTAGTAGTTGATGCGGTTTGTGCATCAGCTAGTGTAGTCTGTGCAGGAACTTGTGCAGTCTATGTAGTAGCTGGTGCATTCTATTCGACAACTAGTGGAACCTATGCCTATGGTGGAATATAACGAACAATATCCTCCATGACTAGTGTAGGTGATACAGGCTCAAACTTAGATTCAACAATGATACTTGTTATGGATATGGAAATGAAAATGCTATGAACAACTCACTTCAGCTCTCAAGGTTTCATATAAAAAAACTCTTCCCTCTTGGAATAGAGTGAAATGAACTTGGGCATAAAGGATGATAGTGTGCAACAATTTTCCATAGCCTCTCTTCGCATGTGTGGGAAATCAATTGAAAGGAATATGTTGTTTTAGGAACATGGGTATATCATCTGACTCATTAACGAAACTTTTATGTATGTCGTCAATTATCTGTCACTTAGAAAGGTATTTATTTCCATAAATCCAGATGTGACCAAAAATAATTCCTCCATATTTTATCGGATTTGTTGAATTAATGGCCTACATCTTGTGATATCTAGGATTCTGGTATCTCATGTGACAACATCATACTATTTACGAATTGAGTTTTATGTTTTCTAGAACACCTTTCTTAGAACAGTGGCACATTCATTGCGACTGATTTTATACCTTCAACACGGTTACTTTCTTGCAACAAACCAAATGTATTCGCTCAGAATTTTGACCTTCGCCAAATGCCAAGTCTGGGAAACTTCACTTCTTGCTTTGGCAGACTAGTAGTCTACGACCATAAATTTTGGCTCATATTTATTTATTTTCTCTATTTTGTTTTTTTTTATGTCCTCTTCCTCTTTCTCTTTTATCTCTTTTTTTAATGCATCTAAGTCACTGTTATACCAAAATCCTGTCACCATGTGATAAGACATTTGACATACCTACTTGCCCTGAATCCCAGCTTCTGGAGTGGAAACTAAATGGTTTTTCATCAATCTTTCATACAAATTCCTAGAACCATGCATGCCCCTTTATCCAGGAGTGGTACCCCTATTCGCACCGCCCATCATATGTTTCCCATAAGTGGTTCCACCGCTTATTGTCATTGGTCCATAAGCGGTTATTGCCAGAACCACTCTGTCATAGAAGGAGAAACGCGGTACCCTAGGTAAAAAGGGAAAAAGAGAAGTTTCTCGAGGCTTCTAGATGATAAGCCTCATGTCCTACCTTATCCCTATTGTTGTGGGTTGGTTGAGCTCGAGATCCCTCATCCTAGGATCTTAGAAGCCACCTCACTCACTAATTTCTCAACCTACTCTATCCATTAAAGCCTTATAAATAATAGCTCATAGACATGGTTGAGGAGATAACACTTGAGATAATGTTATGCTGTTGGATTGATCATTGGCCCAAGATCATTTGGAGAGAGCATAGAGAGCTAGAGTCAGAGCTTTTGGGGATGAGAATGTCTGGTTTCATGGAGATGCATGTCAACACTAAGGCTTGGTTGTAAACTTCTTCATATTCTTTAATGCAAGTTGATTTTTGTCCCACATATGTTGTTGTTGTTGTGATTTTGCATATATGTTGCTAGATTCCTTAGTCACTAGCATAAATTAGTAGATCATATTCTAGTTGCTTTGATTTGTTTCATGTTGAGCTTGATTGCAAGTACACAGGTGGACTATCAAAGCCTTATATTCTAGATATCTACAGCGTCTAGGGAGATTCTTCAACCTCTATCCTCTATTTGTTATGGATCTAAACCATTCAGACTAGTGGAACACCTTGCTATCTGCAAGACGTGAAATATTCTAGCTAACAAATCTGGCGACTCCGCTGGGGATTAGTATATCAATTGTTCTGATCTTCCTCAGTCTGCAACTCTTGTCCGAATCCAGGCTCCATTTTCTTTAACACTCTTCAGTTATATCTATTTTCTAACTTACTTCATTTGGGTTTGAAATTTCCAGATTTGTTCAGATCTAAGTCATTTTGGTCTTTTATGCTCTGTTTCCATACTCAATTCAATAGTATTTTCCTTGATCTAGTTTTTCCTGACTTGATCCATCATTCTTATTTGTGTTTTGGTAATCTATAGGGAAACGTGCCTATGTTGTGTACAAGGAGCAATGCCACCGCCTAAACAAAGTGGATAGTAAGTGGTTTCACCGCCTGTAACCCGTTTGCAAGAAGCAGTGTTGTCTTGGAAACGCTTTGTCAACACCTACAAAGTGGGGTGCCAGGTAGGCATCATTCCAAAACATTTTTTCCTCATTTTTCTTTGAAAAAATATGGATTTTGATTGCTTTCAGTTATGTTGTCAGGCTTGTGTTACTGAATCTGGTGTGTGTGGCTTGTTGGTTTGATTGTTTAATATTGATTTGAGTGGAATTCCAAAAGTTTGTTTAAGTATTTTGATTGTTCATCTGCTTCTATGCTTGTTGGTTGTTTTTAAGAAGGATTTCTTATTTTCTGAAAAGTTTAAGGTGTTATTGAAATCTCTTTTCGTTGCATAAACTAAAAGAAGAACACTAGATTAGCTTCTAGGTTTTGTTTCTTATTGGCATAGTAAACTTCTTTTTCTTTCATTCAAAAAAGAAAAGTTTTGACTGAGACTAGGACATCATCATTGAGCGTTGGATTTGGGTTCTCTGATTGGCTTTACAAGCTTTTAGAACCTTTATGATATTTCATCTCTCATGCATTTAGGACTATCTCGATCAAAATATTAAAAAAATGGTAGTTTTAAGTTAGATTTGCTTATGTTTTTGAGAAAATTGAAGGCTAGAATGCATTGGCATATAGGTGTGCTTCATGTTGTTCTTTTATGAAAAGAGATTCTCACCCTTCTCATTTGCTTTTGAAAAAAAGAAATCGGTTTGGAAAAGCTTTGCTTGTCTTTGATTTGATGTTCATGACTGTTGATTTGGAATGATTTTTGGTCTTGAAACAAAAAGAAAACACTCTCTTCCCTCCCGTAAGTAGGCATACTAAATGGTAAAGTGAACATTTGTACAAGCATATTGCATGGTTTTACTTTTATGTCAAAACATCATGCATTCACCAAACCATACAAGTTAAAATTAACGGTAGTTGTAGGTTAAAATTTACGTAGTAACTTGAGTGATAGGTTAGAGATGTGTTTGGGCGTCGTAAAACGTAGGAGCTGTCATCATTTGTCAGCATTAAATCCTGGGACTCGCGCAGTTCTTCCACATACCATTGGTATATCAAATGGCCTTTCACGTACCCTTGAGGTATATAGAAAGGTACTTCACATAATCAATTGTATATTGGAAGGCCCCTTGTGTACAGTTATGCATTAGACAACACTACTATCGATTCGAGCTCCCACGTACCTTGTGTATATCGGGAGACCCCACTAGGATACCTTATCTATCTGAGAAAATCCCTTTATCCATCTTGTTTGGATCCATACACCGAAAATAACATTCAGGGAGATTACTACACATGTACCCTTGAGGTATATCGCGAGTGGTACCTTCTTACAATCCTATTGAGAGACCTGACTTTTGAACTCCTCCTGTCATTTTAAGTTTACTTGTTTTGACCTATAGTTTGTGTAGGGAAGTCGTTCGATGTGTTTTCTAGATTTTTAGACCCTAGGTTAGATAGGAACTATACAAATTGGCTGAGTTAAGATAGTCCAGGAGAGTACCGGGCTTGCCACCTGATTTTATTCCTATTTCAGGAGAAAATCCAAAGGAAGATATCGACCAAGGAGCTGCTACCACATCCCAGGTGGGAGATAATGTGGTGGTGGAAAGTGGAGTACCATATTCTTCACACTCACCTCCCTTGGTCCAACAACCTTCTCGGGGAAATTCATCGTTCCATTCTCCCTTGGAAGGTCATGTTGATGATACAACCCGTCCGGACTTTGGTCCCAATGCTCCTTTTTGGGAGACACCTATAGGATAGGCCATTGCCTCATTTGGTACCCATGTAAGTTATCCTGTTGATGAATAAGAATGTAGGAAATACCGTGCTGCTATTCTCCATGTGCAGGAGGTAGAAAACCAGATTGATGGCCTATTAGGCTCTACACCAGTACGTTCCACATCTCTTCCTGTGGGATATCGTTCATTGGCCAGTTCTATGAGACCCATTGAACCAATTATAGATCGTCCATTAATAACCCACAACCCAGGTCAAATTACCACCCCTCTCACCTCTCATGTTATGTCTATTCCAAATCCTCCCATGTCTTCTGCACCTGGGTCCCAACCTTCAATTCCTGTTTCATCAGTACCTTCTAATGTTGGGGGGAAACCCTTGGCATGACCTACATTATCTGATGCCGGAATTGTACCTAGTCAAGGGAAGACCTCTAGCATAGAATCATCTACATTTTTTGTCCCTCCCACCCATACTAATGTGGTAAATCCCCCATCCAGTTCAGGTCAGGCCTTGGGGACACAACCTATAATCATTCAGTCTTCTAGAGGTTATGGTTATCAAATACCTATAGGTAATCACCCATCTAATCCTACAGGAACACCTTATGCTGGAATTCCATACCTTAGTAACACTTTTACACCATGCGGGCAACCCAACTGGTCTTACATGCTAGGTATGGGAGGGATACACATACATACTGCAGGAGGTGCAGGAGGAATGCCTTATGGAGGTCTTCCCCCTGGGGGAACTAATGGTCTCGGAGGATCTAGAAACTTTCCTTGTTATGGTCCTAGTGGTCCTAGTGGTCCTAGGGGACCTGGTGGCTTTCTTCCTTTTGGATATGGAGGGTCTGGTGGCCCTCCACCTAATGGTTCTGGTGGCTCTAGAGGTTTAACACCTTCTGGAGGCTCTGAAGGGTCTGGAAATCCACCTCTTGGTGGTCTTGGTGGTCCTGGTGGTCCTGGTGGTCCCAGTGGCTTTGGAGGCCCTAGTGGTCCTAGTGGTCCTAATTCCAGAAATCAACCCCCCATGGATGGATATTTTGGTGGTTCTTCCTCACAACAACCTGTTTATCAGTCTACCTATGGTCCTACTGGTAATTATATACCATATCAATACTACTAGTATGTGCATCCCAACCGACAGTTACCTTTCCTAGAAAATTTGGACTTGCCTGATTTGTCCAAGTTGATTAATGATCCCATTCAACACAATCCCTTGTGGCCTCCCATTCTGGTAAAGTTACGATCAGATATTCAAAAATTTGATGGGAAGCAGGGAGATGATCCGAAGAACCGTGTTATGAATTTTGATTTATGGTGTTCTTCGAACTCCCTCATGGATGATTCTGTCCGGTTACGACTCTTTCATCGAACTTTGACTGGTACGGCTTGTTGGAAACTGTGTTCCTTACACACTTTCAGCTCCCTATTCGTTATAAAATGAGCACTGATATTTTAACTTATTTACAACAAAACACCTCCACCCACATTTTTGATCATATTCATGAGTGGAGAAGGTAGAGAAGGCTTATTAAGGCCCCTATTCTGGATCATTTGTTATCTAATTGGTTCACTAAGTCCTTGTTGCCTTGAATTTCCTGAGATGTGGTTATGGGTAGTTTCGTTATCGAAGAGAAGGCTATTAGTAAGGCTCAGTACCTAGACTTGGTCTATTCCCAGTCTGGAACTCTTTATGACCTGATTCCTCAAGCTCCTCGCCCCAGCACTGACCCTGCTAAGCCACTAGCAAAAGTACCTGTTGATGGGATTGTTGGTTCAATCTAGTCCCCATCTACAGCGAAACCTACCAAGCAAACCCAAACTGCTACTCCTTCAACTCCTAAGGTTTCCACCGAGGTCAATTATATTCAAAGTACTCAAACCTCTCGAAATAAAAAGAAAGGTAAAAATAGAAATAAAAAACTTGGAAACCAGCAAGAGACTCCACAACCAACCAATAATGACAATGACACAGGGAAAAGGAAGGCTAAATATCCCTATCTGCTATGCGGTGGTGACCATTTTTCAAAGGAGTGTCCCCGCCAGGATGAAATCTCCCATTTTTTGAAGTCCAATCCCGTACCTGCAATACTTACGGATCCCTTTCTCTCTCAACAACAACTAGTAGACCACATGTCTAACCAGGTTAACTCTAGTTCATTGAAGGAAATTTGTATGATGTCCTCAGATACCATCCATCTGCAAACTTGAATTCAAAATTATGATAAACCCACAGATAATAAAGAAGATCAATCTTCTTCAGGGAAAGTTCCCTCTACTAGTTCTCTGGAATCCTCGTCTACTGTCCCTTTATCTATCGAGAAGCATACTCTCGAGATGATTTTGCACCCACCTAAGAGTACTCTTCGGAAGGCTGTCTTTAATCCCAATGCTTGAGCTACTCAATTCTATAAAGTGGTTGAAGATCTTGCTCAGGCACCTTGTGCGATTTATACCCTAGAAGTACTCCAAAGTTGCCCCACACAGTGCAAGAACTTGTTGACAATGTTAGGAGCGTTAGAACCGGATAACACTAACTTGATTCATTTCAATGTTGAGAACTATAAAACTAGATTACCACATAAACTTTATTTTCAGATCATTATGAAAGTAGTGGTAAAGAAAGTCTTTCAAATGGTACTAGATGAAGGTGCTTCAACCTCAGTGTTATCTCTTACTTGTTGGAAAGATCTTGGCTCTCCCGATCTTGTTACATCACCTACGACCCTTAAAGCCTTTGATGGATGGGGTTTCCAAACCCATGGTCTCATATCAGCCCTCACGATTGAGCTAGGGGGAAAAACCATTTCCATCCAAGTAGAAGTGGTAGATGTCCCTCTAGATTACAACCTCCTTCTAGGAAGGAATTGGTTCTATGCCATGACTGTTGTTGCCTCAACAATATTTCAAACACTCCAATTCCCGTATATAGGGAGAATTGTTACTATTGATCAGCTTGATTTCTGTACGCCGGATGTTACTACCTCCATGGATAATAACATCCCCATGTTAGGTCAGTCCCCTCCTCCTTACCAGTCGATTGGGGTAGGCATGCTGAAGGATTCATCCCTCATGGGGATTTTTCCATCTACTCCTCCTAGCAGAGATACCGTGACAGTACATATGATCGCCTCATTTGATTATGAGCCTAAGGGAAAAAATGTTGTTGATTCCACCTCGTTGAGTCCTCATGAAGCTATGTATGACACCATTCAAACCTTTTTCGATGATCACACTGATGACCTTCATCTAGTGGCTTTGGATCCTTACCATTTACCGTACTGGTTAGAACATTCTCTTCGATTCTAGACTATCTCTCTGAGATTTTTGTTTTCGATGAGTCTATTATAGAGATCATGAACACAGATGAGCCCATTTGGGAGGATCACCATCATAGATCCATGTTCCTCCCCAACACCAGTTCGAGCAACCGTGATTTTCCATCCTTGTTTCCTACTGATATTGTCAACATTCCACAAAGTCCTATATTGTTGCAAGATACAGATTCTGAAGGAAACCTTTGCAACATTACTTAGACAAACCCAATTGACATATCAGCCAAGCCTAATGTTATTGAGCACGTTCATGTTGGGAAGAAATGCTCCATAGATGAATCTGAAGCATATAAGGCACTTTTTAAGGAATTTCGTGATATTTTTGCCTGGTCCTATGAAGAGATGCCGGGTATTGACCCTTCCATTGTGGTCCACGAGATTAAAAATTATCCCATGGCTAAACTCGTTAGGCAGAAACTTAGGAAACTCCATCCTCGGAAGGCCGCAGCTATTAAAGCTGAGATTGAGAAACTTCTGAAAGCTGGTTTTATTTATCCTGTACCTCTAACAGAATGGGTATCGAACGTTGTCCTTGTCAATAAAAATCACGGCACCATTACAGTCTGCATCAACTTTAGTGATTTAAATAAATCTTGTCCCAAGGACAACTTTCCTACGCTACATATCGATCAGATTATCGACAACTGTGCTGGAAGTGTCATTTTTTCATTCATGGATGGCTTCTCTAGCTACAATCAGATTGAGATATTTCCCTCCAATCAGCATAAAATGGGATTCATTTGCCCATGGGGAACCTGTGTCTATAAGAAGTTACCTTTCGGCTTGAAAACTGTTGGAGCCACATTCCAGCGTGTGATGTCCTATGCGTTTCACAACATTAAACATATTGTTGAACCGTACCTTGATGACCTCCCTGCTCATTCATAGCAACGAGAGGACCACCCTAGTCATCTTAGAGACATATTCCTGAGATGCCATCATTATAATATACGGCTCAATCCACATAAATGCATTTTTTGCATTGAGACGGGATGTCTACTTGGCTTTGTGGTATCCAAAGATGGCATCTGGATAGATCCTTTGAAGATTGCTGCTATCATTAATATACCAGCCCCAACCAACCTCCTTGAACTCCAAAGTTTGTAGGGGAAGGAAAACTTTCTCTACCATTTCGTGTGCAATTTCGCAAAGAAAACGCACAGTTATATGCATCTCCTCAAGAAGAACACTCCATTCTTCTGGGATGACTAGGCCCAACGTGCCTTTGATAATCTTAAGCACGCTCTGACTCATTCACCTGTGATACACCCCCCAGATTATTCAAAGGACTTTATGTTGTATATTGCTACCTCCGCTACTACCATCGCCATGGTTTTAGTGTAGGACAATCTCCATAGTCAGGAGCATGTGATTTATTATGCCAATAAGAATCTTATCGATTCTGAAACTTGGTATTCACATGTGGAGAAGTTAGCATTGGCCACGGTCATTGCTGTGCAAACGTTTTGTCACTACATTCTGCTCCGCACTACCACTGTATTGGAATACTAGAACCTGATGTACTACATCTTGAATCATCAGGTACTCGAGGGAAAGTACTCCCATTGGATTATTATCCTTCAGGAGTTTGATCTGGAGTTTGCCAAGGCCACATCAAAGAAATCCTTGGTTTTTGCAGAGCTTATGTGTGATCTTCCCTATGCTACAACGAAATCTGAGCCTAGTGATTCATTTCCAGATGAATTCCTATTCCTGATTAGTAGTACTGATCCTTGGTATGGAGATTTGCTGATTTATCTCTAGACCCAGTGTTTCTAGCCGCATTTATCTAGCGATGATTATCATTGTATCCGTCACCACGTGAAGTACTATCTCATCTTGAATCATACCTTGTATAGACGTGGGATTGACTCCATTCTCTGGCGATGCCTCACCCATGAGGAGGATGAACACGTGTTGAATGATTGCCACTCTGGAGCATGTGGCGTTCATTTATCTGGGATGGCTACAGCCCAGAAAATCCTTCGCGTTGACTATTTCTGGCCTTCTATCTTCAAAGACTATCATGAGGTTGTTAAGAAATGCCCACCTTGTCAACATTTTTATCCTAAAAAGTGCTCCCATCCTTCTTTGCTTCACCCCGTCATTGTCGTTGTCCCATTCGCCAAATGGGGGATTGACTTCATGCATTGTAAGCCTACCTTAGTTGAGGGGCATGGCTACATCATCGTAGCCATGGATTATTTCACAAAATGGGCTAAGGCCATGCCTACATATGCAGAAGATGGTAAGACTATCACTCTCTTCTTATTCAATCATATCATAGCTAGATTTGGAGTTCCGCAATCCATCGTCACTGATCACGGATCTCATTTCCATAATCAAATGATGGAGGAATTGAGTGCCAAACTAGGTTTTTGCCATGAAAACTCTACACCGTATTATCCACAAGCTAATGGTCAGGTAGAGGACATTAACAAAGTTTTGAAAACTATGCTTCGTCGGATGGTTGGAGATCATAAATCCATTTGGCACCTCATTCTTTTTTCTTCTCTTTGGACTTATCAAAATTCTATGAAAATAGATATTGGTTTCACGCCATTCCAACTTGTCTATGGACTTGAATTTTTCTTGCCGATCCAATGTCAGATTCCATCTTTACAACTTGTTGTCGAACTTCTCCCGGACACTTCCACAGAGGAAGAGAGATTTTTGTATTTGAATAACCTTGATGAGACTCGCAGAGATGCTGCCTTGGCTAATGAGGTGCATAAGAAATGTGTCAAGGCACAGTACAATAAATCTGTCCAGCCTCATGTCTTCAATGAGGGTGACCTAGTATTGACTTATGACCAGAGATATGACAAACTAGGGAAGGGTAAGTTTGAGTCCATGTGGTATGGACCTTTCGTTATTTCTAAGGTGTTAGAGAAAGGAGCTTACAAGCTCATTGATTATGATGGAATCCTTTTGGGGAAACCTCGCAATGGGTTGTACCTAAAAAGGTACTATGCCTAGGTCTTCTTGGATAGTATCTTGTATATATGTATATTGATTGAATTTCAGTGTGCTTTTAGTATTTTCAAGATGGTTTTGATTTTTAGTGTCTGCATCTGTTTATACCATTTTGGTCATGCAGATGGATTTCTATGTCTTCGCTGATGGTGCTTGCCACCACACCTTGAATCTTTCCTCGGCTACTTGGGTTCTCTATTCCCTAGCTGAATATTTGGTCAGTTCAGGAGTGGTTTGCATAGGTCCCTCTACTAATAACATCGCTAAGTATGAAGCAGTCATTGGTCTTTTGACTGAAGCTGCCTCCCAAGATGTCCATGATCTAGTAGTCTTGATGGACTCACAGCTCGTGGTTTGTCATTTAAACCATGTCTACACCATTAGGAACCCAGTACTCCTCCACCTCTTTCAGAGGGTACGTTTGTTAGAAAGATCATTTGGAACCCTTACTTATAGGCATATCCCTAGGGAACATAATGTAGTTGCTGACTCATTGGCTAATTACATCCTAGATTGGCATATTTCCCATTCATGACATCAAATCAAACATGGTACATTGTAAATAAACATTTAAAGACACATAGAACTCATAGAAAATGCATTTGGCCATTTGAAACATATAAACACCATGTAAAAGTCTCTATAAATATATACGAAAACATTTTACAAAAACTAGGTCCTGAGACCTCATCTAAAGCACGTAGGCTTTCAGAAAAAATCATCATAGAAAATCCTAAAGCTATTGGATTTCAGTATATATGTCTCATACACTAATGGTTCTTGTGATAGCACATCAATGTGCGAGCCACCCTACATAGCAGCCTGCTAAATCTACCTAGTACTCCCGCTATAGATCTCTGATATCTACTCAAGAGGTCATCTATGTTAGCATTTGGGATGTCTAGATTCAACCTCTCCAGGTTCTCCTCCAACTCCCTAGTGATATCATCACCCTGTGGTACGAAGCAAGCTCTGGCTTGTCTATCCAATGAAGATGCTCCTCCAGGCCTTGCTACTCCAACATCTACATGAGAACAAACAGGTCTCGTCACTTATCATAAAAAAATATAAAACTTTAAAAACATAAAAACATTGTCCATTTTAGGGTTTCTTGCTTCTTACCGATGTCACCCCACTTCCCTCTAGATGGGAGTGGTAGGTTGGTATCTCCAGTAAAGTCCATGCCTACATAGGCATAGTCCTCAACCATGACCATCTGATCCCGTAACCATCTAAAGAATGGATCACTGAACTTCACTCTTCCCCTACCCACTCCTATGCAAGCCATGACCTAGACCCACCTCAGCATATGGGGGTCCCGTGCTCTCAGACTTCGAAAAGTCACTTGGGGCCTCATCTGTGGGACCTGCTCGAAGAAGAAGCAGGCTAAGATGGAACCAAAGCTGAACTGATTCAGCTCTCCCTGTCGACATTTAGTCAGCTGATCCTTGAAGATTGGAAGCATTGCTTCCACCCAGTTGAACACCGTAGGTGCCATGGCCTCTATGGCATACAACATGTGTGCCCTGGAAGCCTGGTGCACACCCTGGCTCCTAGCCACCCTCTATATGGTGAAAAGAACAATCCATAGAGCCTTATCTGTCATTGCCCTGATGGGGATTTTCTTCCCCAATGTACTTGTACCTGGTGCACAGTACCGATGTATAGGCTCTCTAGTGGTAATGTCCCCGCCACAGGAACCTTTTAGTGATATGGGGGCACCTCATCTCGATAGACCAATTAGGAAGTAGATATCCTCTACCGTAACTGTAAGTATATGTGCCCCCACCTCAAAATACTATTTTTCTGGATTCCACATATGCAGTATGTGTTCCAGTAATCTCTCGTGGGACACCATGCTTTGGGTCCAGAAGAAATTTAAGAGTCCACAGTCCCGTAGTGTGGCAATGAAACCCGCATTTCTTTCAGTAGCACCATCTTCATCATCATGTGTTCTTTCCTTCCATATCACCATGTTTTGAGTCACCTAGACCTACCAAAAAAAATAATGGTATGCATTAGAATCATCCTTGAATCATTGCAAATCAAAAGAATGAATATTTTTTGCCCATATCATTTTCTTAAGTTCTCCATGGTCGGCACCGCCTGTGCCCCGTTGGAGATAGGCAGTGGCATTGCCTATCCACTGTGTTCTTGGTGCATTTCTCGGGTGGTACTACATATCCTGTAAGGGGTAGCCACGGTGCCCACATATTTTGTTTTAGGGCTTTCCAGATAGGCCCAAAACCCACCCAAATCTCAAAATAGAAGCTATGAAATGAAAGATAAAGGTATTAGATGTTACCTGCAACTAATGGTGTTGAAAATGGATGGTGAAAACTCCTGGTATCAGCTGTGGAAGATATGGCTAGAAAAATGCTCCAAGCGCTCTCTGCTAGAGGTAAATAGTGAAATGTTTTGATTTTTTACTATTTACTTGACTTATATAGACATTTTTGGGTATGACTTACTATAGTTTTGATATAAAATCATATTTTAGTCAAAGTTAATTTGTCGTAATCCCTTAATGTTGGATTTGAATGCATTTAACACTTGTTTCTAAGTCATCTGCAAGATAAGAGAACTTTAGTAAGAATCTTTGGAAAGTTTGTTTATGGCTTTTTCATACTTTCACAAAATGGAAAAGGTCGTCAAGCGTTTATTATGACACTTTGTCATGCTCGTTAAAATATAGTATGAAAGTTTCGAGTCCATTTCAAGTTTGTTTCCAGGCTCGTAAAATACAACGTTGTGTAAAGAAGCATCACGGAGTCCTCTTTTCACCTCTTTTTTATGCTCCTTAAACACGAAAAGGTTGTTGAGTCCATTTCTGATTCTTTCCAGGCTCATAAAATATGACATTGTGTAAAGAAACCTCATGGATTTCTCTTTAAACCCTTTTCAGGCTCCCTAAATATGAAAATATAGTTGAGAGATCTTGTCTTCTTCACGCTCATTAAAGTATTTGAAGAGTCATCCGTCTGACGGTAGGTTATCTCTTTTTCGATTCTTATCGAACTATTTACGAAAAAGGATCACTCCAGCCAATCATGACTGGAAGAGTTGTCTAAGGTATGATTTTACATTTTTTGGTGCCTTAGAGACTAAATCATATGAAAAAGGACCCCCTCAGAGTCTTCTTCCATATTCGTTCAGACTCTCTAAACATGAACAATACCGAGTTTTCTTTCAGTGGACTCGTTAAATTAAACATTGAGAGACCCTTTTTGAAAACGAACCCCTCCTCTCTTAGGTTTGTAAAACATATGAGTCTGGAATTGTCTTCTAACAAGCTATATCGAGTGTTTGTTACCCTCTTTGAACTCATAAAACCGAAAAGAGGCACTCATCAATCATGATGGGGGAAATGGGAAGGGAATCATTTTGTAAATAATGGCAGTTTGTTGCAGCTGCAACATTTTCCCAAAATTCGAAAAAATTTCGGGACCCTCCTTTTGCTTATTTTGGTTTGATGATTCTACAGAAAAACTATTCCTAATTCCAGAAATGTCTCACTACTTGTTTAAGTTTACCTTGCCATCGAACGTATTTTTTTGAGTATTTGAGTTTAAAATTTAGTCGCTTGCGCTCCCGCCGTTGCGGAGAAATAATAAGCAACTAGTTCCGATATTTTTTCTCTGATGCACTTTGTCTCAATCGGCTGTCATTTGGATTCCCGTCGGAACATTTTGTTCTTGCGTTCTCCGCAGTTGCAGACAGCAGACTACGAAGTCTCCTGATAGTTGCATCAACTTTTCAACCCCGCTTGGTTGTTTCATTGATCCTTGAGTTTTCGGCATCCATTGTTGTGGCTTTGAAAAGCGCTATGTCTTCAGTAATTTAGTTGGTTTTTCCTCCGATTTACATTTTTTTTGTTGTGAAACATGATGTCCTTTATGTTTACATCGTTGCGGCTCCTTATCCTTCTATTGCTACGATGTTTAGTTTTGCGAGCTCCGATGCTTTAGTGGTTTCTCCCGGATGTCTTGGCAGTTCACCTAGTTGTTTTTCCACCCAACGTTGCAGGAGGAGATGTTCATATGATCTCCGACCCTTGCATTTTCATCGTCCGACGTTTTATCCCACCGCTCTCAGTTGACCAGACATATATATATATGGGGTCGGGTAAGTTGATTATTCTATTGTTATTTTGGACTGTCATACACTGTCATTTTCATGCACTGTCATTTTTGCTTGAGCCCGCCAGGACCCCGCTATCGGTACCCTTGTTCCTAGGTGGCTCTGCCGTGGAAGCTCAATGGTCTTCCTCCCACCTGTCGCGCAGCATCGGCAGGTAGGCCCTTGTACTCCTCGTCCCATTCCATTCGACTGGGCTGTTCAATTTTTGGTTTACTGTTATTTCTGCGGTTAGGGTTTTCCCTTGGTCCCCGTCGTTTACATGTATATATGTTGGGCATGTAGCATAACTATCAATAGGATAATTTTGTTACCCACGGGGTATTTTCCTTCCACAGCAGTTATGGTTTTCAACCCTGCACTTGATGGTTGGGGAAACTGGTGCAGATGGTCATTACACTGTCTGCACCAGTCTGCCCTATTTTATGATTGGCCATCGGGGAAGGTTTTCCATGGCCTCCCTATGGAAGATCTGACTAGTTTCCCCTTCTTCGGTTACCACATATTTCAAACCAAGGCCACGTTTTACCTCACTGTTTCGAGCGACCTGGTTCATAGTCGAATTCGAACCCGAGCCGGTCTAGGGTAGTATAGCATCACCCAACCTAAGACTGACCGTAGAATGCACATATGCAGTGTTTTTCCTGAAATGCCTCGTTGAATGGCTAGAATAAGTGCCCCTATCATTCCACGTAGTGCAGTGGTCATGGCACCCAAAGAGAGCCCGAGGTTGTCTTCATTTTAACGTAGGCTCTGTTTCCCACTCAAGCTTTGTTGACTGAGCCGATTTCAGTGTTAGACAGGAGTATTAGCACGAACATATTTGCTTCATTTAATTAACTTCCATCATGTTAAACATAGATGAGGTAAAATATTTTACATTGTTATCTCAATCTCTGTAATTTATCTGAAAATAGCCTAACAATTACAATTTTATATGTGATAGGAAGATTCCTCCGAACTCAAAATGTCTAAGCATCAAAATAAGAAGGTTCCTGTGGTCGAAGAGGATCTTGATGTAGAAGTCATCACCAAGACTAAATATATTTATGAAGACACCAAATTTATAACCGGTGTCAAGCCTGAGTATCAGTGGGGAGACATCTACAGGTTGATCACGCGTCGAGAGGTGCCTGATATTGGTTTTGACGAAGAAAACATATACGCCAATATAGAAAGGCTTCACTGATGAAGGTTGCTACCAGACCTGAGCTCTTTCCTTGCTCTGAAGTGATTGGGTGGATCCTACCCAGGGCAGATGTAACCACTATGATTCTTGAGAATGTTGACAAACAAGGCTATGCTGCCTATAGCCCAGGATATGTATCCCTGGCCTACCACCTGCTAGAAGCACAAGTATTTTTAATTGAATATTGGTTGAGAAATATCAGAATGGACCTTGTCAAGACCCTCAAAAGGATGCTCATGCCTGGAAGAAACTTTAGAACCAAGCCGACGGGATAATATGACACCGCGAGCTTAAGGACCCCTTACAGGTTCATTGCCTTAATGCTCAATAGAATTTTTGGGAGAGCTCATGGAAAAAGATTCAAATTGGAGTGGATGTCGATTATTTTTTATGTCGCGACACAGGGGACCATTTTCAACTAGGCCAAGATAGTGTCGAATAGTTTTTCTTCCTGTATGGCCTCAGCTTTGGGAGGAGTGTCCCAAAAAAGGTCAAAATTTTATATGAGCACCATACTCATTGATTGCATATTGTGCAATCAACCTTTCCTCGGCCTAAGGTGCATCTGGGACTGGGAAAGGATACATGTTTACTCTGCATACAAACCACAGTGGGCCCACAAGTACCACAGTCACTACAAGGAGGTCTATGAACATTTTATCATGCCATTATACACTCTTATTTTCTTAAAAGAATGTGACTGCATGTCTGAGGAGGCACTACAGGTGATCGAGGAATATGCTGATTACTACCTGACTAAGGAGGGGCTCTATTTCAGAATTTTTGGAGGCTCTAGAGCACCCTCCCTATTGCCTAAGTATGCCACAGACTATATAATTCACAAAGAGGCAGTCAGGAAAGTCTTCCTAAATGGAATAGGAATCTTTTTATTTGAACATAAGAAGGTTGCATATCCTCCTTTGCCTTTCAGGTTGGGGATTTATAAGTTTACCAGAGTTAAGAAGGCCGATGAATTTGTGGAGGAGTTGGAAAAGTTTCATTTTGGGGAAATGCCCTTCCACAGGAATGACTCCCACAACAAGTTTGTTGAACACTGCAAAGAGGCCAATGTCCATTTTGAATACACTCACCATTGGGATAGAGAAGAGTCCATCTTCCACAGTGCATTGAACATAACGGCCTTGAGGAAAATGTTTAAAAACAAGATCACCACCAAAGGTGGAAAGGGATAGGATGAGCAAGCAAAGGCCGATGAGGAAACCAGGAAAAGAAATAAAGAAGCCTAAAGGTTAGCCCAAGAAGCTGAAGGGTGGCTGAAGGGGGAAGAGGAAGAGAAAAGAAGAGCTGCACAAGAGGCAGCCAGAAAAGCAGAAGAAGATGCCAAGATTGAAGAAGAAGAAAGAAAAGGGAAGCTAGATGAGGAGCTTTAGAAATAGGAGGCAGAGAGGATGAAGCTGGCCCAAACAGCAACAGAAAAGTCAACCTCTGACATAGCAGACATTCAGACCCAGGACGTGGAGAACCCCAATGTTCAAGACCCTGAAGTACCTGCTGTCAACACACCTGGACAGTCTATGGCCCCCACCCTTAGACTAGTCCCCTTTGAATAGAAGATAGGGTAAGAGGTCCCTGATTTTAATACTATCTTCTATGATAAAGAAAGAAAAATGATAGTAAAAAGAACTGAAAAGAAGGTTGAAATAGGGGTGTCTGTCTGGTAAGATGATAACTGATACGACCATTGTATACAGAACAAACAAAGACCCTAGATTCACTATTATAGCAGCGGCTGGATTGATCCACACTTCAGAGGACAATGTAAACAAAATAATGATAGATCTGGAGCAGTCTAAGAAGTCTTCTTCTCAACTAAAAGACACACTAAGAAAGGAAAGAGAAGAAAACAATAAGCTGAAGAGAAAATTCAAAGATGTGCAAAAGGAGATAAAGTATTCAAAGGCCGAACTTCAGGTTCTCCAAGCAGAGAGAAGATCTATGGAGAATACCCAGGAATGTATGGAGAAGATACAACAAGAATATCAAGAGTTGTGGGCAGAGAAAGAACAGCTACTAGGAAAGATAGAGGATTTGGAGCTGCAAAAGACCACCTTGGAGGCGAATGAGAGGCAATCTCAAGAACAAGAGACAAAACTTCAAGAGCATATTACCTCTCTGATAGTATCTTTGGAGGAAGCCAAAGAATAACAGGTTAATCTCCAACCTTTCAAGGAACATGTGCTGGCACAAAAATCAAAGATGCTTCAGTTGCAGATGGCCATAGAAGAGGAAAGATGCAGGGTTTTGCAAGTATATGGTCAGTTGGAGGAGATTTTGGAGACCTCCTCATATTTTTTTGATAGATCTCAGGACATCCTGGAAGTCTTGACAGCAAGGATGGTGAGACTAGAAAACAATGAAGAAGCTCCTGCAGAGCTGCCCTCCAAAGATCGACAGGCCCTTAAGCAGGACTATGACTTATTGGAGTTTGCCATCAACACCGCGAGGAATTCAAGAAGGCTGTTAGAAAGACAAAAGGGGCATGTACAAAATTATTTAGAAGGCTCCTAATTACTTATAACTGATGCCAAGTAGAAGCTGAATGGAGGTTGGATGCTTTTCCGGACCACAGCTTGTTTGTGGAAATTTTGCAGAAAAGGTACCAACAAGAGGAAAGCAAAATACAGCACATCAAAGCTCTCTATGACCAGACCTTAAGGAATGAAGTAGATCATTCCGTAGTCAGTGTGCAGGTATTAGAAGATCAGCTTCGTTTGAGTGCAGCCAGAATTGAGGCCATCAAGAACCAAGCTACGAAATTCGAGATAAATATTCATTTTTTGGAACCTTCTGAGTTTGAAGGCATCGCCTCAGAGGCTTCGGCCTGGAAGAAATTTATAAATAATCAAGCAGTGCCCTCCTCATGAATATTTGCCCATTTTTTTAATATGTTGCAATTTTGTAAATACTTAGTAAAAGAAAAATTTTGGGAGGTGAAGAGTTGGGGAAGCCCAAGATTTATTTGTAGGCAGCCCGTGACAGTCTTATTCTTTTTGTATAAATATAGAGGACTTAGAAGAAAGAGGGGATTTTTTCCCAGTTAGACAAAAAAAGATATATTGTAAGAAGAACTACTTTTTTTTGTAATAAAGAATTATTGTTTGCCCGTCGGAGAAAGTTTGGTGGGACGTTCAAATGTTATGCTATGGATTGGTGGAAGATGAACTACTTCGTTTTTTCCAGCTTTTTTTCCATTAACTATGAGATCTTTCTAACTCTTAGGGCCTATGTTCTTGTTTGAATGATTTCTGGTTTATTCTGTGAAATTACCACCATGAGTAATGAATGCTGTTCATAAGCAATTGGCTATCTGATTGTCTAAATATCTTTAATCGTTCATGTGTTGTGGGAAGGAATATCAGCTATCTGTAATTTCTCTTTATAATGCATGTACAATATACATTACTCATTAATAAGTTACATTTTGGCTCGCCGGGGATAGGTAGATAGTTAGATTTACTTTATTACTGTGTATGTGATTTAGGTGCTTGTGAGTTCTAAGACAAAAGGTAAGAACTTACACATCACTTTGTGACTACTCCTTGCATCCTTTATCACCCTGCATGTTAATTAGGCACATGCATATCATACTTTAAGTCAAAAATACAAAAATATATACGATGGACCAGACCACAACCAGTAAAACCTTTTAGTTTTGTTACTTGACCTACGATAGCCAGACCGCAAACCAGATGGATTCCCTACACCAAACAGTCACGGGCTAGTTGGGAACGTTGACTGGGGAGAATCCCTTCCTGTTGTTTCCTGCGAATTTCCAGGCCTCAACACAGTTGTTTGTCATTACCTTTGAACATGGCACTTGTCTACACAATCATGTCACTCAATTGGGTATTCAGCTAATATTTGTAATGATCCACTTTCATGAGTCATGTCAATCCTTTGAGTCTTTCAAAATAATGCATTATCCACTGTCACATTGTGTGTTTGTCCTGTTCAGTCATGCTGCCAAGTCTTTTTGTCATGCCACCCAACGTTTAAAAGGAGATATGAAGAAGTTTTACCTCTACAGTCTACATAGTCTTTGTGTCAGTATCTTTGAGTTAGTCATATGGTTACTACATTCACATCATTCCAGAACTATGTTTCGAGTTTCGATGTGGGACTCATCATGGCCCTCCTTCGATGATACTTTTCCCATCGACATCAACTCATCATCTGGGAAATAGTATTAGAAACAATATTTAGTACCTTGAGATATGTATGCCTTAATGACATTTTCTCTTGCTCTCGACATAGGTTCACATCATTGACCTTTGATCGATAGAATCGACTGAGTGTTCAACATTAGGACATCTATTCACACTCAGTAGGTTGTACTAGGGTACCTTGGGAATCATTAACATTAATGGTGATCTCCCTCACACTTGTTAATGGTTCACATCATTGGCTGGTAATCAAGTGGTTTCTACCATGTTTGACTTTAGATCATTGTAATCACATGGATAGAATTGTACTTTGTGGAAGACGAGATGAAGACCCTAGGTATTTGTTTAAAGCGCTCATTGCTTTTTCCCTAGGCTGCGATGGAGTTTTGTAAATCTATCATGGATCCACATTTGTATGGTCATGGATATGCTCACATTTGTGTTAGTATGACATAGATATACATTGTATGTCTAGTAGCTATGTCCAAGTTTGATTCCTCTATCATATGGATCGACGTTGTATTCTAGTAGCCATGCTTGTTTATTCCTCTCATGGATCTACCTTGTATTGGTATGCAGCCATGAGTTTGGTTACTTGTGTCTATGATTCAGCATACTGATGTACTACAGATGTCGACTTGACAACATGTTCCGATCGAGCCAACATTTTGATCTTGTGGTGATGACTTGTTCTCAAAGCTCTTGTTTATCATATCCCTCTAAGACTCATGCTTTGGGGGGCATCTTGTTATACCAAAATCCTATCACCATCATGTGATAAGACATTTGAAATACCTACTTGCCCTGAATCTCGACTTCTGGAGTGGAAACTAAATGGTTTTTCATCAATCTTTCATACAAATTCCCAACATTGTGCATGCCCCTTTATCCAGGAGCGGTAACCCTATTCGCACTGCCCATCATCTATTTCCCATAAGCGGTGCCACCACTTATTGTCCTTGGTCCATAAGTGATTATTACCAGAACCGCTCTGTCATAGAAGGAGAAATGTGGTACCCTGGGTAAAAAGGGAAAAATAGAAGTTTCTCGAGGCTTCTAGATGATAAGCCTCTTGTCTTACCTTATCTCTACTATTGTGGGTTGGTTGAGCTCAAGATCCCTCATCCTAGGATCTTAGAAGCCACCTCACCCACTAATTTCTCAACCTACTCTATCCATTAAAGCCTTATAAATAAGAGCTCATAGCCATGGTTGAGGAGAGAACACTTGAGGTATTGTTATGCTGTTGGATTGATCATTGGCCCAAGATCATTTGGAGAGAGCATAGAGAGATAGAGTTGGAGCTTTTCAGGATGAGAATGTTTGGTTTCATGGAGATGCATGTCAACACTAAGGCTTGGTTGTAAACTTCTGCATATTCTTTAATGCAAGTTTATTTCTATCCCACATATGTTGTTGTTATTGTTGTGATTTTGCATATATGTTGCTAGATTCCTTAGTCACTAGCATAGATTAGTAGATCATATTATAGTTGCTTTGATCTGTTACGTGTTGAGCTTGATTGCAGGTACACAGGTGGACTATCAAAGTCTTGTATTCCAAATATCTACAGCGTCTAGGGAGAGTCTTCAACCTCTGTCCTCTATCTTTTTTGGATCTGAACCATTCAGACCAGTGGAACACCTTGCTATTTGTAGGAGGTGAAATATTCTAGCTAACAGTCACATCTATTGTAATATGCTTTTAGTTGACTCCCACTGACCAGTCCTCTAACTTCTGTCCCATCTAATTTTTGTATTTTCACTGATCCTCCATTAATGATATTTTTGACAATGTATAGTCCTAACTAATGAATTTTTAACTTCCCTAGCTTCTTCAATAATTTTCTATCATACATAAGAATAAGACATATGACTTGAAACTGCTTGTTCTTAATGTGTTAATCATACCATGCCTTCTTTCTTTTCTTTTCGACATTTTAATGAAACCTTGTGAAAAAATGTTCTTCCAACTATATTATTTGAAGTAACCTATCTTCGAAAAGATCAACATTTTTCATTTCAGTGATCACAACAATTCTTAGCCTCAGTTCAATGTACTCCATAGGCATGACAGTTTTTTTTTCATACACCAACTGAAATGGAGTCTAACTTGTCAACTTCTTACATGTCGTGCAATATGCACATAATACTGTGGAAATATTCTGGCCCTAGTAATCTTTTTAGGCATTACAAACCTTTGTCAATGAGTTTTCCATAATTTTGTTGAATGCTTCGACAACTCCATTTGCTTGAGGGAGATATGGCATTGGCCTTATATGTTGGATCTGAAATTCCTTTGTAACATGATTGCTGATTAAAAGATTTGGGCACCTGAATCTTGTCACAACATTTTCAAATAGAAACTTCACAGCAGTCACAGTAGTACAATATTTTACTGGTGATGTTTCAACCCATCTGGTTAGGTAATTAGTAGAAGTGATAATATATCGTGCTCTAGTGTGCTTCCCTATCGGATTGATAGGTCCTACAAAATTAACGGCCCATTTATCAAATGCCTGCAATATTCTCTACAGTACCAATGGAATTTCATCTCTTCGGGAAGAATTTCTAGTCCTTTGGTAGACATCACAACTGCAGCAATAATCTCATGCATCCACATGCATTGTGGGACACCATAACCCTGCTTGCAAAATCTTGTGCGCCATATATTTTCCTGCATAGTGGCCTCCTGCGACACTATCATGTGCTTCATTTAATATCATCAAGAATTTTTGCTCCAAAACACACCACTAAAGAATATCATCAGGACCCATCTTATACAAATGTCTAGCGATCAATTGGAAATCTACAGTACACACAACCAACTGCTTCTTCTGTGTAGTGGTGAATTTAGCTGGTGCATAACCCGTACTTAAAAATTTTATGATATCTCGGTACTAATCATCAAACATGGTTATCAAATAGTTGTGCATGAGGAACATTATCTTCCAAATTAGTAGGTTCTTCTCCACTTTCGATCCTTGAAAGATGGTCTGCCCCCAAATTCAATCGACCAGGTTTAAAAATTACCTCAAAATAAAATTCCTAGAAGAGGAGAAGTCACTGGAAGATCTTCCCTCCCAACACTGGCTTACTGACCTGGTATTTCAATGAATAATGGTTAGTGTACATCTTGAAATTTTCTCCCATTAAACAGTGTTTGAATTTCTGCAGGACATATACCATCACTAGCCCTTCTCTTTCCATTATGGTATAATCCTTTTTCACGGTTGATAATTTTCTGCTAGCGAAGGCAATGGAATGAAAAATCAATCCTTCACTAGGTTGCATCAATACCACATCGATCGCAATAGAAAATGCATTGACATGAATGTGGAACTCATTTTCCCATTCTCGAAACACAAGTATTGGCACAGTATCCATCTTGTTCTTCATATTGTCCATACTTTCTTGGAAGTTTCTTGTCCATTGAAACTTAGTATCTTTTTTCAATAGTTTTTCCATCGGAGCAGTCACCTCCACATTTCCTTTGATAAATTTACTATAATATCTAGTGTGTCCTTGTGTCTCTCTTAAATTTTTAACTATAGTAGGTGGTGGTAGGTTGAGGATGATCATAATTTTGGCTGGGTCAACCAAAATTTTGTCGCGACAGACCACATGGCCTAACAAAGCTCCAAAAGGTGTGCAAAAGATACATTTATTCAAATTCAAGGAAATTTGATACCAGTGAAAATGTACCATCATCATTCTCGAGCTCTCTATATGGTATTTTATGAGGCCAAATATTGTCCAATCATCGAACTGGACTTCAAGAAATTTGTGTATAAAATATTTAAAGGTAGCTACTACGATTCTTGAAAAAATCACAGGCACATTCTTAAGTTGAAAGGGCATTATTTTATACTGGCAACATCCCCACTCCATCGCAAAGGTGGTATTGTTTCGGTCCTTCTTTGAAATCTTGATCTAATGGTAACCAAAAAATCAATTAGTGAAAGAGTACATCTATTTCCCTCCTACATTATTCAGTACCTCATCTATAAATGGTGTTGGAATTGGGTCATGTAAACAAGCATTATTAAACATTATCAGGTCAACACAAAATATTACTTCACTTGAGGTATTCTTTTCCTATACTACAATTGGTCCAATCCACTATGATTCCTCGATAGGTTCTATAACACCTGCCTCTAGCATTCGATCCAATTCAACCTCAACATTTCTTTGTATCATGGATTCAATCTGTATCGTCGCTGCTTGACTAGTTTTCCATTGAGCCTCAAAGGTATATTTATTTAACCTAGGTCTTGTTATCACCCAAAAAGGGTTCACTACCTCATCTACCCCATTACATGGCTCATTTGTCCATTTTCCCACCATATTTCCATCAAAAACCCATAAAACCATGCAAAAAGCCCCAAAAGGCTTAAAGTGCCTCCAAAAGGCCATAAAACCCTCTTTTCCTCCAAAAATATCCAAAATTCCTCCAAAAAAGCAAAAAAGGAATAAAAATATAAAATAATGAGGAAATGAGGAAAAAACCCTAAATAGCTGAAACCCTAACCCTAAAACCGCATGGTTTTCAATTATAAATAAGGGGTGGAAACCCCTTATTCCATATCCACAATCACAAGTATTCTGCCTCTGCCAAAATTGCTCGTGAAACCATAGCTCACCATTGAAGCTACTTTCACCGTAAGAGCCCCTTTTGGCCCATTTCCACCATTGGAGAAAGAGAAGAAGTAGCTTGAAGCTCGGAGCCACCGACATCGGACCAACGCAACGGACTTCACCAACCTCCACATTGGAGGTAACATCAATAAAGATCATTATTTACTATTTACTGCTTTCGTTTTATGTTATTTACTTTCTACTATTTTGTTTAATGCACTTGTTTAGATTTAATTCTCATTATTGTTTAGCATCTTTTTATTTCAAGTTATAGCTTTTAATTCATATATCATTGAACTGCTACTAAGGAATCCATTGTCCTTAGTAGGTACTCATTCGTACAAGCTAGGGCGAAAACCCTAGCAACAGTTTTGGCGACTCCACTTGCTTTTTTAGTCTTTTTATTTTCCATTTTTTCCTTTCGGCTGTCGCTTTTCGGCCGCCGCCGACCGTGACTTTCAGCCCCATAACCATGTCCCGACCACGTCTGTCCAGCCCTTAGCTGCGACCCAAACGCGATTGAATTCGAGAACACCCTTTACACTGCCCCTACTAGCCCCATGGCCGGCGTGAATCCCACTCCCTTAATGGGAGGGACCGTTGGTGGCACATCCACCACGACACCCAGTACCTCACCTACTTTGGGTATGCCCTCCACGGGGGCCCCCTCTACTGTCCCCCTCACAGTACCGATTCCCGCAGCGGGAATACCGGTCCCCACTCCATTAGTGACTCCTACCACCCCTGGGGGTGCAGGTCCATCCTATACCACCATAGTTCCCCCACTTGGGGGAAACCTCCCTCACATGACCCCCCCACTTGGGGGCATCGGCCCCAACTTGATCCAACCCACAACTGTGTCACACCCTTCGTCGAGTTTGCCATACATGGCTAGCCTCAATCTACCTGACCTAGCCAGATTAACCAACGACCCCATCTGGCACAACCCTGCGTGGCCTCACATGCGCACCAAGCTCCCCTCCGACATCCTTAAGTTCGAGGGAAAGGCAGGTGAGGACCCACAGAACCATATCATGTCCTTCCATCTATGGTGTTCCTCCAACTCCATAGTAGATGACTCCATTCGCCTCTGTTTATTACAGCGCACTTTCACTGGCTCTGCTGCCAAGTGGTATATCGAACAACCCCATGGAACCCATGCCACCTTTACTTCCCTGGCCTCGACCTACCTCCAGTTCTTCCAGTTACCTATCCGCTATGAAGCAGGCGTTGAAATCCTACTATCATGCAGACAGAACATGGCTACCCACATCACAGACCACATTCATGAATGGCGTCGACGCCGTAGCCTATGCAAGATCAAGTTAGATGACCGAATCTTCCTAGATTGGTTCCTCAAATCCCTCCTTCCGCTCATTGCTAAGGATGTGGCAGCCGAAAGACCCCAGTCGGAGGAAGAGGCTATCCTTAAAGCCCAGCAGTTCGATCTTATTTACGCCCAGTCGGGTTATCTTTATACCATCATACCTGACGCCCCTCGTGGTGATCCCTCCCAGCACGATGCGCCGGGGGCATCCCACACTGCCGACGGCATCATTGGCCATCTCTCTTCACAGCCTCTGCCATTTTCCATAGCCCATCCTCCCCCTGGCCCTGAACCTTCGCGGGCTACATCACAGTCCGGAGCAACCAACTCGTATGCTCAAATGCCACATCAACACCATTCCCATGGACCCTCCTGTCCACCTCAGTGTTTCGGCCATCTGACTTCGGCACCAGCTCTTGCGCCACCACAAGCCCAACCTCATTATTATCAGCCACAGCCAGCCCCTGCGGCAAACCCACAACCCACTCCACAGCACTATCAACAATCCCCTCAAGTAGCTGCACCAGCGCAGCCTCCACCTCCATATTATCCACCGCAGCCTGATCCAGCACCTGCGCAAACTCAGAATCCACCTACTACACAAGGGCAGGTTTACGCCCAAGCAAACCCGCCGCTAAACCAGAACAACAAACGCAACCAGGGCCAACAAAACCGTGGCAGAGGCCGAAATCGTGGGAACAACCAACAGACCGAGCAAGCTGGTCAACACCCTAATCCCCCCGCTAATAATAACGCGGCCCCTACCAACCAAAACCCTGATCGCCCGCCCAAGCAGGCTAAAAACCCTAATTTACAAACAAACTATCCTTGTTCTGTTTGCGAGGTCTATGGCCACTACACCCATTTTTGTCCACTTATGGAGCGAATCCAACAACTTTTGGCTGCCGATAGACTACGCCAAGGACAGGCGGCTCCTCAAGCACCACCCAATCCCCCACAACCTCAGCAGCCACCTTTGGTGCTACAAAACCCCTTACCAAACCAAGGCTTAGTGAACACTGAACCATTGGCTCCCCCTCCAGCCAATGCGCCCATCCAACAAATCACTTATGCGGCTCCTGATCAACCCATATTTGACTCAGGTACCCACCATCTGTTGATGATGTCCTCCGATGAGGTCAACCTCCAGACTCGGTAGAACCAATATGGCTCCACCTCGGAAGCCCCTCCTGCCAATAACCCCACTAACGCTCATCCCACCGATCAGGCGTTGCGTATACCTCCCCCTCTACTAGATGGCGCTCCCAAAACAGCCCGTTTCCCACTTCGCCGTATCAACAACAACCCCAATGCACGGGCCGCGTCTAACTACAACATTGTCGATGATTTAGCCCAATCCCCCGCAGCCATGTCTGCATTGGAAGTCTTAAAAAACTGCCCTTCGCAGCGTAAGACTTTACTCTCAGCCATTGGAGCTATCGATCCAACTGATTCGCAATTAATGGCATTTGATTTGGACCAATCCGAACCCCGCCTGCCTTCCAATTTATCATTCCAAGTTTCTGTCTCCATTCGGAATTTTGTCGTCCATCGATGCATTATTGATGAAGGTGCCTCTACATGTGTCATGCCCATCTCCATCTGGCAGAAAATGGGATCCCCCCCTCTCCAGCAGTCCTCTACTGCGTTGCGATCCTATGACGGCCGTTCAGCTCAACCACAAGGCCTATTGACCAATGTCCCCGTCCAACTGGCTGGCAAAACCATCCTAATCAACATCGAGGTTATCAATGCCCAGATTGATTATAACCTTTTACTTGGCCGCAGCTACATGTATGCCATGCGGGCAGTCGCTTCTACCGTTTTTCGTATCATGATGTTCCCCCATGAGGGACGCGTGGTCAAGGTTGACCAACTTACTTACCACGATCCCAATGCCCCTGCGGCGCCCGAAAATGTTCTCCCCATGGTGGAACAACCTATCTCAGGTGCCACCAACACAGTCGTTTCTTCTATAGGGCCCGTGCTCCCCATGGTTGAACAACCTATTTCGGATGCCACCACCTCCTTGGTTTCTTCTATGGGGCCCGGCGTTTACTCAGACGCACCAATGACTTCAACCTTCCCATCTATTCCACCCCCGTCTCCTACCACTGAAGTGTCCGACCTATGTACCCTGTCCCACATCACGCGGACTCCTACTAATCAAACACCTTTGTTGCCTAAACCCCCTCTGGTACCTAGTCACATTGGTGCTACACCCATTCATACCATTCCTTTCCTCTTCCCTCCCTCAGGAATGGCTAGCACCCTAGTCATGGCTACCCTCAACCTCCCCGGTTTAACCTTAGGATTACCCGTTTGGTATCTTTCACGTCCCGTTTGTCCCCCGACACCAGATGTCGTTCTACAACCGGTGCAACCCATCATCACTACTAGTCAACCACCTCCTGGTGTCGCTACCCCGTCACCCTTCGCAAAACCTCCCCCTCCTCTTACCAAACCCACTGGGAGCAGAGGCCCCCAACCTTACACTGCTGTTCCACCTCCTAAGACAGTCAGAAACCCCCCTGTGTTTCGTGCTCCTCCCAAATGCACGCTGTGCGATGAGTTGGGCCATGCGACTCACCTATGTCCTCATTTACCGGCATTACATGAACACATGCAAATGCTTGACGACGACCCCACTATCCCGGTTGTCCATCTTGACTCAACCCCTAATCCTCGCGACAAATCCCTGCGCACTAACCACTCCTGTGCCTTATGCGATGTTTACGGGCATTACTCCCATCACTGTCCCGATCTCCCCGAGTACAAGCTAGCTCTCTTTGATATGAACAATCCAGAACTTGAGACGGCACCACTCATTATTGAGGAAATCCATTCCCCGGTCTCTTCCCCTTCCGAAGAGGTTAATACCACTCTCTTTGAGATAAACAATCTGGATCTCGAGATGGCCCGCCTCACCATTAAGGAAAACCATTTCCCAGTCTCTCCCCCTTCCGAAAAGGTCAATCCCATTCTTTTTGAGATGAACCATTTAGATCTTGAAAAGACATCACCCACCATTGTGGAGATCCACCCCCCGGACTCTCCCTCTTCCGAAGAGATTAATACCATTTATATGATCTCTTCTGTCACTACTCCCTCGTCAACTGACTTGACGACGCAAACATTCCGTACTAATGAGGAGATCCTCGAAGCTCTCACTACCCCGGATTATCCCTGGGATGACATACCCAGTCTTGACCCTGCCATTATAGCGCACCACATTGACACATGGCCTAATGTACCCCCCGTTCGTCAAAAACAGCATCCCATTCATCTCTAGCTACAGTTTTGGAATCAGCACGACGAGACCATCACGATGGTCACCTCGTTGCCTTATTTTGTCTATGTCATTTTTTACCCATTTTTTCAGACACCATTGGTTGCCTCGGTTTGCGTGCCACATCGGTCGTTCACCGTTTTTCACATTTTTTATATCACCGGATCCATTTTTCTGAGCTCGTGACGATGCTTGAGATCATTTCTCGCTCTCACTTGGTACAATTTTAACATTGTGTCCAGACACCACTCGTCGCCTCGGTTTACGCGCCACTTCGGCCGCTCTCCGTTTTTAACACTTTGTATATCGTCGGATTCATTTTTCCGAGCTCGTGATGATGCTTG
The DNA here is from genome assembly GCA_001517045.1 of Pseudotsuga menziesii. NCBI lineage: Eukaryota > Viridiplantae > Streptophyta > Pinopsida > Pinales > Pinaceae > Pseudotsuga > Pseudotsuga menziesii. The sequence continues at coordinate 1,061,869 of LPNX010727601.1, forward strand.
AGATCATTTCTCGCTCTCACTTGGCACAATTTCAACATTGTGCCCCGACACCTTGTCGCTTCGGTTTGCACGCCACTTCGACCGTTCTCCATTTTTCACACTATTGATATCGCCGGATTCATTTTTCTGCGCTCGTGATAATGCTTAAGATCATTTCTCGCTCTCACTTGGAACTGTTTCAACATTGTGATCTGACACTTTGCTGCCTCAATTTGCGTGCCACATCGGCCGTCATCAGATTGTTCCACACTTTTTACATGAGCCATCCACTCCTGTCATACTGCAAATGTTTCGTCCTTTTTCCTCCATTCATTAACCCCGCAAGGAGGCCCACCAGTGTTCCCCCCCACCCTCAGTCCTGGTCACCATAAATACTCCTTGATTGAACACTTCCTCCTTGCCTAGCCATTTATTCAGAGTCTTCTTATTCGCTTTCAAAATCCCTAAAATTGAAAGCAACCACGAGCATGTACTATCGTGGGCTCGTAAAATCCACACGACAGTACCATTCCATCAATTCAGAGTCTTCTTATTTGCTTTCAGACTCCCTAAAATTGAAAGCAACCACGAGCATGTACTATCGTGGGCTCGTAAAATCCACACGACAGTATCATTCCATTTCTTCAGAGTATTCTTATTTTCTTTCAGACTCCTTAAAATTGAAATCAACCACGAGCATGAACTGTCATGGGCTCGTAAAATCCACATGACAGTACCACTTTATATCCACACTTCTTCTAGTTCACTAACTCATGAAGAAACCCCCCCGCGCCTCTTGGCGCTATGATCAATCCTCTCGACAGCACCTCCAATCAGGTCACCTTTGTTCAGAGTATTCTGCAATCTCCTACCATGTTACCACAGCTTGAGTCTCCCTCAGCCCAGTGAACTTCCCAGACCCCATACAGCTATGATACCTTTACCACCAATTAGTTTCATGTGCTGCCCGATCATCCCCGCCATCATACTCTGAACAAAGGAAGTTTGAGTCCACCCGCTCTACTTGCCCAGTTATTTACCCTAGTTTATCAACCCTGCCATCAGTACTATCACATTTCGGTTTTTCACCTCGTGCTCCTGTCAAGGAAACATCATTGCCTTGATAGTTGCAGGTCTCCCTCTGTCGACGACAACCCCTCTATTCCAGAGGATAGACCTAGAGGCCCCTGCGCCTTGGACCCGTCACCATCTGTGATGAGTGCCTACGGACCATTTTGGGAGGACTCATCATTGCCTCTCTGAATAGTTGTTTCTCACATGCTCGACTTCAGTACCTTATTCGCATCGTTGAGAATCACGCAGGATGTATCTCCTTTCCATTCTGTGTCGAAGACCCCGGATTTCCCCCGACTCTAGCACATTGGTGAGTCACTTCGGAACGCCCAGTTATATGTTCCCGTGGATGTCCAGGCTGC